>CM041786.1:83926615-84257935 GCA_023375725.1 Nephotettix cincticeps | reverse complement strand
TTGGAACATTGCATACAATGGTATCTTTGGACTATACTTACCTGAAGAATGTTTTCTGGTGGGTTATGCAGACGACATTGCAGCAGTTATTGTCGCTAGAAACGTCCAGCGCGCCCAGTGGAGACTTAATGAAACGATGAGATATGTCTCTTCTTGGATGGAGGATCACCACCTGAGCTTGGCAACCGAGAAAACGGAGATTGTCATGATGACAGGACGTCAGATTCCGACTTTGGTAAACTTTCGTGTCAACACGGAATATATTCGTTCTAAGCCAGCCGTGAAGTACCTGGGGACTTGACACCAAGCTTTCCTTCAGAGAACAAATCAAGTATGTGTCAGAAAAGGCGGCAAGGATTACGACTGCGCTCAGTCGTCTTATGGCGAATGTACCTGAAGAATGTTTTCTGGTGGGTTATGCAGACGACATTGCAGCAGTTATTGTCGCTAGAAACGTCCAGCGCGCCCAGTGGAGACTTAATGAAACGATGAGATATGTCTCTTCTTGGATGGAGGATCACCACCTGAGCTTGGCAACCGAGAAAACGGAGATTGTCATGATGACAGGACGTCAGATTCCGACTTTGGTAAACTTTCGTGTCAACACGGAATATATTCGTTCTAAGCCAGCCGTGAAGTACCTGGGGACTTGACACCAAGCTTTCCTTCAGAGAACAAATCAAGTATGTGTCAGAAAAGGCGGCAAGGATTACGACTGCGCTCAGTCGTCTTATGGCGAATGTTGGCGGCCCATCAGCGGAGAAGCGGAAACTCCTTCTGTCCGTCACAAACTCAATCCTTCTTTACGGAAGTGAGATTTGGGCGGACGCTCTCAAGAGGGAGTGCTACCGCAAACAGGTGGGAGCTGTGCAAAGAAGAGCCGCGTTGAGGATCTCCTCAGCTTACCGGACGGTGTCGGAGCCGGCTGCACTGGTGGTAGCTGGTGTTGTCCCGATCGACCTGTTGGCCCAGGAAAGGAGAAGTGTTTATATCACCAAGTCCGAACTTGGCGCCAGGGAAGCGACACGGGTGGCCAGGGAAGCCTCCATGCACCAGTGGCAAGAGAGGTGGCGAAATGAGTCTAGAGCGGCTTGGACGCGGAGACTCATTCCGGACCTGTCTGTGTGGGTTGATCGTGGGTTTGGGGAAGTAAATTTCCTCATCACGCAGTTCCTCACCGGACATGGGTTGTTCCGAGCCTATCTTCACAAGATGGCTAAAGTGGATAGTCCGGCTTGTATTTACGGAGACGGTGTCCACGATGACGCGTTTCACACGTTCTTCCAGTGTGGCCGGTGGGCAGTTCTAAGGAGGCAGCTTCTGCTGGAGATCGGAGAATTTTCACCGGAGACCGCAGTAAAAAAAATGGTGACATCTCTTGAGAACTGGACTCTCATCACGTCCTTCGTGGAGAAAGTTCTCAAGAGAAAGAAACTTGAAGATCCATAACATCCTGGATCTTCCCTCAGAAGGCTAAATTGGAGTTGAAGTGCATTGTGCTTTAAATACGAGGCTCCACTTTGAGGTTCATGCCTTAATAGGTTATTCCGAAGTGGTCAACAGCCTGAGGCGGGGTTTTTTAGTTGGGTGCAAGTTCCACACACCGGGGAGTGCACCGTTCTCCTCCCTGATGGTGCATAAAAGCATTTCCCCTCGAAAATATATATATATATATAAATTATTAATTAAATAACTGAGGCAAGATGGTAAACATTACAAATTCATTTTAGTTAAAAATGTTGCTGCAAAAACTCTTCTTAATTATAATTATATAATATATATATATATATATATTATATAATTATATAATAATTATAAGTTATTGAAATTAATTATGATCATAATAAAAATTAAGACAAATTGCGTTTTTAAGATTTGTGTAGTGTTTTATGTGGCCATTCACAGTAAAAGTACGTAAAGTGAACGTTGCTCCCCACAATGAAAAACAGTGAAATACAAAATAAACTCCAAATATATATTTTCCAAATCTTTTCAGTTTTCTTACTTCAAATCCTAAGTATTGTTTTTTATCCTTAAAATATCGATTCTAGTGGGTTTTCATGGCCAAAAATATTCAGAGCACATTGTACCAGCTATCTGACCTACGGACCTCGTGCAAAATGTATTCCCTATTCCATATTCGCAGAGGTTCGAGTTAAAACAGCCTTAATGTGTTACTAGGTGCTCTAGGCCACGAGGTCAAATTGGTTTATGTTGTATTAAAATTTTACCATAATATAAAAATCGTACGCAGTCAGCCTTGACCGCATTGTTAGTCTGAGGTAGAATTTATATCAAAGCAGTACCAAGCCGGGTCGTGTTCATAATTGAACAAACCGAGTAGCAAATTTACCCGATACCCAATACCCTTTGATGTCCCCTCATAAATCTGATTTGCATGCTTTGATCACATTTATTAGTAGTTACATTGTGGTCCCAAACATAACTTTGTCAGTTACATTAGACATGACAACTATTCACGGTTGGCGACCAGCGGAGTTGTGACATGGCAGTGTAATCAGTGTAACAAAATGCTTTATGAACCTTCACACACCAAAAATATATCCTGGGATGCCGAAAATAGGTTCCGTCACCAAAATCATGGTTCGCATTAACTGGAGAAATAACCACTTTTACTATAACTACGATTATTCTATTTGTATAAGATGATAACAATAACTGACTACTATATCAGTCCGATCTTTTATGTATGAAATTATAACTACATTACCCTATAATGATCGATCAATAATCTTATGCCCTAGAAGATATTATGTTGGATAAAATTATTTTTCAGCTACAATATGGCAAAACAGTATTTGATATAATATTTTGCCATCAAAGAAAATATGTGTTACATATAAGTTATAATGGAAGCAAAGTACAATGAAAATGTAATAAATACAAATTTGATAGATTTGAATACAATTCTTTCTCTATAATATGATGCAACCAATTTCTTATTTAAGTTCATGTTAAAGTATCTTGGACCATAACCTACTTTAATATGTCAAAGCAATTCGTAATAATAATTTAGCTCAAGAAAACCCAGAAAACCATTACCGTTTAAAATATATTTTATTCTTTTTGGCCTCATAAATGTCTCTTGGTAATAACTGCAATTATTATTACTGTGAATCTGATTGTAATTTGGATATAATATTGTCTATTACAATTAAATATTACGTAATATATTGTTATACCATTTATATTATCAAAAACTCTTCATGTAAAAAAATATTTGTTGGCAAAATGTCATAATTTGATTTTCTTACTATTTATATACTTTTTTAGAAGTTCTATCCATCTCTATAAAACTACATTCACATTATACTGTGAAACAATAAAATATAGCGTAAATATTAGACTTTAATCTATGGACATATGGGATTGTATTTTTTATTATATAACTTATTCTATAAATACTATACGTTAAAATAATTATATATTAAAGCCACAAAAAATTTAAAACTGTAAACGAAACATGTCAGAGGTTAATAGAGATGTTACTGTAATATAAAGGAAGGATTTTTTACAAATTTTTTACAAACACAGCTATAGATATTCATGAGCGGGAGGTACAATCTCGTTTTGGATGTTTAGAAAAAATTATGAAAACAATATAACGTAAAAAATTAAACATTGAAAAAATATATTTAACATTATTAATTTATCATTCAAGAGAATTTTTTAGTAAAGAGTGCAGATAGAGGTTAAGAGTGTTGACAATGTTCTTTCCAACAAGCAACATCATTTCTCCTCTAGAGGCACCTTCATCAATTTGGTCAAGTTTATAATCTAAGTTGGCAATTATAATTGCCAACAAAATAATTAAAAAAATAATTATTTATGATGATTAGTTATGATAAAAAAGAAACACTTCAAATATAGCACTTTGGTAGAATACCCACATTTTCATTCACATCCGAGAGTAGGTAATTTATAAAATAAATTATAAATATTTATATATTAAATTGTATTTGTATTCTAATAGTTGCTAAATAGTTAGAATAATGCGTTAGTCCATTCCATGTACAGATAACTACCTTTTTAGCTGAAAAAAAGAAAATAAACTCTAATAGAGCGAAATGGATTCAAAAAGAAAGATTAATCTTACTTGTCTGAAGAAACTCGAGTTTTAATTACAGAAAAGTGTTTGAATAAACCGTAAATCCCCAGCAGGTGTTCTTTATTTTATTGCTGTTGAGAATTAATTATTTTTCTTCATCCCTCTCACCCCGCATTGAAACAGTAAGCTATATCCCAGGAACCTCTTTCCTTACAGTATTTTATTTTTTATGTAAAGTAGTCTATCAATATTTTTTCAAATAATCTTTCAGGGGTTTTTGAGAGGTATTGTGGAGTTGTTTTCTATGCTAGGTTAAGAATTAATTCTCTAGGCCTATAAATATGAAATAATTCCCATACCCACTCATCCTCGAAATTGTGCTTGTATAGTGTTTAGTTAGTACATTATCTTGAAATTCTTTAATTATCTTGCACAGTTGGAAGCATATTACCTATATAAATCTCTTAATATCTGCATTTGTTTAAAGGATTAAGCTGTTGATCCTAATAAATACCTAATACAATTATAGTATGCAAATTAATTTTTTTAATGACCACATGTAATTATAGTGTTAAAATTTATATTTAAAAGTTATAAAAAATACATATAGGAAGTTTTATATACAAAAATACGTTAGTCTTAAAAATACACAATTATTCCAGGTTGTTGATATATTTACTATAATGTTATTTGTACCTTTAAATTTATTTAAATTTTCAATAATAATAATATTTTAGTTCTATATTGGTCAGTATTAATATTAATGTTGAAATTTTTTACATTATTAAAATTTCATACTTGATTTACTATTTATAGGCTCATTCTCGCACACGAAGAATAATGAAGCGAGAATAATGTTCGCAATATTTATATTTTAAGTTATATTACGTTTTTATTTTATTCAAATAAATAACTGTAAATAGTTATTGTATTTTTTGCGAATTAAATGTTATTTTGATTAGATTTTAATGGGATATATATTTAAAATTTTGTATAAGTTTTTTTCATTTACGGAATTCACGATGAAATTCATAAAACTAAATTTGACCTGGAAATGTTGACTAAGTTTGGATTTTGATCCGTATCCAAAACAGACAACTTAAAATGTCGGCCAATGAGTAATGTAAATACAAACGTACTATGGAAATCAACAATGTAACGTGGTTTTTTAATTCTTCCTTAAGGAATAGGAAAGACATTTTATAGAATAAAAAAATAATACTAAAGTAAAATTCGTATTTGAACTACAAGTAAAAACTAGCCTAGTAAAACTATTAGAAGACATGTAATGAAATTGAAATATAAATCCTATGATCTGAATGCCAAAACCGAGTGAGAGATGAGAGAAACTTTTATTTTTACTTTCATTTACTCTTAACCTAATTTTAAATTCGGCCATTTTAGTGATTTAATATGATATAAAATAACTAGTGATGGCGTTAAAATACGTATACCTTTTGAATGTTATATTAAAAATGATTATATTTTTAATAGTTGTTAGAATGTTTCCTGGCATAGAAAGTTCAATATTGCAGTCCAATCGTCAAACACCCTTCCTAGCAGCTGGAGGCGTATTCCGTCAATGAATTGGTGAATGTTGACTTCCAAGTAATTTAGATTCTGTTACTTGTCAGCGTAGACTTCAAACTTGAAAGATCCTCATAGAAAGTAAGCCAATTACTGAGGAACTACTCACGAAGCCAGTAAACATTAGGCTACTACCTCTTTACGATATGGTGCGTTGTGAACATATTAGGCAAGCTATAAAAATATTAATAAAGAATCTGATGACTCTTGGACTGAAGAGGACGAGCCTGAACAGTTTGGAGGTCCAGAGTTGGTCATGTCTTGTCATTTGTTCTGCTTTTAGGGTGAGTCGGCTTTGGGATCAGGTCAGAGTTGTACTTTGGAGAGCTTTTTGAACAGTACTCTCTAACAGCTAACTATATCCTACTATATCCTAGCTATAACTAGCTAACTACTATAACTAGCTATAACTACAATAACTAGCTAACTATATCCAATAGGATAACTATATCCTATTGTTCTATTTGCGTTGGTACTGTCTTAGAGATATTTAAAGGTGGTTAGTTGCATTGTCTTCAACAGGTTTTCCATTGTTAAGTAAACCCCCAGCCTGGTAAGATTCCTAGCTGGACTTTCCTCCTAACCATTTTGTACATGCTGAATGATGTTGATGTTCCGCTCAAAATACCAATAATTGTATAGTATTATTTATAGCCCATCTTGCCGTATTTTTGGACTCTTTGATGTCTTTGAAATAAATTTCTATTTAGTTAATGGAAAGTTACCGTATCCAAATAGTGTGGGCTGTTTATTGTAACAGTATGGCAACAGCATTGACTTTGAAAAAAAAAGACAATGACATAAAGTGCACATGGGACACTAAAAGGGCAATTAATAGTTTGTGAATAAAGTGATGACGAATCAATTATATTGTATTGTCCTTCAATTTAAAACTTAACGAATTTAACTGGCTTGCAACAAATAAACTGTTTGGATACCAGAACTAGCTATATTTTTCAGGATATAGAATGGTATAACGTTTGGATCCTATTCAACATTGCATGCAATCACATATCATTGTCATCGCACGCACAGCATATTAAGGCGTTTGTGTCGGTGTATCCGTGGATGTTTGTTGTCATTGATAGTATTTTTAGTGCAGAACTGATTCATTGGAGCTCGAATACCTGACTGATGTGTGACTATTTAGTCAGATTTTTGTACGTACGATCCCGCACTGATTTATGGTTTTGTTTAGCTTGCACAATTCACAGACGTTCTTCTTCGGTAAGTATGTATTTTTCCAATTTAAACAGAATTATAGATGGATAAATGGTACAAACACCTATTAAATTCTATTGGTCTAACTTCAAGGTAGCTCAGGGTTCAGGTCACTGCGGCCTGGTCACACTAGTGTCCTCGCAGAGCCTGTACCCAGACGCTGCGCGGTTGACTGCGGCCTGGTCACACCAGTGTCCTCGCAGAGCCTGTACCCAGACGCTGCGCGGTTGACTGCGGCCTGGTCACACCAGTGTCCTCGCAGAGCCTGTACCCAGACGCTGCGCGGTTGACTGCGGCCTGGTCACACCAGTGTCCTCGCAGAGCCTGTACCCAGACGCTGCGCGGTTGACTGCGGCCTGGTCACACCAGTGTCCTCGCAGAGCCTGTACCCAGACGCTGCGCGGTTGACTGCGGCCTGGTCACACCAGTGCTCGCGCAGAGCCTGTACCCAGACGCTGCGCGGTTGACTGCGGCCTGGTCACACCAGTGTCCGCGCAGAGCCTGTACCCAGACGCTGCGCGGTTGACTGCGGCCTGGTCACACCAGTGTCCGCGCAGAGCCTGTACCCAGACGCTGCGCGGTTGACTGCGGCCTGGTCACACCAGTGTCCGCGCAGAGCCTGTACCCAGACGCTGCGCGGTTGACTGCGGCCTGGTCACACCAGTGTCCTCGCAGAGCCTGTACCCAGACGCTGTGCGGTTGACTGCGGCCTGGTCACACCAGTGTCCGCGCAGAGCCTGTACCCAGACGCTACGCGGTTGACTGCGGCCTGGTCACACCAGTGTCCGCGCAGAGCCTGTACCCAGACGCTGCGCGGTTGACTGCGGCCTGGTCACACCAGTGTCCTCGCAGAGCCTGTACCCAGACGTTGCGCGGTTGACTGCGGCCTGGTCACACCAGTGTCCGCGCAGAGCCTGTACCCAGACGCTGCGCGGTTGACTGCGGCCTGGTCACACCAGTGCTCGCGCAGAGCCTGTACCCAGACGCTGCGCGGTTGACTGCGGCCTGGTCACACCAGTGTCCTCGCAGAGCCTGTACCCATACGTTGCGCGGTTGACTGCGGCCTGGTCACACCAGTGTCTTTGCAGAGCCTGTACCCAGACGCTGCGCGGTTGACTGCGGCCTGGTCACACCAGTGTCCTCGCAGAGCCTGTGCCCAGACGCTGCGCGGTTGACTGCGGCCTGGTCACACCAGTGTCCTCGCAGAGCCTGTACCCAGACGCTGCGCGGTTGACTGCGGCCTGGTCACACCGGTGTCCTCGCAGAGCCTGTACCCAGACGCTGCGCGGTTGACTGCGGCCTGGTCACACCGGTGTCCTCGCAGAGCCTGTACCCAGACGCTGCGCGGTTGACTGCGGCCTGGTCACACCGGTGTCCGCGCAGAGCCTGTACCCAGACGGTCGCGGTTGACTGCGGCCTGGTCACACTAGTGTCCGCGCAGAGCCTGTACCCAGACGCTGCGCGGTTGACTGCGGCCTGGTCACACCAGTGTCCGCGCAGAGCCTGTACCCAGACGCTGCGCGGTTGACTGCGGCCTGGTCACACCAGTGTCCTCGCAGAGCCTGTACCCAGACGCTGCGCGGTTGACTGCGGCCTGGTCACACCAGTGTCCTCGCAGAGCCTGTACCCAGACGCTGCGCGGTTGACTGCGGCCTGGTCACACCAGTGTCCTCGCAGAGCCTGTACCCAGACGCTGCGCGGTTGACTGCGGCCTGGTCACACCAGTGTCCGCGCAGAGCCTGTACCCAGACGCTGCGCGGTTGACTGCGGCCTGGTCACACCAGTGTCCTCGCAGAGCCTGTACCCAGACGCTGCGCGGTTGACTGCGGCCTGGTCACACCAGTGTCCGCGCAGAGCCTGTACCCAGACGCTGCGCGGTTGACTGCGGCCTGGTCACACCAGTGTCCGCGCAGAGCCTGTACCCAGACGCTGCGCGGTTGACTGCGGCCTGGTCACACCAGTGTCCTCGCAGAGCCTGTACCCAGACGCTGCGCGGTTGACTGCGGCCTGGTCACACCAGTGTCCTCGCAGAGCCTGTACCCAGACGTTGCGCGGTTGACTGCGGCCTGGTCACACCAGTGTCCGCGCAGAGCCTGTACCCAGACGCTGCGCGGTTGACTGCGGCCTGGTCACACAAGTGTCCGCGCAGAGCCTGTACCCAGACGCTGCGCGGTTGACTGCGGCCTGGTCACACCAGTGTCCTCGCAGAGCCTGTACCCAGACGCTGCGCGGTTGACTGCGGCCTGGTCACACCAGTGTCCTCGCAGAGCCTGTACCCAGACGCTGCGCGGTTGACTGCGGCCTGGTCACACCAGTGTCCGCGCAGAGCCTGTACCCAGACGCTGCGCGGTTGACTGCGGCCTGGTCACACCAGTGTCCTCGCAGAGCCTGTACCCAGACGCTGCGCGGTTGACTGCGGCCTGGTCACACCAGTGTCCTCGCAGAGCCTGTACCCAGACGCTGCGCGGTTGACTGCGGCCTGGTCACACCAGTGTCCTCCCAGAGCCTGTACCCAGACGCTGCGCGGTTGGTTTCGACCTCTCGTCGCGTAGCAACTCATGCTGTCAGTGTAAGCCCAGCTATTGCCGGAGGAAAACTATTGCTGGACAGCATGTTAATAAGTACTATGTTATAATGTCTTTTTTTCAGTGTTTTTGGTTTACCCGCTCTGATTTTTTTCACCAGGGTTTAATTTTGTGAATATTCCTTCAAATTCAACCTCTTAGGGTATAAAGTTTATACTTATTTTGTACTAAATTATCCTAAAATAATTATGAATTTATTTTATACTAAATACTATGATGTAAATAAACGATAATTATAACTTTTACTCGTTTTGAGGCTATGTATTGAATAATTTTTGTGACGATTAGGTCCTAGTTTCGGTCACTGTTTCACCTGACCTTGGAATTAGGGACAGTATATTAGCCTCTCCTTCTTCTGTTTACTTCGCAGGTTATAAAAAACATACGGTAAGAGTTTAGTAATTAAGTTATGGTATAAGCCAGTCTATACAAACAATCCTATATATTCCTGAATATTCTTAGTCGTCAAAGGTTTCTCGATAAAAACCAGTGAGTTAAAGAAGTTATGGGTAAATTATATAGAGCAGTGTCTAGCAAAATATTTTTTGCAAAAGTTAAAAACACATATTCATGAAAATTCTATTAGCAGAAGAGTGGGAGTTTCTTAGAGTATAAATATTTAGACACGTCAACATTTTTCCTATCACAGTTTCAGAATCACATTTTTTGTAAAATATCATTTAGACGTCAGTATTAAACTCAATTTGACTGTGACGTTTACTTTTCAGTAACGGTAATATTTACAACTGCTGTATGTAAAGTTTTAAATTAATTAAATATTATTTTTTAGTCTGGTATAAAATGTTATTATTTATTAATTAAGATATTTTTAGTACGATGGTTTTCATATTGCTTTAATTTTTCGCTTTGAAGATCACATATTTTATACTGCATATAAATTACTCAAGATGAAATGAAAAGCTGCAATATTCTATGTCAACTAAAGTGGACTATCAACTAAACATTTACCTTGGATTGAAAAGCACGAACTACACAGATTTGATAAAAATACCTAAGGCTTGGTCCAATGGTGGCGAAGTCTTAAATAGAGACAAACAACACAAAACTGAAGAACACTTAACTACAAGTGGTTCTGGTTTTACAGTTTCCTTAAATGTCGTTTTCTTTGTCGCGCTCTTGTTAAACTTCACGACTGTTTCCACACTTAGAGCCTCCTCTATAAACTTCATGTTTAACTTCCTCTTCCCTTGGGAGTTATAAAGAGATTTCTTCTTCCTCTCAAAATAGAATGAAACAAGTAAATGCATAATTTACAATTACTTTTGCATTTCGAATAAGGATAATGAGCGAAGTAGTATGTGGGCTCATAGTAAATACATTGACGTAGAAACACTTCTAATTATACAAAAAAGCAAGTGGATTGTATTTCTTTATTGTCGTAAAGGATTGTTTAAGTTATTTTTTACCAAAGTTGAAATCATGAACTGAATTAATTCAGTCATATTTATAAACGTAGAATAATATATTGAAAATATCAATTTCGGCAGTTTGAAAAGATCCAATTCTAAAATTAACATATTCAAATCAAATCAAATTTATTTATTTGCACATTAGATTTATATACAATATTATGTAAGAAATGCCATGCATTTTCAATGTTTATATAGCTAAAACCAAACATATGACATAGGAATCTTAAATGAGCATAGTACCCTTTAAGACAAAGGTGTCTTAAAGGGTACTATATATATTTTTTATTTTTTTTAGGGAGAGGCGGAAGAAATTATGAACACAGAAAATGCTTGAAAGAAATGAAATGAAAGAAATTATGCTTTATGCACACAGGTGGCCAGCCTGAAGTGTGGGACTCCCCTACGAAGCGGGCTTACCCACTAAAAAAACTTCCTCTACTCTTTAGGTTTCTAACCTGGAACTGTTTGTCACATTACAACAGGCTAGGCCTAAATTTGGCTTACGCCCTTGGGGCTCACTCCATGTTCAGGCACTCATTTTAGGTGATCTGGGCCTCTTCGCGCTCCAGATCGCTTTTCTTCTCTAGAAGGACGCCCCGGACAAATCGTGACAAACAATCCCAGATTCCCTCATCCTCAATGATTTTGTGGCAGACCGTGTCCACCGTGAAAACACCAAGTGTTCGTGCAGCCTCCAGGCGGGGCCTTTCCCAACGGGGGCTGCGGAAGAAAGTGTGCTCCGCATCGTCGGAAACGCCCGTGCAGTAAGTGCAATCCGCTGAACCGGTTTTGCCCATCCGAAACAGGTACGACTTGAAATAGCCGTGGCCTGTCAGAAACTGAGTGAGGAAGTAATCCACCTCGCCATGCCGCCGTTCCACCCACGGTTGAACCTGCTCTATGAGTCGCGCAGTCCATCGTCCTCGGGCGTCGTGCTCCCAGCTGAGCTGCCACTGCTGGAAGGTTCGGGATCGCTCTTCAGACCTTGCAGCATCCTTGTCGATTACACCTTGCCTCCAATAAATCGCCTTCCTCTCCCCTGCCAAAGGTTTGACAGGAATGACTCCAGCGACAACCAGGACGGCAGGCTCGGATACTGTCCGATATGCAGAACACACCCGCAAGCGCAGCTTGACGCTGAACCCGGGCGAGTCGCAACTGGTAGACGTCCTTGGTGAGTGCGTCTGCCCAGACCTCTGCCCCATAAAGGAGCACCGACTGGACTGCGGACATCAAGAGACGTCTTTTGCTCGACCGAGGACCGCCGACATTGGCCATCAGCCTACTAAGGTAAGAGACCACCTTAGAAGCTTTGTCCGCCGTACGGAAGATCTGGTCTCTCCAGCTTAGTCTGTTGTCCATGACTCCCAGGTACTTGGCGGCACGCGTTGTTTGGACTACTTCCCTCCCTACTCGCAGCAGGACGATGGTGTTGATCCTCTTTTTAGTTAGTATCACGATCTCCGTCTTGCTCAGAGCAAGCGAAAGGCCATGATTGGCCATCCAGGCGTTAACCACGTATGACATAGGAATCTTAAATGAGCATAGTACCCTTTAAGACAAAGGTGTCTTAAAGGGTACTATATATATTTTTTATTTTTTTTAGGGAGAGGCGGAAGAAATTATGAACACAGAAAATGCTTGAAAGAAATGAAATGAAAGAAATTATGCTTTATGCACACAGGTGGCCAGCCTGAAGTGTGGGACTCCCCTATGAAGCGGGGCTACCCACTAAAAAACTTCCTCTACTCTTTAGGTTTCTAACCTGGAACTGTTTGTCACATTACAACAGGCTAGGCCTAAATTTGGCTTACGCCCTTGGGGCTCACTCCATGTCCAGGCACTTTTTAGGTGATCTGGGCTTCTTCGCGGCCCAGATCGCTTTTCTTCTCTAGAGGACGCCCCGGACAAACAATCCCAGTTTCCCTCATCCTCAATGATTTTGTGGCAGACCGTGTCCACCGTGAAAACACCAAGTTTTCGTGCAGCCTCCAGGCGGGGCCTTTCCCAACGGGGGCAGCGGAAGAAAGTGTGCTCCGCATCGTCGGAAACGCCCGGGCAGTAAGTGCAATCCGGTGAACCGGTTTTGCCCATCCGATACAGGTACGACTTGAAATAGCCGTGGCCTGTCAGAAACTGAGTGAGGAAGTAATCCACCTCGCCATGCCGCCGTTCCACCCACGGTTGAACCTGCTCTATGAGTCGCGCAGTCCATCGTCCTCGGGCGTCGTGCTCCCAGCTGTGCTACCACTGCTGGAAGGTTCGGGAGCGCTCTTCAGACCTTGCAGCATCCTTGTCGATCCCACCTTGCCTCCAATAAATCGCCTTCCTCTCCCCTGCCAAAAGTTTGACAGGAATGACTCCAGCGACAACCAGGACGGCAGGCTCGGATACTGTCCGATATGCAGAACACACCCGGAGCGCAGCTTGACGCTGAACCCGGGCGAGTCGCAACCGGTAGACGTCCTTGGTGAGTGCGTCTGCCCAGACCTCTGCCCCATAAAGGAGCACCGACTGGACTGCGGACATCAAGAGACGTCTTCTGCTCGACCGAGGACCCCGACATTGGCCATTAGCTTACTAAGTCGATTACAACCACCTTAGAAGCTTTGTCCGCCGTACGGAAGATCTGGTCTCTCCAGCTTAGTCTGTTGTCCATGACTCCCAGGTACTTGGCGGCACGCGTTGTTTGGACTACTTCCCTCCCTACTCGCAGCAGGACGATGGTGTTGATCCTCTTTTTAGTTAGTATCACGATCTCCGTCTTGCTCAGAGCAAGCGAAAGGCCATGATTGGCCATCCAGGCGTTAACCACGCGCATGACCTGGTTCAACTTTAGTTGGGCCAGCTCAATGCTGCGTGCGGCGATAAGAGCCGCAACATCATCGGCGTACCCAACTAAAATGGTCTCCTCTGGCATCTCGGATCTCAGAAGGCTGTCGTAAGCGACGTTCCGGAGATCCGGGCCGAGTATTGAACCTTGCGCGGCACCAGAGGTGACTTCCATCGTCCGCGCTCCTTCACGGGTATCGTAACTCAGGTGTCTGGAGCGGAGATAGTTCTCTATGAGCCTCAGAAGGTATGATGGAATACGAAAGGTGTTACGAAGCGCATCCAACACATCGACCCACATCGCCGAGTTGAAAGCATTCTTGATATCAAGCGTAACAAGAAGCACCACTCGACGAGAGAAATGGTTGTGGCTCTCGGCCCTCTCTACGGCTCTCTGGACTTCGGTGATCGCGTCGATTGTTGATCGCCCCTTTCTGAAACCGTATTGCCGAGGGGACAGATCCCCAGCAGCTACCAAGGCAGAAGTTAGACGGGAGCGAATAAAATTTTCAAACAATTTTCCAGCCATGTCCAACATACACAGAGGTCTGTGGGACGACAGCAGCTCTGGATCACCTTTTCCCTTACTGATAAGCACAAGCCTGGCGTTTTTCCAGGGTGTCGGGAACACCCCTTCCATCAAGCAAGCATTGTACATTCTCAGCAGCAGTCCGGGATTGATTGCATAAATCTTCTTCAGAGCCTCGCTAGGAATCCCATCTGGACCAGGAGCCTTTAGCTCTTCAAGGAATGAACAGAGGCCTCCAACTCCTCAATCGTGAAGAGCGGAATGCCTTCTATTTGTCCGAAGTCAACCAGCGGACGCTGCGGATGTCTAGGAAACAGGACATTGACGATCCTATCCATGGTGGCACCTTCCATGATGGAGGGTGGAGAGCGGACGCCGAACTTTAGGGTTACGACTTTGTAACCCAATCCCCACGGATCGGAGTCTACGTCGTCCCGAAGTTTCCTCCAGCTGTTCGCCTTGCTCCTGTTGATGGCCCGTCGGAGAGCTTTTCTCGCAACCTTGTACGCCTCCGACTTACGAACTCTATCAGCGGGAATTCTCGCTCTAGTGGCGGCACGCTTGGCCCTAAGACATTTTCTTCTGAGGTCCGCAATCTCTTCAGTCCACCAGTAGACGGGTTGCTTATCACGTCGGATTCTCCTTCGTGGCATAGACTGATCGCAGGCCAAGACAATTAGCTCCATCGTGGATGCTACTAATGCCTCGGCACCAGCCTCGCCAGGATTCTCCTGCGCTCCCCGTGAAATGACCTGAGTGAACTTGATCACGTCCAATTTGTTGGTATTCCAACGGCGTGGTTTTCCCCGAGATGCGGATACTCTGCGGTGCGTGTCGTGTATCTCAAAAATTATATACTGGTGGTCACTGCCAGTATAATCCTCTAATACCCTAAAGGGTACTATGCTCATGATAATAATAATAATAATAATAATATGATTATAATTATAATATTATTAATAAATATATTATTATTTATAATAGTAATAATAATAATAATATAATAATAATAAGTATTATTATTATCATGAATTCGTGAGATTTCTTTCAGAACTACTTTGACTTTTATGATAAGAATCACAACAGAAAGACAACCAAAATTGTCACATTGTGTTATCTTTATATGATCAGCCCATTGGGATTTAAAGGTTTGAAAAAGATTAGGGATTAATTTTTTTTAAGCACTCAACACAATAAAACTAAAGGGTTCTATTGTGTTGAGTGTCTGTGAAATAGGGAAAGAGAGCATTGAGATTTTATTGATTTGATTAGATAATGAAAATGACGACCATACTACAAGGTAGATATTTTAAGCCAAGTATGAATGAGGATTGAGTGTAAGATGATTGTGGTGCGATCTTGTAGTCTTGTTACTGACTAGGGCTGATATGTTCCTTAGACAGGACTGTTAATTAATAGCCCAACATCCGATGGCAACTAAGGGACCTACAGTTTAACGTGGAACCCGAGCCACGGGCTCTCAATTACGAATTGGCTTAATTTGGTGGATGGTCTTTGGTGAATTTAAGTAGTATTCTATAGTGGGGACATTAATCTACACAAAAAACACAACAAGTATCTTCAAAAAGTGATAAAAAGTTACATTAACATCACATTTGAAATCAATTACATTATTCCAATCAATATTTGACAAACCTTCTCTATAATTAATTTTATTCCTCTCAGAAATATATAATTTAAAATGTCTTGAAAACCTAATACTGTTTTCCTTTTTTTGAGTAAGATTTAGTCTCAAAAGTTAAGCTTTGTGGTCAGATAGCCCGAAACCAACCACACCTGTTTCATTTCCTTCACGGTTGGTTATTATGTAATCTAAGCAAGTGTCTGACTTCTCTGTTACCCGTGTTGGTTCGTGAACATGTGAGTACAACCCAACAAAGCCCAACAGACTAAAAAGCTCAATTTTTGACAAGGATTGGATAGTGCATCAATATTTAAATCACCACAAATTATTATTTGTTTCTGTTTTGATTCTTTAGAAGCTATTAGGAATTAAGAAGGTATTTATAATTTTTCAAACTTGTCAAAAAACCCATCGAGGGAACCGGGAGGTGGGTGAAATATCGCTATCACCACAGTTGAAGTTTTCGTGTAGTTTATTTAAGCTGCTACACTTTAAAATATATTTTCAACAGAACGGCTGACGAGATCATTTCTAACTCTTGATGGTACGTTATTTTTACAGCTACGAAAAATCCCCCTTTAAATACTATTTACTCTCCGAAAAAGGTACTATTTTCCAATCCTCCAGTCGATTGATTATCTCAGAGCTATCTTCACATAGCCAATGCTCTGTTACACATAAAAAATCTACATTGTGTTGGCCTAAACCTAAATAAGCTAACAGCTCATCAATTTTATCGGCAATAATCCTAACATGTACATATAATAACCACGAGTCGTAACTTTTGGGAGCAATTACTTTAGAGCATTTATTGGAAATTAAATTACAGAAACTGCTGGAGAGTGGAGGGTGGAATGACTGAAAAATCCTTATAAGCTGAATGACTAGTATTTAAATAAGAATTATTTATGTGGAACTATTTGTATCCTTAAAACAATTGTTAAGGACATAATGACTAATTTTGATGATATGATTGGAAGGGGAGGAAAATCTTCTGTGCGGAGAATAGAGACAGGAAGATTATGTATCAGTAGGGTTTTTCCAGGCCGAATGTGCAGGGGACGAACTGTGGAAAGACGACATCAAGAAAACATGAGGGAAGGGCTCAATCAGAGAGGTGTCGGTGGCGGGGACAGTGACGATTAGCTTAGTCGACTGGTATTGCCTCACATCACCACGCACTGCATCAGGCGTCAAGGTAGGTAGTTAATCGGCGGCGGTGCTCAGCACCTCAGATGAATCTGAAAAATAGCTCTCCCAGTCGCTCTTTACCACGTGGATTAAGGTGGAGTGCAAGTTTAGTGAAGTCAGATCTCCTGAGAGAGTCGTTGATGTCTTCTAAGGATATGTCGGCTTTCCCGTTGTAGTTTGGTGTTAGTTTCTCCGATAAATATTTTGCAAAAAATATAGTACTATTGAGAGAGATATTGTTATGACGATAAGGCACACCACACACCAACACGTTATTTCTAATTTTCAATGAGGAAAGTTCTTGTTTCCCCAGAGAAACAGTGACGTGCCCTGGTTCTCAGAGATGTAGGTCGTTGGTACCAGCTAGTATGATAACGAAGTCGTCTTCATTGAAGTCTCCAATCATTTTGTCCGTCTTGAACAACATGCTTTAGATTAGCATTACTACTAAAGGTACTTTGTACTACTATGTGTAAACAAAGGTACTAAACTCATCGTCCATGCCTTTCAAGTATTTAAGAAGATCCTTTCCTTTCCTTTTCCTGCTAAAATTGTAAGCTTTTTCTTCCCTATAATTTCACGTGTACAACTTACAAACGACTGATCCTTGTCTACTTGTAAAACTTGAGGCGCCTTTGATCTGTCTACTTTAGCCCGAACCTGCATTTGATGGCCAGTTTAGCTGGGTGGCGGCGTATTGTTCGATGTCCGTTGTCAGAACAGAATTTTTGAAGCTTGAAATTGATTGATAATTTAATCTTTTTGACTCCTGGAATGATTGTCTTCTAGAACGTTGGATGAATAGAATATATTATATATCATACAGTGATATATGGTCTTCTAGAATGGGGCTCATTGTCAACCATAGTGTGACCATCTTTTATTCTGTGTACCAAGTTTCCGTGCTACACCTATAGCGTCTTCTCCAAAGGCTAGCTGAATCTTAAGAAACGTTTGAGCTGAGGTATCACCCTTTTTACAAAGTTTAATGCAGTATTGCTGTTCATCCTGTTCCCTTAACAAAAAAAGAACACGAAGAGCACTAAGTAGGGCTCTTCGTGTTTTTCGTGTGAAACTGTTTAAGTAAACGGTTTCACGTTTGGTGACCGACTTAGAACTGACACCATGTTAAGGTTACGTGATGTAGTTTACAGTTGCCTCAATCTACACGCTATAGTGCATCTCAATACGGTTGTTGGATTACTAGACAAAAAGTAAGGTCGGAACATACCTTGTATATCTGGAAAAATATGAACATATTGAAGGTTATAATTTTATTGTGACATTAACTACATACCTCACTTCTACAACGTGTTTCACATTATATTTGTAAATATACATTGCGATGGTCACAGAATTTGATATCCAGCTCTAAGTATTTCAGTCCTAATTACTTTATGGGTCAAAGCACAGCTGCTTCACTGGCCTCAACCAAACTTGTTAGGATTATGACCTCAATATTGAGGGGCGCTCTTTGATGTTTGCTCATCAAAGCTAGTCATATAATTTACTAATGGATTGATAAATATGATGTCTTAGCAAATATAAATATATTATTATAAATAAAATAAAATTGTTTTGCGTAAAGTATTCTCACAATACACATATACGTACACTATTATATTAAAGCCTTGGGTTCGTCAAGTTTGTACAACTTCGCGGTGAGGTTCATAATATGTAAAAAAAACTAAAATTATACAAGTATTAAGTATTTATTTTCAAATATATAAATATATATTATATACATATATATATATATATATATATATATTATTATTATTAAATTAAATGAACTTAAGCTCCCTTTAAACATTTTATTTTTACATAATACACGACACCTGTTTCGAATCTTAGTTCATTTTCACATTTCATTTCATTTTCTCTGTGAAAATGAACTAAGATTCGAAACAGGTGTCGTGTATTGTGTAAAATTAAAATGTTTAAAGGGAGCTCAAGTTCATTTAATTGAATAATAGCTATATTAGCTGCCCTTACTTGTTAACTACATAATAAAAAAAATATATACATTATTATTTTGTAAATGAATACCATAGTACCCTGCATCATTTCATTTTATTTCACACATGTTTCGAGAATTATCCCATTTTCAAGTGTGTTCAAAATGTAACCTCTAAATATAATTTCATACTAAATTTAATTATGGTTTAAGAAACATGTATTGATTTTTTCATGCAGTGTGATAGGAATGATATATATATTAATATTATAGTTTCTTCAGGTGGTTTTGGTTGGTATAGTTTTTCTCAAGGGTGGTTTGAATCTGTTGGTATAATCAAATCTGTCTGTGTTTGTTTGTGATATATTTCGAATTTAAGTTTGGTATTCATTTTCAAAATAATAATAATTGTAGCCCTAATAGTGAACATTCATAAAAAATACATATAAATATAAATATATATATATATATATATATATATATATATATATATATATTATATATACAGGGTGTTCATACAACCCGGCCAACACTTAACTAAAAAAATTATATTAACATGAGTTTTAGCCTATTGTTAGTTCTATTTAAGTCATTTTTATCATCTTTTATTTTAAAAAATGACTCATTTGAAACGATAGTTATCCAGTATTTGAAAAACTCTCATAAAGAGGATAATAAGAAGATTTAGTTATAATAATAGTATTAATTTAGTAATTAATAATAGTATTTTGAACCTAAGTAATCAGTAATAGCTACCCTTTTAATGTTTTTAAGTTACTTTCTTTTCATACTATTTTATAGAGTCAAACGAAAAATTAAATATAGTAAGTGTTGAAATCGTTTGAGTAAATTATAAAACATGTTTTCTCTATATAACCTTTTCAGTCGCAAAAACGTAGACAGGTAGAAAATTTAATGATAAGGTTTGTGTGACATGCAAGCGATTCAGAGTTTAATAAGTAAAATATTCTATATGGCTTAAAATAATAATTTTTCCTTGTCTCCGTTTATTCAAACCTTGGAAAAATATCAAATCCAAAATCCACAATCTCATCAAGTAATTCAAAAATAAATAATTATTGTTATAAGTAAAATAAAATAATCAATGATATTAGATCTAATGGTTTGGAGGAAGGGTCGAAAAACTATTTAAAACAAATATATATGTTTTTATTAAAACAGTTTATGTTAAAATGCATATTGTAAAAATATCATATATACAAAACATATGTTAAAATATATGTACAAATTTACAAATACAAATACAACACGAACAAAATAGATACCTCCCAAAGAACGAAATATTCTTAAACGGGCACCCAGAGAGGGAGGGTTAAGCCTCGGTTTCATTTGTGGTGGCTAGGCCAGATTAGTGTAGATAACTGGATTACGGGGGTCGAGATGCCTCCACCCCTGGTCACAGCTTCCCTTAAAGCTGTATGCCTGTTGTCCCCGATTATTGATTTTTACTAAGTCTAATATTGTCAAAAGAGACTTTAACTGAAAAGGTATAAATAAATTGATTCAGGATCTATATTATGTTTTGTTTGATTCACCTGTGGAGCATATGAAAAAAATTAATTTAAATGCATACAATTCTTCAATACTACAATATACAGGTACAAAAAATTACAGATAAATATCTGTATAGTGAGAATGTTATACAGTACTATGTTTTAAATGTATAATTTCATTTGAATAGAACAGTTACACACAAAATAATTACCTTGAAATGGAACAAATTTGTAACTCTAGACACTATCTAAATCGATTTGTTAGCACTCAAAGATATCTATTCCCGCTGTATTCCCATACAGCGTGCGGGTTTCTAAATATAAAAAAAACAATTTATATATATGATGTTGGTATACAATGCTATATGTGTGTGTGTGTGTGTGTGTGTGTGTGTGTGTGTGTGTGTGTGTGTGTGTGTGTGTGTGTGTGTGTGTGTGTGTGTGTGTGTGTGTGTCTTTGAACACGATAACTCTCGTAAAAATGGTCCGATCGAGACCAAATTTGATAAGGAAAAATTAATAATTCCCTTATTAACTAATAGTTTTGGATGAAACTTTCTATTTAGCTTCATGGGGTCCATACGTTATGTTATGTTTTGAAATCATAGTTTATGTGTTACTCACAGAAGCAAACTTGCATAATCTTTTCCATGTTAATCTTACGGAGAATAGGCAAACTACCTTATTTATGTACAATCGAAACATAGTTTATGATATAAATGCCTACTTTCAGTGTTCCTCAAAGCAGAAAACCTGCATACTCTTTCCCATTTTAATGTTACGAAGAATAGGCAAATACTCTAATTTCTCAACAGGTATTGATTGGTCAATCTTGTATATTATATTATTGAAGTGGAAATTCGCTGAGTACGCAGATTTGCTGCGAAAATTCTGATCATGCTCCATAAGAGAGAAAAAAGGCACAATCTTTTGTGTGTGTACTTGCACCCACCAAAAAAACAACCTCAGGCTATTATATAATTTGGTTAGACCTATTAAGGTTCAAGGACTTCAGAAAAGAGCTTCGTATTAACTCAGAGTGTTACTTAACCTTATATACTTAATATTTATACTTACACTTATGCTTAACCAAGGTAAAATTCTAGATATGAACCATAATATCTAGAAATAAAGTACCTTCTCTTGAGAACTTTATGTCTATTGCGTCATTTAGTTTTCAATAAGATAAAGCTTGAATGGTTATTTAAGAGAAGGCACTTTATTTGCGACTACAGACTCTGGTGAAAATTCTTTGATCTTCACCAGCAGCTGCCTTTTTTGTAATGGCCTCTTAAATTCAAATGGAGAGCGTCATTGTGGTCAGAATCCCGGTATCTACATGCCAGACTGACGACTTTACCCATCTTGTGCAGCTACGCACGGAACACCCCATGTCTTGTATGGAACTTAGTCTGGAGCATATTGAAATGCCGTTAGGTGTAAAGGTTTTTATTTATTATAATTTGAGGGATTTCTTTCGTTCGTTAAGGCTGTGAGGAATATACGAGTATGTTGTGTATTTATGTATATAATAAACCTTAAAACTGTTACAACAGAAAATAAAAAAAATCCTTATTATAGGTCTGACAGCCTAACATACCGGCATTCGCCCATTATCCCTTAACATATGAACAAAAACGTCAACAGTTAGTTGATCGAACAGAATTGTTAATCTATTGTTTGATTTTCCCTAATCTAGTTTATTATAATTTACTATTTTGGTGTCTGATGCATTTTTATTTTTACCCATCTACCTTATAGCTGTAAACAGACAACACAAGAATGATAATTATTTTTCTTCTGTATAACTTAGCTTTAAAAAATTGTTTTTCTTGACTTTCAACCTCAAGATATTTAAATCTGTCTAGTGTGAAAATTTAAAGATCCTAACTTTTGATGTCTATTAGAACTATTTAGTTCTCTCAGTGTGTGAAGGACGTTGTCGGAAATTCTTCAATTACATTTTTATGACACTTTTAAAATTTTTCATGGGAAGATATTAAATGTTTATTCTGGCACTCAAATAATATTTTATAAGATAATAATATTTTAGTCATTCTGGAGTAAAAGTTCTCTCTTAGAAAATTTTTTTTTGTTAAAATAGAACGTGTATATAGAGTATATATGCTTTCAGAGACTACAGAAGACCTGTGAGAGATTAGTTTGAACAAATATAACTTTTAAAAGTCATAGGTCATCTTAAAAATGAGCAATAAAAGAAAAGAAAATGATATTTCTCTAAATACAAGTTGTTCTCTCCTGCCAGTTTTATGAAAAGTTTTACTATACTTTAATTTTGCATATTAGTTAAATTTAAGACCTGAAATAAAATGGTCACAAAAATAAGGAAGACTATTTGCACGTTACATTTTTTAATCAATCTGTACAGAGTTGCCTCTTTACTTTTCATTTCTGAGAGTTTGTCCGAAGTCCTCCAATGAAAGGCCGGGCATCGTTTTGTTTCATGAAGAGAGAGTTTTTTTCAATCAATGGCTAAATTCTGGTCATAAAATTATGGCGTCCATTAGTTTGCCATCCGAGGATACGTGGAAATATATTTTACCCGACTAAACGGTGGTCACTAATAAAAAAGCCTGGGTCGTGTTGCAGGAAGATGTAGGTCTGGTATCCTGTCATCCACGATTTTTTAAATGTAAACCTATTATTTACTGTTCCTATCTTGAGGATATAGCTTATACAATTTTTTTAACAGAGCTAGTCAAAATGAATTAGTAAACTTTCCTCATTAAACATAATAATTAGTTGTGTAGTTTTTATCGTGTATAATGAAGTATAGATTTGATGTTTAGACCCTAATCCCAGGAGATGAGGTGGTGAAAAATCCAGGCATAACCGTTCATCCTCATGTCAAGTGTTGTTTTGTTTTCATGGCTGCGATTAACACACAATGGGTTTGTTTACAAACTTCTTCATCTGTTGAATTATGTTTCATAACAATGTTCTTTAGTGGATGTGAGTCTTGGCTTGAATCTTGAACCTTGGCTGCAATTTTAAGAAATTATAAAGTATTTCAACTTACGGTGACGTTTCAACTATTTTAGGTACGGCAATATCACCACATCTTTCCTGAGGTTTAACTTTTTGAGAAATCTTCATCACCACATCTAATCATCAGCCTCACTTGTGGTTTAATTGTTTGAGAAGGCTATGTTACCAATCACCACATTTACTCACCGGCCTTACTCGTGGTTTAATTGTTTGAGAAACCACTGTAGTTTGACGTTTTAATAAATTCTGCTCATGCGCCGCATTTTTTAATTATGGAACGGTGTGCAAATTAGATAATCAATCATTCTGAAATGGTGAACTACCATGTAGGAATGAATCCAAGTACAAATTAATTGATAAAGATTGTAAGATGATTGTGGAGCGATCGTGTAGTCTTCAAGTGTAGTATGTCAAGGCTGGCCTGTTCCAAACGTGTCGTGCCAAAATCACCAAGTGCTAAAACCACCAAGTGCCAAAACCACCGATTTCCAAGAATCGATAATTGGCCATCTGTAGTGCCCGCTTGGCAGGTATACGAGTACATCCCCTCGACTGAACCCACGGGGGCCACGGCTAACCTGGATCGTGGCAGAGTACTCGACAAATCACGCAACAGCTTACGGGATTAAACTTTTGAGTATAATATTGAATATAATTGAATTTATATGTTATAGAATATTTAAATAATTATAAAACTAGTTTCGACGAATTAATGCTGGTGCAGCTAACTTGGCATTAAAAATAAATTGTACGTAAATACAACAAAAAATATGTTTGACAAGTTAGTTTACAATATTTATTCAGTACTAGCTGTAAGCCCGTCCTTTGTACAGTTTGTAGGATTTGTAGGAACCAAGATCTATCAGTTTAACTTCAACCCTTGCAGATTGTCAACATTCTAAATGTTTTTTCTTAGCTAAATCCACTGGTGATTAAAAAATAATAATTTTCAAAAATAACATGTATAAACGCAAAACCCATTTTGGATGAACATATTATGTGGATGATTCAGTGTATCTGGTTTACACCGTCTTAAAAGAAGGGTTACACATTTCTGTAAAAAATTGGTCACGATATGACTATTTTTACGTGAGTTATCGTATTTATAAACTCATATGATATGTATACCCAGGGTGCTGGGTCCAAACTTCAAGGCTTGATATTACTCATCAAAATAAACAAAAAATGGCCATAAACATATGTCTAAAACATAAAAATATGTAATATATTTTTTCCAAAACCCGTTACATCTCAAGAACTATTTAAGCTACAGGAACTAAACTTTGCACACATCTTTATTGGCTAAAGCGAAAAATATTCACATATCATTTAGTTTACTTTTAAATTTCCATCATGGTGGCAGTTAAAAATTTTTGTATTTAAATAACACTTATAATGTTAGCTTACAGAGGCCATGCACCACCGCCGCGTAAATGGTAAAAGAAACTCAAGTTAGGAAAAACTGCTCCATAAAATAAGCTAATTTATTTGAATTTTTTCATAGAATAAGAAATTTTAGTGTCATTCGATTTGTAATAACATTTCTTAAACATATTATTTTTTTAATATCTTGTATTTTTTATCGTTTTCAAAGTAAGTTTTAAAATTTTAAATGGCCACCATTTTGGATTTTGATTTGGATCATGCTAGTTATGTTTTTGAGACATAGTAATCTACTAGTGTAAAACACATACCGAATTTGAACACAATCCGTTTAAAAAGAGTAACAGAAAACTATTTTGAGAAAAATAGAAAATAGCAGATATCTTAGGCCATAACTCCAATGGAACTTTTACTTCCTTTTAATGTACCTAATCACTCACTGAAGTCCTGAAACGTTTTTCATGGGGACCCTGTATATACGTGTTTTTTCTATTTATTTCTGTTTATTTTCTTTACATAGTTTATTAAGGTTGATTCTCAACATTTTTTGTTCAATTAATTGTTTTATAGTACCTATATATTTTTATTCAAGGCCCTAGATATATTTTTTTGTTTTATTAACGTTCACTAATACGGTCTACTATTAATACTAATAAATTGTAAATTAAGACCATGGTACCCTTGCATTATTTCATTTTATTTTGACACTACATGTTTCGGGGATTATCCCATTTTCAAGTGTCTGAAGAAAGACACTATATAGACTCTATAAAATGTTAATGGCTATTGTTTTTGGTCCCTAGGAGCCTCAAAACGGAAAAGTAACATGGTTTCGTGCTTAAGTCTTGCCATGAGACTACGGTAAAAGCTCCTTCCCTATGGGAAATTCGCTAAAAGAGAAGCAAAACCAGAATTTAACCAGAATATTAATTCTTACCATGCTGCCTACGATAATTATATAACTTATTCCCTATGGCAAATTCAATAAAATTAATAATATTTGGAAATATTTGATAGACCTAGCAAGTAGGAGGGGTAGATAATCCCGCATGCCCCGTTCCGGCTGTACCATCACAGGTTAGGCACATCCCGACTACCTGCTCTACAACCCTGAACCCTCGTCAAACACCTCATTATCGAGTTCAATCATCCGTAAATTCTGTTGGTGATTTTGAACTGTTTTTCCAGGAATAAAGGATTTGGTGATTTTGGTTTTGGTGGTTTTGGCACGGAATCGTTCCAAATACCGGACTGTTAATTTGATAGCCCAAAAGGCAATTCTATCTAAGGGACCCACAGTTTCAAGTGAAACCTAAAGGACAATTTTTCCCATGAATTACGAACTGATCCGATTATGAAGATGGTCTTGTTATCAACGCAGTATTTAATATTGCGGATATTAATCCACAAGATTGAATATCACATAGATACTTGAACTATTTAAGAACCTATGCCGCGGAAATAGTTAGCAATCCCCAGTGATAAATGTGATGACGAGTTGTCCTTTATGGAGATGTGAATGAGCCTGTCACCATGCACACGAGTTGTTTACTGACCGTTGCCGAGTTTTGGCCTGTTTACAATGCCCTCTGCTCACGACCTATTGTTGTTTGCATTCTGCGCCATTAATTCAGGATTTACTGTATTTTTTTCTCGATACTTCTTTGTTAATATCAGTAAGCGTGTTTACAAAGAAATGCCTGTTATTTTCAGGTAATAATATTTATGCCTTCTCAACTAAGTTACATACAAAAATGCAATAGCTATAAAGTACACGTTTACATTTTATTTTATCCATACAATTAAGTCGTAATTATTGATTCATGAATAAAACAATAAATAATGGTCCTAAATACTCATTTTAAAGTATTATTGCAGATCTTTCTCTTCTCCAATTTTTGAGCTGATTTCCGGTATCCATTTTCCAAATTACTAGCGAAAGGTTCTGATGATCTAACGTTCCAAAAGATGATGATGTATTTCCCCCCTCCAGTATGGGATGGGTCAGTCAATTTCTTTTACGAAAGCGAGTAACCAGGCAGGTTAATCTTGGATAAGGTTTCTATTAAGGTGTTACTAATAGTTATTAATTCTAATTCTTAGGATATTCAATTTAAGTGTGAATTTTCATTCGTGGTGTTTTGTGATTTTGTGTGCATTTTCGGTGTGTTGATTTACTGGCGCGTAACAGTGAGAATTAGCAGTGGAGATAGAAGACGATAAATAGATAAAGATAGATCGATGATTAGATGACAGCAAATATAATATTTACCAAACCAAAAATGTCTCAAAATTGAGCTGATGTCAGAAAATTTGGGATATTCATTACAATGAGAAAAACTGGGCGCCGGTCTTGATTGTTCAAAGGGCCGTTGTTGATCCATTTGGTACGGCGTATGCCAGCGTTATCACATCAGCTAAGCAGAATTTGCCTTCAATGAAGTTTAGGCTAGGATCATGCAGTGACTAATAAAACACTTTTGATATTACGTTATACTTAAATACGTTACATCATTAATATAACGTATTATGCAATTTAGGTACGATTTAAATTCATACACATAAACAGCTTTATTCAGACATTTAAAGTGCATTGCTTTATGCTATACATTATATATATCTCGGTTCAATTCGTTACGTAACAGAGAGTGTTTTAAAATGTGAGATAATTATTCATGACCACCTGTTTCAGAGAAACGATGTCGAACAACTGCTCGCTGGCTGACAGTTTGAATGTAGCCATGGAAGTAGCATTGTTTTGTATTATATTTTTCGTTGCCACAATAGTGAGTTAAGTATTAGTTATTAAAATATTCATGTTTACTTATATTTGGTTTTTATACCTTTGAAAATTTGTTTTACCTAAGTTATTACATATTAACGTATTCGAAGTATCAAAAGTAAAATGAAACTCATTAAATAAAAGTGTCAATGAAAATATTTAAATAACATCCCTTCAAAAAACAATAAACCAGAAGCAATAAATATTTGTAAATGACAATGAACCAGTATGCATTTCTACTTTAAGTAGCAGTGCTTTAAAATTTGAATTTGTTAAACGCGTGACATAGTGTCAAAAAAACTTACTCTAAGATAGCCAAAAGCCTCCCTTTCTGATTGACATTTTATAGATTTGTTGTTAAAACTGTGCACTTACCACATTGATTGTTCGATAGCTTATAAGGTTTTTTGACTCTACAGTAAAAAAACTGTGATGAAATGTCATGTTCTTAAATTCTATATCACAATGTTTAAATTTTTAATGTCTTAGGATCTCAACTTCCATATCCTGAAAATAAGTTATTTAGTCTTATTAGAAATTTTAAAAGGTGTGTGTTAATCTAGTTTGGGGAGAGGTGATCGAAAATAATGATGTGATATTTACCACCTTTTTAAGTAAGGGTATTTTTGGAATTTAAAACATCTGAACTATTTAAAAACCAATTTTACTGCGCAGGAAGCAGCACCAACTCGCGATTTCAAATTCAAAGACAGTTACCTGGAGCAGACGATGCTGGAGGATGTGATACCTGACTTGGCCGGACGAGGACGGCTCATCCTCAGAGACCTGGACACAGATGACCACACGGTCTTGTGGGTGAAGCTGGACAGGGAGTCGAGGCTGCCGTACGTGCAGGACCCTATCACCAACCTGCCTTACTTGCTTGTTAATAAGGTAAATAAGGATTAGCAGCTAATCTAATACAACAAACTGTCCTACTTGAGGAATCGACATATATTCCTGCAAATAAATAAATAGTCTTGCAACACAAGGGATTGCAATAATTTGTACCCGTTTGCATTAAATTACAAAGTCAGAGCTTAAATCTAGTGACGGTGCTAATATAAAGAATAAATACCCCCGTCGCAGCAGATCTGCGTACTCAGCGAATTTCCAAATCAATAATAATAATTAAATATGACAAGTTTTATAAAAATCTGTTCATAAACATGAGAATTATTTGCCTATTCTCCATAAGATTAACATGGGAAAGAGTGTGCAGGTTAGCAGCTGTGAGGAACACTGAAAGTAGTCATTTATACCATAAATAATTTTATTTTAACCAATTATACCAAGTTTCATCAACATCTGTCCATAAATAAAGGAGTTTGCCTATTCCCTATATGATTAATATGGGAAAAGAGTATGCAGGTTTGCTGCCATGATAAACACATAAACTATGATTTTTAAGCATAAAAGGATAGATCTCAACCACATGAAGCTAAACATCACGATTCATAAAAAATATTGATTAATATGGGAAATATTAATTTTTCTCTATCCTCCATAAGATTAACATTGAAGCCCCACAATACAACGTACTGTGTTTAGATTTTTTAATATCTCGGTAACCATTGGAGATAGAGAAAAACTTTAAGGAAATTAATTGTGTAGTTTTTTAAGCTGATTCTAATGGTGAAATATAAAATTGGAAATTTTTAAAAATTACATGTGCAAAACGCAAAAAACCCCATTTTGGGGTACAAAACCGCCCCAAAACCCGTTCCCATTGACCGATATGTCTGGTTTACGAACTCGTCCGAGCATTTGTAGGAATACACGTCTCTACCAAATTTGGTCTCGATCGGACCATTTTTACGAGAGTTATCGTGCTAACAGACATATATATATATATATATATATATATATATATATATATATATATATATATAAATACTTTAAAAATTGTATAGTTGTTGTACTGAATGAATGAGTGTTGGTTTTGCAAATTTTCGTTTTAATTACAAAAAACGTTTTCAAGCAAATAGAAATAGTTACTGTGTATAACATGAAAAGACAATGAAACATAAATAAATTAAAGGAAAGGTTTACAATAAAAATTTTGAAATCATATGATTTTAGGCAGTTGAGTTGAATCATTTTATTATATATTTTTATATTAATAATAACCTATCTGAGATTTAATCCTGTAGGAAATTTTGATTTTAAAACCAACTGGTGTGCCAATTCAGAATTTCTTAAAATAAGTTGGTTTCTTTTAAGGTTTTGATGTGGTGGAATTTTGTGGAGGGCTTTAAGTTCATAACAGCCCTCAAAATTTTGGTTGTGGTGAGCTGCATGATTGAAAATTGGCTTTCTTAAATCTTTATGAACCACATCAAAACGGTGGCCTGTCATTCTAACTCGTAAGGAGTTAGATGTTTGCCCTATATATTCTTTTTGACAATGTTTGCACGATAGTTGGTAAACCACATTATGGGTTTCACAAGTTGATCCACCAACTATCGGGTAAACTTTATTTGTCACTCTACTTTTAAATTCAGTAGATTCACACATAATTTTGCAAATACCACATCGAGGTTTGTGGCATGGTTTACAACTATTCTTGACATTACAAAGTTCATTAGGCCTAGAATTTTGAATTTTGGGTCTCACCAACATATTTTTTAAATTTTGTGGCCTTTTAAAAAATAACACGAGGTGGTCTGGAAAATAAATTTTCTGTTGTGGGAGAGGATTTTAAAATATTGAATGCTACTTTCATGATGCTGTTAACTTTATGTAGTCCTGGGTAGTAATTTGTGATGAATTTAGGGTCACTTGAAAATTTTTTGTCTTGATTCACATTTTTTGGTTTTTTCAATTGGTTTGATAGTAACTTTTGTGGGTAGCCTCGTTCAATGAAAGCAGTATTCAACTTTGATATATATTTTTCAAAATCAGAGTTATCACTACAAAGGGATTTAGCGCGTATCGATAAGCTTTTTGGGATTGATTTTTTCATGTACATAGGATGACAACTCTGGTAATGCAAATATTGCATTTTATTAGTGTTTTTAACGTGAATTTTACTTTTCAATTTACCATTGTCAATGAATACATCAACATCTAAGAATGTGACAATTTTGTTGGAAAAGTAAGTATTTTGTTGCCAAGTAAATTTCAAACAACTAAATTGATTTAATTCTTGTAAAAAGTTTTGTAAAGAGCTAATACCGTGCTGCCAAACAATGAAAATATCGTCAATGAATCTTAACCAAATAAGAGGAGCTAAAGGATTTTTAGATAAGAAATTTTTCTCAACTAGACCCATGAATAAATTAGCATATGATGGAGCCATTTGAGTACTCATTGCTGTACCTCTGATTTGGAGGTAATTTTTGTCCATAAATTTAAAGTTATTCATAGTTAATATCATTTGAATAAGAATGGCTAAAAAATTAGTAGAAGGTAAAGAATTTGTTGGTCTAGAATTAAGAAAGTGTTTAGCAGCCTTCAGACCATCTACGTGGGGAATATTTGTATATAATGATTCAACGTCAACTGTTACAAGCATTAATTCAGAATTTTGAGGTAAGTTGATATCAGAAATTTTAGCAAGGAAGTCGCTTGTATCCTTGATGTAGGATGGCAGAGATTTAACCAAATGTTGTAAAATGTTCATCTACAAAAGCAGAAATTCGTTCTGTAGGTGACCCGATGTTGGATACAATTGGTCTTCCTGGAGGTGGTCTTGTAGACTTGTTGACGTTGAATCATATATCATAATCATAATCATAATCATAATGATTCAACGTCAACTATTGACGTTGTTGACGTTGAATCATTATATACAAATATTCCCCACGTAGATGGTCTGAAGGCTGCTAAACACTTTCTTAATTCTAGACCAACAAATTCTTTACCTTCTACTAATTTTTTAGCCATTCTTATTCAAATGATATTAACTATGAATAACTTTAAATTTATGGACAAAAATTACCTCCAAATCAGAGGTACAGCAATGAGTACTCAAATGGCTCCATCATATGCTAATTTATTCATGGGTCTAGTTGAGAAAAATTTCTTATCTAAAAATCCTTTAGCTCCTCTTATTTGGTTAAGATTCATTGACGATATTTTCATTGTTTGGCAGCACGGTATTAGCTCTTTACAAAACTTTTTACAAGAATTAAATCAATTTAGTTGTTTGAAATTTACTTGGCAACAAAATACTTACTTTTCCAACAAAATTGTCACATTCTTAGATGTTGATGTATTCATTGACAATGGTAAATTGAAAAGTAAAATTCACGTTAAAAACACTAATAAAATGCAATATTTGCATTACCAGAGTTGTCATCCTATGTACATGAAAAAATCAATCCCAAAAAGCTTATCGATACGCGCTAAATCCCTTTGTAGTGATAACTCTGATTTTGAAAAATATATATCAAAGTTGAATACTGCTTTCATTGAACGAGGCTACCCACAAAAGTTACTATCAAACCAATTGAAGAAACCAAAAAATGTGAATCAAGACAAAAAATTTTCAAGTGACCCTAAATTCATCACAAACTACTACCCAGGACTACATAAAGTTAACAGCATCATGAAAGTAGCATTCAATATTTTAAAATCCTCTCCCACAACAGAAAATTTATTTTCCAGACCACCTCGTGTTATTTTTAAAAGGCCACAAAATTTAAAAAAATATGTTGGTGAGACCCAAAATTCAAAATTCTAGGCCTAATGAACTTTGTAATGTCAAGAATAGTTGTAAACCATGCCACAAACCTCGATGTGGTATTTGCAAAATTATGTGTGAATCTACTGAATTTAAAAGTAGAGTGACAAATAAAGTTTACCCGATAGTTGGTGGATCAACTTGTGAAACCCATAATGTGGTTTACCAACTATCGTGCAAACATTGTCAAAAAGAATATATAGGGCAAACATCTAACTCCTTACGAGTTAGAATGACAGGCCACCGTTTTGATGTGGTTCATAAAGATTTAAGAAAGCCAATTTTCAATCATGCAGCTCACCACAACCAAAATTTTGAGGGCTGTTATGAACTTAAAGCCCTCCACAAAATTCCACCACATCAAAACCTTAAAAGAAACCAACTTATTTTAAGAAATTCTGAATTGGCACACCAGTTGGTTTTAAAATCAAAATTTCCTACAGGATTAAATCTCAGATAGGTTATTATTAATATAAAAATATATAATAAAATGATTCAACTCAACTGCCTAAAATCATATGATTTCAAAATTTTTATTGTAAACCTTTCCTTTAATTTATTTATGTTTCATTGTCTTTTCATGTTATACACAGTAACTATTTCTATTTGCTTGAAAACGTTTTTTGTAATTAAAACGAAAATTTGCAAAACCAACACTCATTCATTCAGTACAACTATACAATTTTTAAAGTATTTATAAAAGTCATTTGGCACTTATGAAGAATATATATATATATATATATATATATATATATATATATATAAATTTTAACGACAATTGTTTTTGGACTCTGGGCACCTAAAGAAGAAAAAATAACATGGTCCCGGGCTTAAGTCTCACCATGAGACCTACGGTAATAGCTTCTTCCCTATGGGAAATTCGCTAACACGTGTTAGTAGTGGGATCTCGTCTGTTAGCCAGACGAGTGTTCAAGGACCTCTGGGTCTGCGTATCACAGCTAAGCAATATATGTATCACTTGACTGTGTATCACGGCATTCTTTGTGTAAAGAACATGGACCTAGTCCAGGATATTGTTTTATTTAGAACCAAAAACATACATTTTAATTTGTTAGGATAGAAAAGAATCCAAGTGGCTGAAATAAAAGTGGGAATAAGAGACAAAACAATAATGTGATACACGGTATAGTTCCCGGGCTAAAGTCTGGACAGAGAATTAGAAGAGCTTAACTAGGAAACCCAGCAGTTCTGCCCTTCAAACGAGGAGAGGTCCATACTACAGGTTATCAGACTCAGTGTAGAAATAAATACTAATTGCGTTGATTACTGTTAGATTAGCTGTTAGATTACAGATTAGCTCACTTGCTCAGCTCAACAGACTGAGTTGTCCACACCACGTCAGTGCGAGGCAGGTTGTGTAGCAGGGCACCTGCTACACAGCCTGGCAGTTTTCAAGTGGTAAGGGGCAGGTTTTATACTCCTCGTGCAAGTCGACTTCTAAAGCAGGTTGACAGCAACTTACCTGTGATTTACGAGCTCGGTCATTCACTTGGGGAAGATTACTTGAGTCAGTTTACCTACTCCAAGTACCTGCCCACCTACTGGCCTCGTGTAAACGCAGCTTTACAGGCACGCCGTTAAGTGACTGAGGCAGTTTGAAGTTTCTGCGTTAGTGGAAAATGACATGAACAGTATGTGACGTGTATGCACAATAAGGTTTCTGACTGAACAAAATTATAACCGAAAGAAATTTATTGAGATATTTTGAAAGTGTTTGGGAACAATATTATCACTCACTGTAGGTGAGTGAGTCAATGGGTTCTAAAATCTAAAAGTTAAAACTGTCAGAGTAACTCAACAGAGCACAGTAAGAACATTCTAACCAGCACGGTTGGAGACTACTTTTATCATTTTCTTTAGGCTGTTACTGTAATAGGACAAATTCTAGTTCTTATTTTTAAAAGAAATGACTAGCAATATCTACTTTTTCAACTTTGAATAGCAATAACGTCTGCTATATTGCATTTCCGCTGACTCAAAGAAATTTGAAGTTGACAAACGTACTTTTTTACTAAGTAGGATCTAAACAACCAAAGTACATGGTTACCACCTGTAGGAAATATAGCATACATACATAATCTTATAGCCTTATTTTTTACCCTACCATTATTTACCTGCGCTTCTCCAATATCCAGGCCCAGGACGACGAACCTGAGGTGTTCAGGATGATGCGTGGCAGGGACCACCGGTTCGTGGTGACGACTCCGGACACCAAGGAGCTCTACCGACCTTTCATCAACCGCCTCGGGGAGGTGGATCTCGTCGAGATCACAGAGAAGGAAGCCGGCTTCACAAGGAAGGTCCGCCCATTCCTCCAAACATTTCTAACAGTTCATCAATTAGTTACGCTGAACAGGTTAAATTTAACAGAAAATCTTAAAACAAAAATAGAACTTGATAAATGATTCAAATTTTATACTTGATTTGCTGTTTAAAATGTTTATACTTACTTCCCTGTGGAAAATAGGTTAGATCATGAATATGTCTAAAACTTTAATACAATAGTTCTGGTAGTTTATATGGAAACCTGTTTCATATTTCTATCTAACAAACTGCCAACACCCCTTCCCCAGAGCTAAGACATATAGATGTACAAGGAAACAGCAACATACAAATTTTAAGTAGCAAATTTATGAAAGTGATGTATAACGTTCTGAAAGCCACTGTCTTTTAAAAGTTATGATTTTTGTGAGGTGAAGTTTATCTGTTGCAAAATAAGTATTGATTACAGATCTACTATTCCGTACCTAAACTGTTTATGTTCTATATCTCTAAGATTTATAGACAAAGTAAAACGTAAGATTATAATGTTCCCCCAGGCTACTCTGAAGCACTAGAAGACTTGATTACTCCCTTAAGCATGTATACAGTTCTATTTTGTCCTAAACCACTTCGTTTCCTGCATGTAAGTATTTACGTTTCGTTTAAGATTAAATCCTAAGAATGGGTCAATGGTGTCTCTTGACACTGAAAAGAATTGTATTTTACGACCGTGCTCAAAAATCTTAATGGAGTTTAATCTAATAAAACTTGTGTAAACCTTTTTCAATTTATTCCTAATTTCCTATATATTTAATTTTTATTTAGCTATGACAAAAGTTCCTGTAGTCCCTTCTTCAAGAATCTATTAAAGCTATTTCATTGGATAGAGCTCATCATTGCTAATCATTGGATTGAAAGCTATCATTAGATTGATAATACTAGTAATCATTATTATAATGAGGATTGTATGAGAATATCAATTAGGTATAAAATCAGTTGAATATAGTTTAAATATTGAATAATATTTCAGAATCATTTGCTTTCAGGATGCAAGTGTTTTATGAAGATTGATGCAGAGGGTATTACAGCTATAATATTTCTAAAGTATGTTTAAAAATATACGTTATTAAATACATTATTAATACGTTATACGTTACGAATACGTTATTAAAGTAGCTGTGAATGTCAAGACCTATTTGATTTCATTAAAAATCTACCTTAAAATTATTAAAAAATGTTTTTAATATGAAGAAACGTAATATGAAGAATTATAAAATATGAATAATTCCCTCTATTAAATGTATTGACACTACAAAATATTTGATAATCTGTGAGGAAAATACTAATATTTTCAACTCATATGATTTAGACCTCATATAACATTTTTAAAGAGGAAATATAACTTCCTATGAGGTGGTACATTAACCAATCATCGTTCTATAACTATTCACAATTCGTTACCTCAAAGTAACTGGATTGGGACACGCCACTGTTTCAATCCCAGTTACTACATGAAAACCAACTGTATTTTACCAGTCCAGTATTGTGGAAAGAAATGACTAAATTTATGTAGATATACTAACTGTGTGAAATATTTTTAATGAAGAGTTTATAAAAAATTGGTCAGTTGAAGTTTTTAAAACTTCAACCAAATATTAAAGCATTGTTTAATGTCACCACATCAACTTTGTACAGCTTTAATAACCTTCTCGTTAGCTTAAAATCAAAAGAATCGGCGATGATATCCGTGGTTTCTCGATGCAAAACTCAATTAACATCAGTAGTCTGGTTTCGTCCGATGAAGGTGGAAAATACCAAGGCAATTACAGCATCCTGGTTGGAATCGTTCACCTCAAGGGCTAAGCCGTCCTCCAGAGTCTAATTTGGACGTTTGATTGTTTCCGTGGAGCGTTTACTGAGTAGCTTGCTAACACTTTATACATGGGTTACTTTAAACATGCAGATTTGTTGTTTAATTTGTTAAAAAAAATATTGAGCAATACTATGAACAGATTTTTTTAAAACTTCATTTATTTGATTATTGATTTATTTATATTGTTGTAAGAATTCTATATTGGATTTGTTCATAAAACTTAGTTTTTGTAGGTCTTGTGAGTTGACCAAGTGTTTTTAAACTGACTATTAAAAATCAATCGTTTGCACGATGTTATTGCATGTTATTATTATTTAAAGATTGTCAAATCAGTGTAAAAAGAGAAATTGAAATTTTCCAAGTTACTCAGGTATGATTATTATTATTATATTCATTCGTGGCATGCAGTTCATAAGTCTATTATTTTTTAGCTTATATTGTTTATTACCTACAAGGGTAAATTTAAAATTCTCCTTTTTGCGTAGCTATTTGAGAATTTTAATATTACTATGGTATAAAATCAAACACTTGTATTGTACATTTAAATAACTGGTTATAGCTTAGTATTACTATTTATAGTTTAAAAATCATATTCAATGTTAGAGTTTAGTTTTAATATTCTTCAATGCGAAAGAGTAGCAAATTGGAAGGGGTGGAAAAGTAGAATCTGTGATAACAGGTTCATATTACGTGTACCGGTCACGCTTCTCGCTCTGTCGTCTGGCTCTCAACTTTCCAAATTAAACTTAACACACTGTTCTTGGTTTTCAATGACATCGTAACTAAATATTCTTTTAAGTTTATATCTTTTTTTGTCATACATAATTTTTAACGACTAGAGAGAGCTGTGAACTTCGCTCAGTTATACTGACTGGAGTCAGTATTCATTTTGTCTCAGGGAATATGGAATTGGTATTAATAAAATTAAATTTATGATAATAAGTTGTCAACGATATTGATTGGTTGAAGTCTGAAGTATATTGCGTGTTTACTTGCCGCAACAAACAAAAAAGATACCACGCATTCTTCATAATATTGTAAATAATAATATTTTTATAAAGAGTTGAATCACACGTATGAGTTTGGTCAAAAGTATTAATTACTGTGGGAGGTCCTTATAAAGATAATACAAGGTATGACAGTAAATGTATAAGAATATCATACTGCTGAGTTAACAAATACGATAATTATAGAATTTCTAATTAAGTCGAGCAAATATTATTTTAAAAATTGTTGTTGAGTAAAAATTGTATAATTATTTATAATCATATCATTTTACTCTGCCTCATATCTCAGACGTATTTCCCTCTAAAGTGGTCGGTGTTCTGGTGTTCAACCTTTACAGGCGGCTCAGAGGCCGGCCCCGCTCCGTCCTTTGTAAATAGTCGTTGTTATTTGTCACCTCTCGTCACTTTATCACAGGATAATCAAAACATACAATGAACAAAATATTAATCCATAGAGAAAGAAAGTAAATTCATTTCCTACAAAGTTTTCACTACTATTAATATAGACTATTAACTTAGGTTTCGAGGTTTTATCTATTGACAAATAAAAAATTTAATAAACGAGAAACAATGACTCATAGGCAGCCTTTGACCAAACGATAACCAGACCTGGGACTTCTGCTATATCAATATATTATTTTAGTTTTGCTTTATCTCTGTCACCACGAACCACGACCTATGAGGTACACTTAAATAGAATTAGGTACCGTAACCAAGATTTTAGATACTACATGTGTGAATGTGTGCACTCAAGGGTCTCTAATCTAGTTAGAAAAATCCCACCAGCCAGTAGGCGGATGTTCAAGTGGATAACGACAAGAATCTTAGGAAGACGAAGAGGTCATTTAGACAGAGAGAAAAATGATAATGCAGGGAAATATGAGAAGATTTTTAGTAGAGAGAGAATGGAAATTTACTCATATCTACGAAAAAGTCCTATGAGGATGGAGTGTGTTCCATAAAGGTGGGTGGGCCGATTGGACCAACGGCTCGAAGACCGTAAATTCTCCCGTTAACATTCACAGAGACCGACCATACCTAACGCCATCAAGTTGCAGTGATCCAACTAGGCAAGTAGCCAAACGTAGTTGGAGACCGATATCTATTGAAGCCAAATTAAGATAGTTTAAATTCACAAATTAAATCTAAAATTAAGAATTACATTTTTAATGTTATGCAATTGTGATTTTTGTAAATATAATTTGTTAATATGTTATAGATACGTTATATGTTATATATTTGATTATTTTATTTACTGTATTATAGTATCATTACTAAATGTGATATAGAGCCTTCATCACATTGCAATTATTTGAAATATATTTTAATCGGAGGCCTCACAACGATTGGATACTTTTAACATATATTTTTAACTACGAAGTATTTACGTAGGTTTTACTCAATACATTCTGATGTACTTAAATCCTTAGGCATGAACATTCTATTATGATCTGACACAGTAATGCACCGGTTTTATAATGTTATAAAGCTTTTAAAGATTCATTATTTTGGTATAACAATTAATTGAAATACTGTACTAGCTATTCAAACCTTCAATTAAGGAATGATAACGGTAAAAGTGAATGGACACATCCTTTCTCTCTGTATATAATCATAGTTTATAACAATCAATTTTTTTACACAGTATAACGAAAACTGATTGAGAAATGAGGAAGAAATTGATTTTATAGTATTTATAAGAAATATGGTGAGATGCTCATATAGAACGTACTGTGTTTACCTTGTACAGTGAATTTAAGTTTTCTCTGGAACCATTAGTCGTATAGTAATAATTTGAAAGACTATTTAAGTTTAGTTTTGCAAGCTGGTTTTAAGTGATACAGTCAAGATATTATATAAACTTATTGTTTTACCAGAAAATTCAAAAAAGTTATTATTGACTTTAAAAATTCCTTAAATTTTGATCAGGAGTTTTAGGGAACTTTCTTTTTAAAAAAGGTAATAACGTAGTTCGCTTGGTGGGATCCAAGCCGAGACCGAATCTTTTTTAGTTTTGGTGCCCCTAGACAAAAATGTTAATGTAAAATGTTATGTAGATAAATGTAAAATGTTATGTAGATAAATGTAAAATGTCAATATGAAAGGCTACTAGAAGTTTTAAGTACGCGGACGATTTAGTAACTAAATGTAATAAACCTACGTTTACTATATTTTACATTTTCATGATAAAATCCGTTGTATTTTAAGCCCTTAAAAGATACTATAATCCAACCAAGCAATAACGATAGCTAACAAGGTCTTGTCAAACTGGCAAAATCCTTCTCAACTTTAATTAGATACGTGCCTAACATGCGCATAAAGGTTTTACTGGTCATATCATGTGTCGTCTTCGAGTTATTGGACAATTTAAGAAACAAATAATGGTGAAAGTATAATAATGAGGAAACCACTATTCACAAAGCTGTCTACAGTAAAAAACAATATACTAATACACTCCTACTCATATACTATCGGTACCAAAACAATTGACTACAAATTAAATAATAATGATAAACTATAGACATAACAAAAAACCACACGGTGGTGTAATAACTACAGTTTTGATTAATTAAATTAATTTATAGTTTGTTCAGACATTGTATGGAGATTATGATCATATATTAAGAGACTCAGCATTGCTGAATAAAATATATCAACGATAGTAAAAGTAAGAGTAAGACCATGCAGCATACTAGTTTAGTTTTTAGTCTGTCATCTGTGGTTTTAGTTTTGGAGTAGGAATGGGAGCAGGAATGGGAAATAAAAATGGTTATATAAACTTTTGTAAGGGACAAAAGTTCCTCCAAAACATTAAAGGGTTTTAAATGTTACGGTGCTTTAATATTCTATGAGACTTTTTACTCTCTATAATCTGAGAACTTTTTATTTCTCCCTTTAATGTACATCTATCCAAAACATTAGAATGATCTTAAAATAACCATTTTTATGTAATCTTCAACCAACAACTTTCAATAAGGAAATCAGCTATAACACCTATCTTAATCTAAAGAATCTAAAGCCTCTTTATTGACAGATGATCAGATAATTTTGTTTTTATAGAAACATGCATACACCCATTTTATTAAATGTTTTACCTGCAACCATTGCAAAAAGTACCAATAAAGGTACTGAAAGTAACATCATTAAACAGGCTCATTACTAAGCGGAAATTTAAAACCGTTGCATTATGAGTTCATAACGATACAGGGTTTTCATAACGATACAGGTTCTAATTGGTCTATCAGAGCTCAGCATTTGATGAAAGTAATGTCATCATGGATATAATGGAATGCGAAAATCAGCTGATTTATCCATAAAGACTGTACATTTTAGTTGCTAGCTTCAAATGTGAGTTAATGTAATCGTTGTATAAACTACTATTAATTAAACATTTTTTAATTTTTTTTACATAAAATCCTATTCACACATGTTTCCATGTACATTAAATTTATTAACTACTAATTTCTGACTCAGAAAATATAGATATATGTCAAATTTAAGAAGTTTCTCTTGAGATCTATTAGATCTTAAACAAAAAACACATAAATACAAACATATAAGTATGAAAATGTGTATGTTTCCTGGAGAACTTGGTCCCTACTAACAATTAAAAATAAGCCAATAGATCTATATATCTACTAATAATATATTTATTTCTGAAATATCTACATTTATTTATCCTGAAATAGTTATTCTCAATAATATTAAACATTATACTAAGTTCTTTGTTTTCCATACTGTGAATCAGCAAAACACCTATTTATTTATACCTTAGATAGTTTTCATGAATAATCAATATTTTTTTCAAAACAAAATAGAATGTATAGTTAAGGTTAATTTTCACTAGGTTTATGTTTCACAATAAAAGTCTAAAAGTCTAACATTGAGAAGTGTATATCAGGAGAATGTCTGGCATACATCTGTTTGTGAACTTTGTTAATCATGCTTGGAGTCAGATTTATTGGTACAAGTTTATGGAATACTAAACTTTAACATGCACTTTGAAAATCTCGATTGATTTTGCTGAACATATTATTCCTCCCCTTTTTAAAAACTAACGTTTACCCTGATAAAATTATGTACATAAATAATGAATATTATTATCAGCCAACATTTTGGCATTTAGCTGAAATGTAAGATGAATTTTCAATTTCGTTCGTTTAACAGTTTTTAGTCATTAAAAACATATATTTTTTCTTTTCATAACTTTGAGATATTAGATAGTAATAATATTATTGGCCAATGGTTTATGAAACTGTGTTTGAAAATGATTCGGGGAAGTCCACAACATTAACTATGACAGTTAATTACTCGTACAGTGCTACTACATACAGCCGATACTGTTGGAGAAAAGCTGGTAAAGATACCGTACGCTTTTACTTTTGCTCATTACCCTATAACACTTAACAAACTTCTGGCCTCAGCAAGGTTTTAACCCTTATAACTGTGTTTTTGTTTAGCTTTCATGTAACCTGATGAGCTAAATCTTATCCTAACAATGATCCGTAGCCAGATGACTGTGAATATCACAATGTCTTAAAGCTGTAGAGCATATAAGCAACTGCACATTATAAGTTTTTAAGTTGGGTAGGCCCCTACTTAAACTTATTTAATTAATATCATTTTAGATAACAAAAGTTTGAATATATTATTGTTCTCTTGATCATATCAAACTTGATCTGATTCTGGAGTTAGATATAGCAAATAGGACAAAATTCATAATTTATTTATTGTCTATTGAAATGTAGTTTATTATTAATATTTGGAGACTGAGCTTTGCTCGGATAAAATAAGACATATGTTTTACAGGTTAACTACCAAAATTAAAACACATTTATTACTTAGTAAAAAGGTTTATGAGGTTTAAATGAAACCGATTTGATACACCATAATAATATAGCATAAACACTGAAAAAATAATGGTCCCCTATCGGGGATCGAACTCGCATCCTCCGTTTCATGAAGCCAGCGCGATACCACTGAGCTGGCGTCTGTGAATGAAGGGCGCCGTTCAAGGTCTTCTAGCCAACCTCAATGGTTTTAGCCGATTATTTACTGTTTAGTTATCCATACAGTTATTATTAGCCTGTGATCAACTGATTTTGTTAGAAACGGAATGAGGATTGAAAAGCAAAGGAGAAATTTAATTTACACCAAATAATTGGTTTGTGACAGTGACTTCAAGCAATATAATGAATTCGTTTTTTATCACGTAAGATTTTGGAAATACCTTTCTCTGCTTTTATTTGGCACAGTTATTAGTTTAGTTTTTAAAATGTTTTAGTAATTTGATCATTTTTCACTTATACATAAAATAAATATTTATGAAAACCTTCTTTCTTTAGATTATATATATATATATACAAACCTTGTTCGTATTATAATAGTATTGGATAACTAAAATTAACTCGATACAATTATTAATGGGACTTTTCAGCCCTAATAGCATTTCCAGCTTAAATATTTATTTATCGTATGGTTATGTCAGCAAATCATACACACAAAGATATAGAGTACTATTCACTCACGTCAATAAATATATAAATAAGAACAAATAAATAAAATAAAAAATTGAAATAAAATGCCTATCATGTTTTGAATTATTACAGAGCTAGGTCCAACCCTTTGAGCCATTCCACAGACATATCACTAACATCGTGTACACCTTCAACCCCATCAGAGGAAAATCGCAAGGGGCACTCTTCGGCAATATGCCTCATGGTTTGTACTGCCGCTCCACAATCACATGTTTGATCGTCTGTCAGGCCCCATTTTGACCGCCAATAATTGCATCTACCTACTCCTGTGCGGAAACGATTGATAAGAGATCATTGTTTCCGAGGAAGGGTCTCTTATATCCAGCTTAACTAATGCACATGGTTGCATCATGCAGAATCATTGCTGGATACGCTGATTATTAGGACCAAAATGACACTTTGTTTTAACAAATATTCACATACGTTTTATAAACACCACATTTGTTATAAGATTTTATTAGGATTTTTTTTCTAAAAAAAACCAACCACCCATCTCCATAGGCTTGTGCGGTACCGTGGCGGTATAGGTCACACGGTCAAGTCGACCGTTTCGACCCAGCAACCTTTGACCTACTGGGCTAGAGGTACTTTGCCGGGAACGCTATGAAATGATATAATAACATAAAACTGTGGAACTAATATGCATCACTCGTCTCTTATACTGTGTTTGCCATCGTGAGGATGCTATAAAACATTTTGGTGGCCTAACCTATTGAATTTTAACCTATTACTGTATTTAATACAGTAGTAAATATACACATTATTTAAGTTCAATTAAAAGCGCCAATTAATCATCCCAATATCTCATCATTTCATTAGATTTTACATTGTGGCTTTGCCCTACTATAAGCAGAGTGAGCTTCGCTTGGAGGTCGCGGACTGACAGATGGTGCGCCTCAGCTGGCGTCTCTCCTCTAGACAGTTACGTAGGCTTAGTCTGACTAATTGTATCCCAGCTGACTCTCTCATTTAATCAATTTTAACTAAGTATATTGCATTTGCATTTATAGCATTATTGTTTTGTAACAATACTTATATGACAGAGATAGCATAGCGAAATGAATGTTTCTGTATACTTCTGTATACTTTCTGTATAAAGTAAATAAATGGTATCAGTGGACTAACACGCACTTTCTCTCTTAAGTCAATTTAAACAACAATCAATGATTTAGTTGGGTAATGTGACCTTACGCTGCATACCAAATTTCATAAAAATTGATCGGAAATAAAGAAGAAATTGATTTTTTTATATTCTCCATAACAATAACATTGGACACTCTCAGACACGTGACACTAAGTTTACTGGGGCGGGGGGGCTAAGATAGTGTGGGCTATAAAACTTTATAAATCAAGATTCATTTATTTCCATCAAAATTCATTTGGGTATATTTTTGTAAATAAAGGAAATCTTTTCCCCGCAAGACTATTGAGCCTGTGTGTGAAGAAGAGTCTAACATCTAATAAAGTTCCACAAATCGTTGGCAACACTCACAGGAAATAAACTAGTTGTGATATACAGTACTATATAAAATTAATGGATGGAATACAAGAGAAATAAAACATATTATAAACAGAATAAAAATATGAATCGTCAGAACACTTGAAGTCACAATTACCGGTTCCAAATTAAATGAAATTAAAATGAAAATGAAAAGAATTTTTAAGTTAAACATTAAAAGGGGAGAGAATGAGCATGTCAGCTGCGGCAGGGCCAAGCCGGAGCAGCCAGTCCTCAGCCCTCCGCTTGTGTTTACAAGTCTCTGTTTAGAGAGACTGGCCTCATCAGAAGAAGTAATTTCGATGGGTAGATTTCTGTAACTGATGTGCTAAGCAGAAAGAATTAAGAAAAATAAATGATAAGGAAAATTTAGCCCGATTTGTTTCTAGTTTTTGTTTCGTTTATACCAATTCCTTTCTAGTTTCATACCTGTGTTCAGTTGTTTTAAAAATGTAATATTTATTTTGTCTAATGTAAATCATCAACGTTTTCAAATAAAGCTGTCTAATATTCAAAACTGGAAATTCGAAAAGAATAAATTAGTGGGATATCTTACATCTATGTCTAAAATTGTTTTGATTATTGATCTTTGGGATACGACCAATGGCCCCAGCACTGAGGAGGAGGCCCCACCCCACGCCCAGGATCCCGTACTGCAACACAGACTGCACATAGGCTTAGTACACACTCCTGCAGCACTCAACCGTTAGCACCCGCTTTAGCTGCCCGAAGGCGTAAATCATCTTTCTCAGTTTTTGCTTAACAAATCGTGTGGTTCCCAATTTAGTTTATGATTTAATAAATTATCACTCCAAGATACTTGTACTGGGTCACACGCTCAATTACATCGCAAACATAGGTTGAAGACAGCATGTCACCGCAGGAGTGTATTTTTAGCATCCTCAAACCTGGACCACTGTCATTCTTGAAATAAATTGGCAAAACCTTAGTTTTATTGATATTAAGAGAGAGAATATTGTGATTCGGGAATTTATTTGTACGAATACTGAAATTGATCAAGTGGAGAAGGAAAGGAGCAAGATGATCAAAGAACTGCTTCACAATTTTGGCTGGAATCCCATCCTCCCTGGAGCAGAAACCCCATTCATGCTGCCGACAATACTTAATAGCACGAACTCAGAGCTCCAGACGTGGTCCGCATTCTCCACCTCTGGCGGTTGTATTAGGGCAATAGCGTTAGCTAAACATATACCTACATTAGCAAAGAAATTATTGAATTGATCACCGATAACTTAGACATCAGAATTTGAGACAGTCTCACCGTTCACGCAGAAACCCTCAACTGGAAAACACCTGGAACCTGGAAACTGGGACGACCAGACACTTCACCCACTATAATAAAAAAACTTTTGGGCATCTTCCGCTGCCTCATCAGTTTTATCTTTATAAGACTTCACGCGTTTTATTAAGGAATGTAACATGTTGCAATATCTGACATATTGATTTCTGAGAGATATGTTATATGGTTATTTTTTCAATTTATTTCTCAATAAATCGCGTATTCTAATTGAATTTATAATACCATTTTTGATCCAAGGCCTAATTTTACAATTTTTTGAATTAACTGCGGTTTTTACTGTAGGTAATTTTAATGATTCTTGAATTTGTTCGATCAATTTTAAAGAACATTCATCAATCGAAAATCAGTGCAATCGAAAATTACACTACCATCATGGCTTCTTAAATTAGATTGAACTTTGTTCCAGTCAAATTTGTTTTGAAAAGAAATGTTATCTTTGCATTTATTTGCTCCAATTTTTTCAATTCAACTGCGATGCAATAATGATCCGTAACATTACTTTGAATTATAATTGGTCAAACTTTGAAAAAAGTTTTTAATTCAACGAACAAATGAACCAAACAAGAATTACTAATTGGCCGTGTAACTTTAGTAATGCAAAGAATAAATCCAGAGTCACATAGATTGTCAATGTATTTCTCTTCAAGTGAATTTTGAGAAGCATTTATAATAATACAATTTATATCGCCTGTAAAATTACGAATATTATAGGCTGAATTTTCTCCATAATAATCTCTAATTCTGTCAAAGAATGTATTAAGATTGATATTAGGGCTTCTGTAAACAGCAAGGATTTCACATGGTTGACCGGCCCAGTCAGAGGTCAGAGATAAGGCCGTGGCCGCTCCACCCAGCAACAGCTGACGGCACCGTACCGACAATAAATTGTCTAGGTACACTGCCTCTCCATCATTCTGGTTGAGACGGTTCTCTGATGCGTAAATGTTCTAGCCTGAAGTCGCTTGTAACTCTAAATTATTACTGAGCCAAGCTTAAATTAAAACTATGCAGTTGAATTGATTTCTTGAACCTTGTAAAAATACTAACAATTCGTCAATATTTCTGTTGTAACTGGATGTTCTGATGAATTAAATTAACGTAAGATTGTTATCTTCGGGTTTATCTGTAAATAAATTACTAATGTAGGAAAATCTTCAATGTACATACATTCTTTGAATGGGGAAAACAATTTCATCATCATTATGTAGTTGCATTAATCTTAACTTAACTTTTGCATATATGTTTAAATAAACAAAAAAAATCCAAAAAAATTAAACCTGATATCCTAAACAAATAAATGAAGGAAAAGATAAAATCTCAGCTTAGTTAAATTAGTTTTAGTTTACGTGGTTTGCAGAAAGATTGCATTTGTATAATTATTAATATTCATATGTCAAGATAGCATTTTAATACAGCGACTTTGAAGTTTAAAACCAAAGATCAATGTAAACATCCCAATAATTATTATAATTTGACAGCAGTTTGTTTTTATTTCTATTAAATCACTTATATAGATCACATGTTCTGTAAACTGAAAATATAGCTGATTACTACCAGTAGGTGATTCTTTGAAAACTGAAAGAAAAATTCGACAAATATCACGTAAAATGTAGATTTTCAAATGATCGCCATTTACTTTTCAAGAGACGGCGAACAGTTTCAGCATTGAACAACCTTTTCTGAAATGTTGAGAAAAAATAAATTTTAATGAATGCTGCATAAAATAGGTTACATTTTTATTAGTTCTCCTTTTTTCGGGGAGGACGGCGTAAATGCCTCCTGGAGTGTAACAGACAAACAGACAGACAGAAATTAAGATAAGACAATTTTTGGCTTCTTTTATAATAGTAATTAAAAACTCGAACTTTATTTACATAGATTATGTCCACTTATTATAATGAAATACAGTATAGGACCTGTTATTGTCAGTTAGATATAGATGAATTATAAAAAATAAATAAACATCAGAAGTGTAAAGTATGTAAGAAACATTTGTGTTGGGACAGTTTTGAAAGAATTTGAAAAATACCCCCGTCGCAGGAGACCTGCGTACTTAGAGAATTTCCAAATCAATAATGTAACAATAATATTATATGTCAAGTTCCATCAATATCTGTCGATAAATATATGAATTAGTCTTTTATCTTACCATATTCTTAATAAAATTAACATGGAAAAGAGTATGTAGGTTTGCCGCTGTGAGGAACACTAAAAGTAGGCATTTATAGCATAAACAATTTTTATTTTTACAATTTGTACAAATTTTCATCAACTGAAAATTTTCCTATTTTCCGCATGATTAACATGGGAAAAGAGTATGCAGGTTAGCTGATATGAGGAACACTGAAAGTAGGAATTTCTAGCTTAAATAATTTTTATTTCGACAAATTATACCAAGTTTTATGAATATCTGTCCATAAATAAAGGAGTTTACTTATTCCCTATATGATTAATATGAGAAAAGATTGTGCAGGTTAGCTGCCATGATAAATGAATAAACAATGATTTTTAAGCATAAATGGATAGATCTCAACCACATGAAGCTAAGTATCAAGTTTTATCTAAAAATATTGATTGGTAAGTGAAATATTAATTTTTCCTTATTATAGAATAATTAATTATAACATTTGAAGTACATTAAAACAAAACATTTATTTACCAGAACAACAACATGTAAACAAAAACAAAAGCAGATGATTGTAAATTATAAAAACAGCTGATTGTATATTCCTACATTTCTCCCCGTTCAATTTAGGCTGAGTTTTCGAAATTGGGTCCATTATCATCTTCAAGGTCGTCTTCAGGCTCCGGTTGTATTTTCCATTGAGGTGGATCAGTCGCACCTTCTCTTGCTCTTAACTGATCAGAATGTTTCCTCTTGATTTCTCCCCCAACTAAAACTGTGTACGATAACTCTCCCGTCCTTTCTTTTACTGTGCCTGGTCTCCAACCTTTTTTCGTCTCATTTTGGACCCACACTTCTTGTTTAGGAGTAAACTCTTTAAGTTTTGCTTTCAAGTCGTGATAGTATTTTTGTCGCCACACTTGGTTTTCAATTCTCTCTCTACTATCAGACCTCCATCTATCCAGAGCTGTTGGTATCCTTCTTCCATAGAATAGCACAGAGGGTGGCTGTCCTGTGGTCTTTTGTGGAGTGTTCCGATATGCCAGCAATACTTGTAACAGTGCAAGTGAAGAGCTGAGACCTTCTTGTTTGCAAGCATTGTATCTACTCTTGAAGGTTCTAATTATCCTTTCTACCAAACCATTGGTTTTCGGATGATATGGTGACGAAGTGACATGACCGATGTTATTATTCTTACAGAATAGCTTGAACTCACGGGACGTAAACTGAGTGCCGTTATCAGATACGATTTTCTTAGGAACACCATACCGAGAAAATCATGTCCTCAACCTATTTATGAAAGTAGTTGTTGTCATGCGGTCCATTACTTCTATCTCGACCCATTTCGAGTATGCATCGATTCCTACTAGCCAGAACCGGTTGTCGAATGGCCCTGCAAAGTCCAAATGAATGCGCTCCCAGGGGTCACTGGGAACATTCCAAGGGTAGAGGGGAACTTCTGCATCAAATGTTCTGTTACTCTGGCAAGGGTGGCATCTTCGAACATACAACTCGACATCTTTATTTAGATTAGGCCACCAAACATAATACCTTGATAAGGATCGCATAGCTTCTATTCCAGGATGCCCTTTGTGAAGTTCTTTCAATACATTTTCCCTCAACACTTGCGGTACTACAATTCTTCCCAACCTCATGACTATGCCGTTTTCCAGTGTTAGTTCATCCTTCTTGTTCCAATATGGTTTAAGGGACAACGGCAAGCACCCCGGATCTTTGGGCCAACCATGTTCTAGGTAATCGACAAGTTTCTTCATATCCGAATCTTTCTTACACTCAAGCACAAGCTCATGATTTGGATAAACCACATCGATCTTCTCTTGAACCAATGCTCGAATTTCTTTTTCCTCAGGATCCAACACGCCTAGTGTCTTGAGTGGAAAACGAGACAAAAAGTCTGCTAAACAATTGTCTTGCCCTTTAATGTACTGAATGTCAAAATCGTATTCCATTAAATACAAAGCCCAACGAACCGAGCGGTTGTTTACTACTTTAGTAAGGTCTCGGTTAGTCCCAAAGATTCTTTCAAGTGGCTTGTGGTCTGTCCTCACTTTAAATTGTCTTCCACTGAGGTATTGCCTGAACTTCTTTACAGCGAAAACCAACGCCAGTGCTTCCTTGTCAACTGTGGCATACCTTTTTTCTGCTTCTGTCAGAGTCCTTGAAGCGTAGATAACTGGTCTTTCTGTTCCATCCGGCAGCAAATGCAATAGTGCTGCACCAACCCCTTGTTCACAGGCATCACATACAACAATGACTGTCTTGTGTATATCATATGGAACCAAAGTCTTTTCTAACGATAGAATATTCTTCAATTTGTCGAATGTAGATTGTTCAGTTTCAGTCCATTTCCATTTAGTCTTCGTACCAGTTAGCCTATGCAAGTTTGCAGCAATCGCATGTAAGTTAGGTATGTACCTCTCATAAAAGTTTAGTGCCCCAAGGAAAGCTCGTAACTCTTTCACATTCTTTGGCCTTGGTGCGTGTCTTATTATTTCCACTTTGTCTTCTGAGGGATGAATACCATTTGCATCTATTGTGTGTCCTAGATACTTCACGGACGTCTGAAAGAACTTACATTTTGACAGTTTTGCTCTTATTCCACTTGATTCAAGTCGCTTCAACACTTCTCGGAGTGCGGTTATATGTGTGGTCTTATCCCTACTGGATATGATTATGTCATCTAACAAAATTCCGACATTGAGACCCTTTAGTAAACCTTCCATATACCTCTGAAACTTTGCCGGACTAGAGGAAAGTCCAAATGGTAACCTTGTATAACGAAAGTAACCTACATGTGTTGCTATTGTAAGATATTTCTGGGATTCGGGGTGTACTTTCATTTGTAAATAAGCATCTCGCAGATCTATGACTGAAAATATCTTTCCACCTGTCAGTTTTGATGTTAAGTCATCAAAGGTCGGTAAGAGATGTTTTTCTGGTACGATGTTTGGATTCAAAGTTGTGCGGAAATCACCACAGATCCTGACTCTACCTCCACCTTTGTCTACATTAACTGTTGGCGTACTCCATTCTATCGGTGTTTCAGAAGGATCCACTATTTCCAAAACCCCTTCCTGCACCAATCGCTGTAACTCTCGCTCTACAGCCTCCCTTAAGGGAAATGGAACCCTACGTGCCCCAAAAGCTACAGGCTTCGCCCCGCTTTTCAGGTGTATGAGTTCATTAGAATCAGATATCGTTCCTAGCTCATCACGAAAAAGCTTAGAAAACTCCTTTGTTAATCCTTCAACTTCTTTTAGCATTTTTTTATTATATGTTTCATCACTCTTACGTATTTCCTTCATTACTATTTTTTCATTGTCCACGCGTCTTACATTAACTTCCTTAGGCAAACTGAGATTGAAAGCTACACTCCATGGCAACCCAAATAATGGAACATCATCTTCCAGCAATACAATCACCGGCAGACGTTTAGTACGATTGCATAAAGTAACATCTACAAAAGTCTTACCCATGACCTCCAGCTTCTTCTTTCCGTAGCCAGTGATGACATCAGACGTCTTTTTTAGAGTTTCGCCCTCTAATTTTATCTAATCCCATAGAGATAAACTGATAGCACTTACCCTAGCCCCGGAATCAAATTCCATTCTAACATTACACCCGTTCAAGTCTACATCTATTGTGGCACGGGGAACTTTACTCTTAACAGACCTAATCTGGCTTTCACTTAAATCTATATCAGAACTATACTCATCCTCGTCAGTTTGATTAGACGGATCATCTACCCTCCTTAAATTTCTATCACTACTTCTTACAAAATTATTTCTACTTTTGCACATTCTTGCGAAGTGGCCTTTCTTTGAACATTTCTTGCAAACAGCAGAAAGAGCAGGACATCGGCCTTCATTCTGATCATGTACAAATCCACACCTATTACACCTATTGAAACTACTAGGTTTTTGGACGTATGGGTTCTTATTTTCCTTTCTGTAAGGCCTACTTACTTTACAAATCCCGTTCTTACATGACTCCTTGGAAATCTCTTCTCTTGCGCGTTCCATGGATTGAGCTAATTCTAGAACTACTGATGACTTAATTTTATCACCTCGGTTATCCACTCCATCGGGCCATCTTTGTCTACTTCAAATTCCGGGCAGTTGCCCCCCACTGCAAACCTGTCTCTTACTCGCTCGTCTAAACTATTTCCATACTCACAACTTCTAGCCAGGGATTTCAATTTGTTATAAAACAAAATAAACGTCTCACCTTCTTTTCTGATAGCTCTTTCAAACTCAAACCTTGATGCAAAAAGGGTTCTCCTGGGCTTGAATAACCGGTCGGCTGCCTCTTTGACTTCTTTGTAGGTGCACTCCTCCCAGGCCTTTGGATACATCTGATCCGTCAGTGCCCTGAGGTGTTCCTCTCCAATACTTGCCAAAAGAAGATCTCGCCGAGCCGCTTGTTCTTCCGATTCATCGCCACCAAGTCCCTTTACTCTGCAGGTCAATTCAAAACGAGCTATGTAATCCTCCCACACATTTTCATTGTTATATTCCTTGAATGAAAACCTGCTCATTCTGTCTTGTATGCAAGATATATTATTATCATTATTTACATCTTTAAACTGTGACTGATTAGTTTTCCTCGGCATTTCCTCGTCGCCAATATAGAATAATTAATTATAACATTTGAAGTACATTAAAACAAAACATTTATTTACCAGAACAACAACAAGTAAACAAAAACAAAAGCAGATGATTGTAAATTATAAAAACAGCTGATTGTATATTCCTACACTTATCCTCCATAAGATTAACATTTGAGCCCCAAAATTCAACGTACTGTGTTTAGATTTTTTAATATCTTGGTGACCGTTGGAGATAGAGACAAACTTTAAGGAACTAAATTGTGTAGATAGATTTAAGCTGATGTTAAAGGTTGAAGATAACATTTTAAAACTTTTAAAATTAAAAAATCCCAATTTTTGAGTACAAACCTCTAAACTACCCGTTCCCGTTGACCGATATGTCTGATTTACGAACTCGTCCGAGCAAATTTATGAATACACGTCTTAACCAAATTTGGTCTCGATCGGACCATTTTTACGAGAGTTATTGTGTTCACATAAACACAATGTAATGGATAGATGACGGTGTTGAGATATACTCGTATAATATAACTGTATGCCAATACGGCGGATTGGATGGATATCGATACTGAACTGTGTCTGAGAAGCCCATCAATAAACGTCTGTCTATCATCTCGACAATTCCCAATCTTTTGTTCTCATTCCTTTACACAGGTATAAAGCTTAACCTTAAGACAAGACAGATTTTCAAATTAACGACAGTCCGTAAAACCTCCTAGTATAGGTACCCTAAGTCTCTATTTTCCTATAATAAGAGTTTAAAAATTAAATGTTTTAAACTCTTTTTTAAATGTTTTTTTAAAGTGTAGTGCATATTTAATTCATGTGATTATATAAGAGTTTTCTTTGTGAACTGTTTTATTCAGTGATATAATGAAAAATCATTGTGTGTTAAATAGGAAAAGAAATGTAGTTCCGTAAACAAACAATAAAATATCTATTTTTGTACATAGAGTGATCTTGTGGCCCTATTAGCCTTGCTGGTCTGCCAGTTTGCCTTATGAAACTAATGTTAAAAGAAGTAGTATAGATTATGAAAATTGTTGTGCTATTTTGTTTAATACTTTTACACTGATAATCTTCAAATATTTTGGATGGTAAAACAACGATAGTAACAATAAGCAGTCCTGGAAATCTGATTTTTACATCATTAGGAAAATGTTTTAACAACAACATTTTTAAATTAAAATAAAAAAAAGACTTTCTGTGAGCTTTATTTAAAAATTTTATTCCATTATGTGTATCTTAGATGAGAAATAAAAATACGTTTTAAAACTACACTATAATACATACACACACACACACACACACACACACACATATATATATATATATATATATATACATCCCGCTATCATTGATGTAGCCGTACAAAACGTGGTAGCCACTAGAAGGAGCGATGTATATAAGCATGTTATAGTGTATATGTGTTATTTATATCAAACATAACGGGAAAATGGATTTTGATAGGCAATTAAATTATTTTTTCGTTTTCCCCCTTCAATTGTGAAAAATTGGTATCAATGTGGTGGCCGTACATTTAGCTATCGTTGTGGTGGCCAAGTACTTTTCAATCAATGTCGTAGCCATTTTGTATATTTTTCACCAATAAGCAGCAATCACGTAGCCGACAGTGTTGCCAGTTTTATTGAACATTCTTTTATTATTTTTGGACTCGTGGGCTATTCATGATTACTTAATATTGGTAGGGGTGTAGCTGGACCAATCTTACTAGGGGGGCCTCATATATTATATTATTGATTTGGAAATTCTCTGAGTACGCAGGTCTGCTGCGACGGGGGTATATATGTATATATATATATATATATATATTATATATATATATATATATATATGTGTGTGTGTGTGTGTGTGTGTGTGTGTCTGTTAGCACGATAACTCGCGTAAAAATGGTCCGATCAAAACCAAATTTGGTAGAGACGTATATTCCTACAAATGCTCGGACGAGTTCGTAAACCAGACATATCGATCAATGGGAACGGGTAGTTTGGGGGGGTTTTGTACCCCAAAATGGGTTTTTTTGCGTTTTTCACATGTAGTTTCTAAATATTTCTAATTTTATATTTCACCATTGGAATCAGCTTAAAAACTACACAATTAAGTTCTTTAAAGTTTTTCTCTATCTCCAACGGTTACCGAGATATTAAAAAATCTAAACACAGTACGTTGTATTGTGGGGCTCCAATGTTATTCTTATGGAGGATAGGGAAAAATTAATATTTCCCATATTAATCAATATTTTTGGATAAAACTTGATATTTAGCTTCATGTGGTTGAGATCTATCCATTTATACTTAAAAATCATAGTTTATGTGTTTATCATGGCAGCAAACCTGCATACTCTTTTCCCATGTTAATCATATAGGGAATAGGCAAACTCCTTTATTTATGGACAGATGTTGATGAAAGTTGGTATAAATGTTAAAAATAAAAATTTTTTATGGTATAAATGCCTACTTTCAGTTATCCTCACAGCAGCAAACCTGCACACTCTTTCCCATGTTAATCTTATGGAGAATAGGCAAATGATTCTCATGTTTATGGATAGATTTTAATAAATCTTGTTATATATTATTATTATTATATTATTGATTTGGAAATTCGCTGAGTACGCAGGTCTGCTGCGACGGGGGTATTTCGTCAAACCACAACTTATGACGTTATCAGTTAATTTAAAATAAAACATTGTACCTCGTAGTTGATTGCTAAGTTAAATTTTTTAATTGCAAAACAAAGAATTACTTGAAAAGAAATCATGGCTAGAAATTAAGGTACTGTATTTCTTTAAAATCGATATACTAAAAACTAAGTTTAATCTATATAAATAAAATTAGAGTTTTGTCTGAACATTGCTCAAAGTTATTCATTTATTAGTTATTTTTACGTTCCATGCGTCAGAGAAGCCGAAACAAGTCTTATCTCAATTTGTGACTGTGTGTCTGTCTGTATGTCTGTGACGCTCCAGGAGGCATTTTACGCCGTCTTTTTTACGCACTTTCTCGCGGCCGTACTAGAGGTTTTAGATCATTGTGGAATTCGGCCTATTTTCATTTAGAATAATTAATTCAAAAACAGTTGTTGTTTTTCTTCTTGTACATACACATTATCTTTAATTTCTCCATGTACACAAATATTTGATTTTGTGTTGTCCAAGTATTTGTTAGCTATTTTTGGAAAGCTCTTACCAAAAACAGGTAGAGGCGAAACATTGATTTAGATTATTTTTAAATAAGTTTTGATTGAGAGCAATACATTTTTAAAGTATATTTTAAAAAATGACTCTGGAAAAACGCTTACTTAAAACTTTGAAATAGTATCTTACTACAATTATAAAAATCGAAACGAATAATTAGGACTGATTATCAAATAATAAAAAATAATTGGTAGGCTACGATATTTAAGGCTTTGTATATTAACTAATTTGTAATTAACAAAATACCATCAAATACTAATTTTTAATAGCAGAAAACAGACCTTCCCAACAAAGGGTGACTTAGAGATTATACTTCAGGGTATTTTTCTGAGTAATTTGCAATACTTGAACAACATGTTTTATTAAAATCAGGCTTGTAAATAAATATCTCCATTTCCAGATTTTTGTCACGTAGTGGCTAAACTATCAACTTTTGAGTCTGGAAAAGACAGAATCGAATTCCTTGACCCCAAAAACTTATAGTCTATATGGTATAAGGTTTTACATTACAATCATTTTGTTGATACAAAATACCAAAAGAACAAAAACATGTTATTCCCAATTTCAGAAAACGTCCCCTCTCGACAAAAAGTGACATAAATAATTTGTTACTTACCCGCTAAACAGTCAAAACTATTGTAATCAAATATATTATTAGACTATATCGTTTATTAGGTTTAGCATCATTGTAATCCAGGTTGTGCGGGGCTGGGGGTTGCGAGCTGGAAGAGGCCGCGAGCTTTGGGAGTTTTGTAAAATGTTATTGGGATTCGAGCCTATGACGGGCTCTGCTATACGGGTTTCAATAGTAACAATATTTTTTTGTACATTGCCAAGATATTACTACAGTAATATAAATTTATTAAAAACTGTGAATGAAAAACATTATACAGTATTATGGAAGAAGTATTCATTTTCTAATGTCATGATGCAAAGTATGTTTATTGACCGTAGATCGATTGATGCAGCTTTTGCACAAAAGTAGTTAAAATGAATAAAAGTATCTCGTTGTGGAATGTTAGCTGTAAGGCTTTTTTCCTTTCATCCACTTAACCTCCGCCATAGTAAGAGCACATTTGGAAAAACGTTTTTCCATCTCAATACAACAATAGTAAATCTCATATTAATAATATTATTTACAAGAACGGAAATCACATTCCACTGAATGGACAAACGTGTAGGTTCAAATAATAACAAACTTTAACAAAGTCTTTTGTTAAAAATTACAAAGGAGAAATTATGCCCAAAACATGGTTCTGATTTTGCCGAAGTTATAGTTCTTGTTTTACAATCGTGTTAGCTAATCTTATATTCTTGTATTCACATAACTATACAAACATACGAATCTTAAAAACTTGTGCCCATTAACAAGTTGGGCAAAAGTTATTTCAAAACAACACACAGTTTTAAAAAGAAAAGATAATGTTAATTATTCTTCAAAGTTTGCAAAGATAAATATAGAACCGAAATAATTAATGCTTTTGTTTGTAATCTTGTGTTGGCCCCAAGTTTTGACAAAATGATAATTTATCCAACTGACTACTAGTATTATGGTGGGGGAGGTCAGTAATGCGCATGCGTATCCCTGGTGTATTCTTTGGTGATTCCATCTGTAATTGTATTACAGTGAAAAGCAAACAATCAGATCAAAGGACGGCCTCATTTATTTCGTAGTCCTCATCTTCAGGTCTTGGAAATGTCTGAGATAAGTTTGAAGTCCTCGAAAAATATGTGTATGATTGTATAAGTCATAACAGTTTTATTACTTTCTCCCCTAATACATAGTATATGGAGAAAGTATTGTTATCGTCAAAATTATCGAATTTGAGTTGAGAGTGGATATATCTGTTTTAGGGTCTGTCTGTCCATGTGTGTGTGCGTGTGTCTGGATGTGTACAGAGTCAGAGCCTACCCCGTTGGTCCGATTTAGATGAAATTTGGCATGTATGTATATATTCACCGTATCTCCAGGTGTTTTTTTATGTTTTTGAATTTTTGATCTTTAAGGGTAGTTCACCCCTAAAAACCTTTAAAAAACGTGAAAAATCCAAATTTCTCAAAGACGCTCTAACTATTTTCATTAAAATTTGATAGTTTATAGTGCACAGAGTCCTGAATAATTTGACACCACCCTCATGTCTGTCATGGAGTCAAGCCCAATCTACTATTTTAGTCATTTTGAGTGTCTCCAGCATGCTTAGACAAAGTGGTAGCCGTATACGGCTACCACATGCTGGTGGCTACCACTTTGAATGAAAATTTCAACATGTGCGACTACCTCTTTGATGGTAGGATGTATATATATATATATATATATATATATATATATATATATATATATATTAAGTAAAGTTAAAATAATTAACTGAGTATCCTTGATAAACATAATTTATATAATTATCAAAAAAAGTATATAATTATCAAGGATACTCAGTTAATTATTTTAACTTTACTTAATATAACAGTATTCCTTACAAGTGAACTATATAGATCAAATATATATATATATATATATATATATATATATATATATATATATATATTAAGATCTCTGACTAATAGTGTGAATGTTATGTTAAACTCTGTTAAAAAGGTAAGATAAATAGTTAAAACTATTTTACTCACATGAAGTAGCAGACTACATTCAATTATCTTAGTTTTTACTACCAAAATCAGTATCAGAATATCATACATTGGTGTACAAATTGCAGCACTCAACACGCGTACCCTAAAACATCCAATGTGGATCCGGGACAGAGCTTGTAATGGATGTGATTCATGTTCAATTCAGGGAAAGATGATATCATATATGGGGTTTGTGTAAAATTGCCACAAAATGAGTGAGCATTGCCCCGTGATATTTTTTCTCCAAAGTAGAAATAATTTTTTACCTGTTTGTAAAGTTTTGTAAGGTGGAGTGTTATTTTATTCATGTAATTATATAAGAGTTTTATTTGTGAAAAGTTTTATTCAATGATATAATGAAAAATCATTGTGTGATTTTTTATTAATATAAAAAGTGTTATCATACTTTATTTTACATTACTTTACCTGTTTGTGAAAATCGCTATTGAAATGGACATTACATACGCATTCATATTACAGTATGATAGTTAATTGTTTATGCAGGTTAAATAAGTACAGTATTTTTGAGACTAAATTGCGACTGTTGAATAATAATTGATCTGTAGTCAATTAATTCCAGATGGTAGTTTGGTGGTATCCGTAGTGATTACAATTGATAGCAAGAAACGGTTTGTAATTATATCCTATGTAAAAAAATAGGCATGTGTTACATTTTTAAGAAACCCAAATTATTTCGAAAAAAGAATGAAAAACATACACACAAACAATATATACATATATTATTTCTAATGTCTGTCTAGAAAACAAACAATTTTAATGTACATTTTTTAACGTTCATCAAAAATTTGACAATGATAATCCTCAATACAAATATATATAAAATTTTAGTTTAATAAGTTACATTACTATAAGTATAAAATAATTCTATCATTATTTTGTAATATTCTTTTTTTGTACATCAATGACATTATAACGATTAAAGATCGTGAATATATTCGTAGAAGTCATACAAAGTTACCCTACCTACGTTAATACGCTTTAATTAAAAAACAAAGGAGCATTTGTTTAAATAAAATATATAGCTCAGGTAAATAAACCCGGGTGCACTAAATTTCATTTAATTTCTCAGTGCAGTGAAAACAGACCAAGGGACCACTAATGAGACGAGTGAGAATTCCTGCTCGGTTTATTACTTTAAACTATAATTATACACGTTAAAGACATTTTTGTTTCAGTCACAAAAAAAGGTTCAGATCTTTTTAGAAAGCCTGTGATATCATTTTACCATTGATATACACAGAGGATATTTGAAATTATGCACCTGGGAAAGGGGCGGAGGGAAACACTGGAGGCTTAGCACGCCAATCCAGCCGGTGCAGGCTCAACACGCCAATGCACCTGGGAAAGGGACGGAGGGAAATGCCGGAGGCTCAGCACGCCAATCCAGCCGGTGCAGGCTCAACACGCCAATGCACCTGGGAAAGGGACGGAGGGAAACGCCGGAGGCTCAGCACGCCAATCCAGCCGGTGCAGGCTCAACACGCCAATGCACCTGGGAAAGGGACGGAGGGAAACGCCGGAGGCTCAGCACGCCAATCCAGCCGGTGCAGGCTCAACACGCCAATGCACCGGGGAAAGGGACGGAGGGAAATGCCGGAGGCTCAGCACGCCAATCCAGCCGGTACAGGCTCAACACGCCAATGCACCTGGGAAAGGGACGGAGGGAAACGCCGGAGGCTCAGCACGCCAATCCAGCCGGTGCAGGCTCAACACGCCAATGCACCGGGGAAAGGGACGGAGGGAAATGCCGGAGGCTCAGCACGCCAATCCAGCCGGTGCAGGCTCAACACGCCAATGCACCGGGGAATGGGACGGAGGGAAATGCCGGAGGCTCAGCACGCCAATCCAGCCGGTGCAGGCTCAACACGCCAATGCACCTGGGAAAGGGACGGAGGGAAACGCCGGAGGCTCAGCACGCCAATCCAGCCGGTGCAGGCTCAACACGCCAATGCACCGGGGAAAGGGACGGAGGGAAATGCCGGAGGCTCAGCACGCCAATCCAGCCGGTGCAGGCTCAACACGCCAATCCAGCCGGTGCAGGCTCAACACGCCAATGCACCTGGGAAAGGGATGGGGGTAACGCTGGAGGCTCAGCACGCCAATCTAGCCGGTGCAGGCTCAACACGCCAATGTACCTGGGAAAGGGACGGAGGGAAATGCCGGAGGCTCAACATGCCAATCCAGCCGGTGCAGGCTCAACACGCCAATGCACCGAAGGAAGGGAACTGCCGGAGGCTCAGTACGCCAATCCAGCCGGTGCAGGCTCAACACGCCAATGCACCGGGGAAAGGGACGGAGGGAAACACCGGAGGCTCAACACTCCAATCCGGCGGGTGCAGGCTCAACACTCCAATGCACCAAGGGAAGGGAAGTGCCGGAGGCTCAGCACGCCAATCCAGCGAAGGGAAACACCGGAGGCTTAACACGCCAATCCGGCGGGTGCAGGCTCAACACGCCAATGCACCTTCCTGGAGGCTCAGCCCGCCCACCCAGCCCACCGGGGACTCAATACGCCCATCCGGTGGGTCGGGCCGCGAGGGCCCAACTGACTCTTCTACCCAAGATGGTCTCCTTTTATGTCGGGGATTATTCCCCCAAAGGGTTGGGGGAGGCACCCAGTACCTGGGGCTTTGTACTGAGTTCCTTTCCCCAGTACATTTACCTGAGAGAAATTACCTGCGTAATTGTCCCTGGGTAGTTTCCGAGGATTTTACCCGGGGTCACAATATTTGTGTATGAGGTGATCCGGGGTAAAACCTCTTAGTGCCCGTCTATTAGACTATGGACGAAAACACTTCGTTACACAGTATTGCAAATAAGCCAGGCAACCCCGTAGCATACGCATTGACAGGATGTAAGGTCAGGTGTCTATGTTGCATCGGTATTGCAAAGATGTAAAGTCAGGTAACCCCGTAGCATACGCATTGCCAGGATGTAAGGACAGGTGTCCATGTTGCATCAGTATTGCAAAGGTGTTCAGCCAGGTAACCACGAAGCATAAGCATTGCCAGAATTTTAGGTCAGGTGTCCACGTGGCATCAGTATTGCAAAGATGTAAAGCCAGGTAACCCCGTAGCATACGCATTGCCAGGATGTAAGGTCAGGTGTCCACGTGGCATCAGTATTGCAAAGATGTTAAGACAGGTAACCCCGTAGCATACGCATTGCCAGAATTAAAGGTTAGGTGTCCATGTTGCATCAGTATTGCAAAGATGTAAAGCCAGGTAACCCCGTAGCATACACCTTGCCTGGATGTAAGGTCAGGTGTCCACGTTGCATCAATATTGCAAAGATGTAAAGCCAGGTAACCTCGTAGCATACGCATTGTCAGGATGTAGGGTCATGTGTCCATGTTGTATCAGTATAGCAAAGATGTAAAGCTAGGTAACCCCATAGTATACGCATTGCCAGAATGTAAGGACAGGTGTCTATGTTGCATCAGTATTGCAAAGATGTTAAGCCAGGTAACCACGAAGCATACGCATTGCCAGAATTTAAGGTCAGGTGTCCACGTTGCATCAGTATTGCAAAAATGTAAAGCCAGGTAACCTTGTAGAATACGCATTGCCAGGATGTAAGGTCAGGTGTCCACGTTGTATTAGTATTGCAAATATGTAAAGCCAGGTAACCTTGTAGCATACGCATTGCCATGATGTAAGGTCAGGTGTCTACGTTGCATCAGTATTGCAAAGATGTAAAGCCAGGCAACCCCGTAGCATGCGCATTGCCAGGATGTAAGGTCAGTTGTCCACGTTGCATCAGTATTGCAAAGATGTAAAGCCATACAGACATATATACGTACGTATGTGAGCGTTGTAACATCGAATAACACAGGGAGCGATTTTTCCTCCGATCGTCTGTAGACGTGCGTCTGTTACTGTTTGCGTTGGCCTTAAGGTTTAGAACCGGGTATCCAGGTAGCAAACGTATTGTCGAGGGATGTCCACCTAGCATACGTATTGTTAAGATACAAGGCCCGGTGTCCACGTAGCATACGTATTGTTAAGATGCAACGCTGGGTTTCCAGATAGCAAACCTATTGTCGAGATGCTAGGCTGAGTGTCTACGCAGCATACATATTGCCAACATGTAAGGCTGAGTATCCACATAGCACACGTATTGTTAAGATACAAGGCCGAGTGTCCACTTAGCATACGTATTGTTAAGATGCAACGCAGGGTGCCCAGGTAGCATACGTATTGTTAAGATGCAAGGCTGGGTGTCCACGTAGCATACGTATTGTTAAGATGCAAGGCCGGGTGTCCACGTAGCATACGTATTGTTAAGATGCAAGGCCGGGTGTCCACGTAGCATACGTATTGTTAAGATGCAAGGCCGGGTGTCCAGGTAGCAAACGTATTGTTAAGATGCAAGGCTGGGTGTCCAGGTAGCAAACGTATTGTTAAGATGCAAGGCCGCGTGTCCACGTAGCATACGTATTGTTAAGATGCAAGGCCGGGTGTCCACGTAGCATACGTATTGTTAAGATACAAGGCCGGGTGTCCACGTAGCATACGTATTGTTAAGATGCAAGGCTGGGTGTCCACGTAGCATACGTATTGTTAAGATGCAAGGCCGGGAGTCCACGTAGCATACGTATTGTTAAGATGTAAGGCCGGGAGTCCACGTAGCATACGTTTTGTTAAGATACAAGGCCGGGTGTCCACGTAGTATACGTATTGTTAAGATGCAAGGCCGGGTGTCCACGTAGCATACGTATTGTTAAGATGCAAGGCCGGGTGTCCACGTAGCATACGTATTGTTAAGATGCAAGGCCGGGTGTCCAGGTAGCAAACGTATTGTTAATATGCAAGGCTGGGTGTACAGGTAGCAAACGTATTGTTAAGATGCAAGGCCGGGTGTCCACGTAGCATACGTATTGTTAAGATGCAAGGCCGGGAATCCACGTAGCATACGTATTGTTAAGATGCAAGGCTTGGTGTCCACGTAGCATACGTATTGTTAAGATGCAAGGCCGGGTGTCCACGTAGCAAACGTATTGTTAAGATGCAAGGCTGGGTGTCCAGGTAGCAAACGTATTGTTAAGATGCAAGGCCGGGAGTCCACGTAGCATACGTATTGTTAAGATGCAAGGCCGGGAGTCCACGTAGCATACGTATTGTTAAGATGCAAGGCCGGGTGTCCACGTAGCATACGTATTGTTAAGATGCAAGGCCGGGTGTCCACGTAGCAAACGTATTGTTAAGATGCAAGGCCGGGAGTCCACGTAGCATACGTATTGTTAAGATGCAAGGCCGGGAGTCCACGTAGCATACGTATTGTTAAGATGCAAGGCCGGGAGTCCACGTAGCATACGTATTGTTAAGATGCAAGGCCGGGTGTCCGCAGTTTCAGAGCGGTGCCGCTGTTTATAACTAGAAAACAAAGCGGGCTATTGTTGGCGTTTGCATGTGAACAATGACTCGCCTTGTAAACCAAGATTACGCTGTTGTGCTTCTACAATGAAGCCGGAATCGCATAAAGTTTTCTTTACTTGTATTCATTACATTAGTTTTTTAATGGTATTATATATTGAGATGGTTCATCTCGTTCAATCATGTTGTAATAAAATAGGTGTTATATGTAAAATCAATTGTCGTATTACAGGTTTCCTGCTAACCGCACATGTCATACGAAGTGGTAGAGGTGCTGAAACTTTCTGAGTGAACACATGTTCGTTTCGGCTCCACGTTTCTATAGATCTTTCCTGGTTTATATTTCAGTATAATATAATGTCAAAGCTATATCAACCTATGTCAACCTATATGAAGACAAATGTATCACGAGTGCAAATATCAACTTGCGTATAGTGAAATGGGAACAGAAAAATTGTTCTATTGATAAACCCGTTTAATGTTCCGGTCGTCATATCTGCACATATCATATCTGCATCTTCATATCTGCGTTCCGGTACGGTGCCGTTGTCGATCTCGCGAGCTGATAAGACTAAAGTCCAGCGATCGATATCTGTCTGCTTCGTGTACGCCAACCGAAACGGCTAGAAAGTCCACAACGATGCCAAAGTCGGACGTCATCGACCCAGCCTTCATAGAGTCCTGCATCACGAACTATCTTGTGGGTGATAGTGTGTTTGATGTCCTTGTCTGCAAGTTGTCGGAGAAGATCTTGGAGGTGGTGGAGAGAGCTGTGCGAGCTGTGCTGTAGCCACGTTGTCAGCTACTAATGAAAAACTGGCCAGTTCACGAGATGAGGTGACACAACTAGCGGGCAGGCTACAAGAGATGGAGGTAGTGCTGGAGGATCGGGCGGACGAGTTGGAGCAGTACTAGCAACGCAACAATATCTGTATATTTAGTGTTGTAGAGACCCAAGGCGAGGACACGGACAGGCTGTTCACCAAGTTGTGCAGAGCGAAACTGGACATCGACCTAACGCCTTGACGACTCGAGGTGCTTCGGAGGGCGGCGTCGATGTGAGAAACACCTGGACACGCAATGGCAGGGTGCTATGGGTGGACCAGAGGTCCACCGGCTGGCGGACGTGTCATCGTCCTTATGCAGCTCATCAGTGTAATGAACCGTAGAGAAATATAGTTTAAAATAAATACTTGAGACTCTATACAACCAATAACCATATTTGTTTTTATCTGTTTTGTTATCATCTAATTTTTTTAATTTTAATTATTAGAGATAATCTCTGTATATAAAATTGAATGTGTGTATGTATCGACGCTTGCAAGACGAAGAGGCGTATCTCATTTTTCCTAACTTTACATACATAATAAGGACATACATGCCAAACTACTCATCCGATCGCCATGAAATTTTAGGAAGTTGCTCTATATGTGTCCGAGAAGGTTTTAGCGAAAAACATATGTTCGAAAATTATATAAGTTTCTATATTATGGCGTTTTAAGTTTCTAATGTTAACCTTATGGAGAGAAAGTTTGATAACAAACTTTCTACAATAAAAACATTTGATTTCTTAGCTACAGCTGATTAATTTACTTTCCATTAGCAATATGCTTTACTATCCAATGCCACCTGAATCATTCATTGATGTAAAACTATGAAGTAAATATGTGGTGTAAAAATCAACAGCTTTATTCGCCACGTTAATAGTTTACGGTTTTGGAGGATTATATATTTATATATATATATATATATATATATATATATTAAGTTCATTATAATAATAAGCTGTTGTATATCTTTCCTATAAAAGCCGTATTACAGCTAGGTTTCGTTTGGGTTTTGGATTGGATTTGAAAATTGTGAATTAATCCATTCAGATTTATTTGTTGTATGGGAATGTTATTAATATGTCTTATCGTTTCAGTATTGTTATTCACTATGCCACGACCCAGAATAATATAACCTTTCACAATGAAGCCGTAATAGCATTCGACTTCAGAACATTGCCAATTTTAAAGTTAACGTGTATTTACTGTCAGGCGTTACGAACTTCGCCGGGTCAACTAGTTCATTATATAAAAAAGTCATTAATCGACGTTTTCTGCTATAGAAATATTTTTAATTAATTTTGTTAGTTAAATGTGTAAATAAATAGATATTAAAATCTTCATACTCTTATTTGATAATTGATTATATATTTATTTAATTATCTTACACTTTTTAAATATAGCAATTAACTCACAGATATAAAGTATGCCAGGAGAAAGAAAGAAGCAATGTAATTTACAAGGTTTTCGTCATGTTTTGTTACTTTTGTTATAGATAGAAGTTAAAATGTTGTTCTTTTTATTTATTTATTTATTATTATTTGAAATGCTACAAAACAGGGTTACGCCCAATTACATTGTTGCACTAATTAATTAAAAAATATTTGGAAGCACATGCACCAATTCTTCACTGTCACTTACAAATATCTTATTCCTATAATTTTTATAATGAACGCTACCAAATGAGAAAGAATAATAAATAGACCAAACAATTTAACAATTAAAACAACAATCAACAATTTAAACATTTTAACAATTTCAATAAATATCTTAATAAATAATTAAAAATACAATTAGGAAATAGAAAGTATATTAATTTCTTAGTTACACAAAATATTAAAAATATGCTCACGAAATTAACTCTGCTATCAGTTAAATCTAAACAATTATCATTTACACAAAGGCTATTATAAATTCTGACCATTTTATTAATAGGTGAATTAGCTCCTAGGTTTGAGCGGGAGAAGTGGGGGGAAAACAGGATACGACAACGAGAGTTGTGTCTAGAAACATTGAATTGCAATCGAGCTAAGAGAGTCGCACAGTCAAGCGACCCACCCACCAGCCCGTGCAGGCACACCAACACGGCCGCTCGCCGCCGCTTATCTACTACAGTATACTATACTTCACTCTTTTGGAATGTCGAGGTAGCGAGTTCTCATACTTTCATAGTGGTACTTGTACACTACTACAGTATACTATACTTCACTCCTTTGGAATGTCAAGGTCGCGAGTTCTCATACTTTCATAGTAGTCCCTACTTGTACACTACTACAGTATACTATACTTCACTCCTTTGGAATGTCAAGGTCGCGAGTTTTTATACCTTCATAGTAGTACCTGTACACTACTACAGTATACTAGTAGTTAAATATTAGCGGTTATAAGCCCGAATCGACACGTTTTTTTTCATGTTATTCTTATGGGGATTAATTTTTGGACATCTCGTTTTAATCCATAAAAATCCCGCCTTTATTCATTACGAATCTATTGCATGATGCTATACAACATCATTTTCATTAAAAATAAACAAATATTTCACAAAGCACGCATCTTACAGGGTCCGATAATCTATGCGGTACATAACACTGACACACACTACAAGAGCAATTAATTTGTAATACTTCCACCTTTATTCATATCAAATCTACTGTATGATGCTATACAACATCATTTTCATGAAAAATAAACCAAAATTTCACAAAACACATATCTTACAGAGTTTTGAAATCCCAAGTGGCGCGCATCAAACCGCGCCGCGTACCGGCTCATGTCACTACCACTAGACTCAAACCTGCATTTAACATGACTATTAATTTTTGCTATAGTATCCATCTATCTTACTATTAATCCATGACCTACTTAGAAATCCTTACCACTTAAAACACAACAACACTCCTTTCTGTTTAATCGCTTTCTCCACTAAATAAGTCTTTGATAATTCATAATTATAAAATTCACCTCTAGGTCTCATATTCTTTACTTTTGCACCTAGTCCTTTTAATCAATTTTGGAAGCAGAAAATTCTCTGCAGTTGCAGTTTTAGTAGTAGAAATGGTGTGATAGTGATTAATATTAACTCTTTCACGAGGGATTGATAAAATCTTAAACGTTATCAGTTTGAACATTTTTGACACCAGCTAGAATGATTGTTTTTAATTTTATCTCTTTTAGAAAAAGTATATACGTGTACATGTATCCACACTCAGCTATATATAACAAGAAAATGAAAAATTATGCCACTGAGTAGGGTTGATGTTGTAGTCAAGTTCTTCATTCTTTGACAACAATGCGCACCAAACATGTTTTATATGCTTAATTTTTAAACGATGTCATCCTATACAATACAACATCATTTTTATGAAAAATAAAAGTCCCACTGTTATAAAACGACCAGGTTTTTTTGCAAAATAATTTTGACTTACTATTTTCAGAAAAAAGTGTGCCATTTGATGCGCCTTGGTGAGATCGGACATAATTAGGAAGTGTTATTATCAAAAGGTTTTTAGTTTCCGACATATCTAAGATTTTCTAACTTAAAAATTAAATGGTAGCATTTATGTCTATAAAGCCCCATGTCCCTAGTATATCGTTCGTTCACTATCCTTATAACCTAGGCCCGCCATGCACCAAGTCCCACTGTCATAAAACGGCCAGGTTTTTTTTGAAAAATAATTTTGGCTTACTAATTTTTAGAAAAAAGTGTGCCTTGGTGAGATCGGACATAATTAGGAAGTGTTGATGTCAAAAGATTCTTAGTTTCCGAGATATCTAAGATTTTCTATTCTTAACTGCACTGTACCACGTAATGCGCAAGACTCAATACCTGCACCTGATTATTATTTTTTTTTAGTGTCCATCTATCTCAATACATCACTAGCCAATCCAAGTAAGATCCAAGTAGATTGATCTAAGTAGGTCAATCCATGACCTACTTAGCTCTCTTAGAAAAAGTATCTACATGCACATACACCCAAAGATAGTCATCTACACTCACTTGTACTCTATATGTTTACACCTATACAACAATGGTTAATGTTGTAGTCAGATTCTTCATTTTTTGACTCATCTATGTTTGTGACAATGCACACCAAACATATATTTAAATTACCAAATGAATTATAAAGTCACAAATTTTTAATACTTTACAAAAACCAATGTCACTATGTAACTTTTTAATGTTATTATTTATATTTAGTTATTTGAATTCATACATTAAAAATTGTTTTTAATAATTTCGTCTTATTTAAAAAAATATTTTTTGTTGTATTGGCAATTTAAATATTGAATCCAGCAGATCCTAGATCAGGTTCATTTTGGCTCAAATGACAACTTGGTGGAACAACAGGCAAGATATGTTTAATTTCAACTGAATCATCCCACAGTTGTTTGATACTTGAATGCAATAGATCCTAGATCAAATTCATGACACATCAACTTGTGTTTGTTTCTTGCTTGCATTATAATGTCATACCTTTCTCAATGTATTTGAACATAACAATACAACAGGAGAGCAATTGCAATTTGGTTATTTGCTACATTGTCTTAAATATAGAAAGTGTCTAGACTAAAGGCATCAAGAAACAACAATTTCATGATATTAAAAATGTAATTTTTATGCAAACTTGTAATAAATACTATCAAAAGAGAAAACTTTTTGCTATAATATTCAGTATTAGTATAGTTCAAACGACTATTCCAATAGTGTTTGTTTCTGGCTTACCTTATAATGCTATGTAAGGCAATCTTATAATTTCTCAATGTATTTGAACATAACAATACAACAGTAGAGCAATTGAAATTTGTTTATTTGTTACATACAAAGTGTCTAGTTTAGAGGGATCAAAAATAACTATATGGTTATTCAACTATTCATACAACATATTCACAACGACGTATTCAATACAACAGGAGAGCAATTGAAATTTTGGTTATTTGTTACATACAAAGTGTTCAGTTTAGAGGTATCAGAAATAACTATATGGTCATGAGCCAACATCTCACTAGCCAAGTTTGATCTTATTGACAATCATTTAGCTTCAATGCATTAAATTTTACCTTTTGCGTAAGATGTAACTAAACAAGTTTCTACACATTACTAATTGATTGTACACTAACTTATTTCTTTGTGTTCTTTATAGTTTTTGTTATCAAACTTACAATAACCTAGTCTTAATATTGACTTTAAACACGATGGACTCTCATCAAGTCCCAGGCCTATTAGAAGACTGAAATGAAATGGCCTACAACAGGTTTGATTCTGTCTCAATTACATTTAATTCACTGGTATTTTTTTGTTTCATGTTTACTTGTACATGTGTATGTGAATTATAGGAGAACTGTTAAGTGTTCAATTGTTTTATACTTGCTCGTATCATGTGTCTTTTCTAGAAATCATGTTGAGGAGAACTGTAAAATACAATATCTTATTTCTTTGTGTGCTTTATAGTTTTTGTTATCAAACTTACAATAGTCTAGTGTTAAGATGTGGACTCTCATCAAGTCCTAGGGTTATTAGATGACTGATATCAAATGTAAATAATCCATTCTACAACTGCCTCAATTAACTGTAAATACAATATTTTCATTCAGTCAGCTAGTGTCTTTCGTTTTTTGTCCATTTCACATATTTTTGTAAAATCACACAATTCCACAAATCCATTTTACACATAATGTGAAATGAACATGTAAAGATGTAACACTTGTGTGAAACTTGACACAAACGTTTTCACATCTTCAAGTGAAACTAAATACTTACTCTTATAAAGTGTTTGTGTTGGAGGTGTAAGAAATGACTATCTTTCATGAAGTCTTACTATGTCATCAATCTGAATCAGTTCTGACTATAACAACAACTTAACGTGACGATGTCAATTGTTCAAACACACAGTACAGGTAAAGCACATGGCACCAGTGAAATGAATGTTAATATAGTTTTTTGCTGTTCCTGTTTAACTAACTCTCGACATGGTTACTAGAGAAGACACACAGTCTAGATGAAGCACATTATACTGGTGAATTTAATGTAAATATGATACTTAACAGTTCTCCTATAACCAGTAACTAGCACATATATCTTCTCTGATAAAAGTTTTATATGAATTCATTTTGTCTTGAATAATATACAGCATCTTACAGCATTCGACATGGTTAATAGAAAAGACACACATAACAGATACACATTAAACAAATGACACCAGTGAATATAGTATTTTACAGTTCTCTTATAATTCACCTACAACATTCAATAGAGAAGACAGGGGTATAAGTAAACATGAAACAAACAAAAACACCAGTGAATTAAATGTAATTGAGACAGTTGTAGGATGGATTATTTACATTTGATATCAGTCTTCTAATAACCCTGGGACTTGTTGAGAGTTCACACCTTAACACATCATTGTAAGTTTGATAATAAAAACTATAAAGCACACAAAGAAATACGTAAGTGTACAATCAATTAATAATGTGTAAAAATCTTTTTAATTGCACGCCATTTGTTTTGTAGAATAGTACAGCATTATACAGCAGTTATTCTTTAACTAACATTCGATATGGTTACTAGAGAAGTCACACAGTACAGGTACACATTAAACTAATGACACCAGTGAACTGAATGGAAATATAGTATTTTACAGTTATCCCTTAACAAACATTCGACATGGTTACTGGAAAAGACAGCCAGTACAGGTAAAGCACATTACACTGGTGAATTTAATGGTAATATGATACTTGATAGATCTCCTACAACTCACACTAAAGAAGATGGACATAAAACGAAAGACACTATCTTGTTCCACCAAGTTGTCATTTGAGCCAAAATGAACCTGATCTAGGATCTGCTGGATTCAATATTTATATTGCTAATACAACAAAAAATAATTTATTAAATAGTACTTGTACACTACTACAGTATACTATACTTCACTCCTTTGGAATGTCAAAGTCACGAGTTCTCATACCTTCATAGTAGTACTTGTACACTACTACAGTATACTATACTTCACTCCTTTGGAATGTCAAAGTCACGAGTTCTCATACCTTCATAGTAGTACTTGTACACTACTACAGTATACTATACTTCACTCCTTTGGAATGTCAAGGTCGCGAGTTCTCATACCTTCATAGTAGTACTTGTACACTACTACAGTATACTATACTTCACTCCTTTGGAATGTCAAGGTCGCGAGTTCTCATACCTTCATAGTAGTACTTGTACACTACTACAGTATACTATACTTCACTCCTTTGGAATGTCAAAGTCACGAGTTCTCATACCTTCATAGTAGTACTTGTACACTACTACAGTATACTATACTTCAATCCTTTCTTCGTGTCAATATTTGGAGTCTGTTTACGTCGTATACCTGTATACCTGTATATCGTATACCTGTATATCGTATACCTGTATACCTGTATATCGTATACCTGTGGATTCCACCGTGAGCGACTCATGACGTTGGTGTGATATTATGGGTTTATCCAGCAATATTTAAGTGCTTTAATGACTTAAATCCTGATATGGATATCAGACGGGAGGAAAAACTTCAGAGTTTATTATAAGGTGTTAAAAAAAGAAAATGACTGTGAGAAAGCAAACCTATGAAATCTAGGAGCGATTAGACGAGAACGTTTTGTTGACGAACCTTCTGTGTCGCCCATTGACGGGAGTCTGAACACAAACCTTTTTGTTGACAAAAAATAGAAAGAGTAAGAAAATACCTGTGACATGCAGAGAGCATGTGATTTTCATTGGCGTGAACTGTGAAGAAGACCAGCCTCCCCCTAGGGAGGACGACAACGACTAAAATACTTTGATGACTGCAGATTTTGTTGCTATTGTACATATTTTTATATTTACTTATTAATATTAATAACTATTGTTATTTATTTTTTACATTTACCTTACAAATTTGTATAAATAATTCTGATGACCATTAAAACCTTTGGTATACTTTTCGAATTATAAAAGTCAGGCTCATTTTGTGGATTCATTTTCGCAAAAACTTATATCATATGTTTAAAATAAGAGATACTAACCACAATACTATACTTTTTAAATATGCAACGTTTCTTCAAAGAACACCGATGTTCATAACACTTGTGTAAGTTTTTTTTCTAGACCGGTGGAATCCACCGTGCGTGACCCGGGACTTAACTCTTTTGACGCGACCTCTCACGGGTTAAATATCATTTATGTGAAAACTAGTATTTACTTTAAAGTTGAATTTTAAGGAGGACACAATAGGGTCACTTTTCGGTCTATAATCGAGGTGTATAAGCCTACTCTCATGTTGTACTTTAATATTTTAAGTCTGTTTCGACAGTTTTAAACAAAGAATTAAATTATTTTTCTTATACACCTCATATTCTGAGAATAGTATTAATTGTTTACAAAATATAGGAGTAAGTTTGTCACTTCTCAAGTATTTACAGCTACCTAACATTAAAACCACGAATGAGATGTTAGTTTTTAATTTCTCAGCGTTCAATTGAAGTAAAATTTAACTTAATTAATAAAAAGTTAAATGTTTACAGCTATTTGTACAGCTGTGGAAAGCCCGGCTGTATCATTTACAAAAGACATAACGGGCCATTAGGGTCACAAAAGAATGATAAAGGTCGGCTCGTTTGCCCTACTCCTTAATCCTTTTAAGAGAACGGTTGTTACTGTATTTCTTCTCTTTAAAGATACTTATCGTTGACAATATTTTTTACTTATATAATCCTACGGGTTATCTATGATCAGTATATAGTCATGTAGTAGCTACTAATTTACTACTAGCTACTAACTAGCTAGTACCTACTAAATTAAATAATAAGGTAATATAAAATTACATTCCTAATATTTATGAGATCAATCTGCATCATTTGAATACCAAATAAACGACTGGAAAAACACATAAGCTTGCCATTAAGTAATTCAAACAACTACAATAAACTACAGTCATAAAAAGATCTAGGTATCCGAATCTTATGGCCCAAAATCGTCATCTTCGCCATACAATACGCACCATACGCCTTCAAGTACAAGGACCACTTCAAAATTCCAGACTTCATAATATTCCGGCGTAGCTGCAACACACACACTCGCACACATACACTGTTGCAGCTACGCCGGTGCGCGGCTCCGACCTGTAGGTCCAGTATAGCGGACCGGCGTAGCTGCAACACACACACTCGCACACATACACTGTTGCAGCTACGCCGGTGCGCGGCTCCGACCTGTAGGTCCAGTATAGCGGACCGGCGTAGCTGCAACACACACACTCGCACACATACACTGTTGCAGCTACGCCGGTGCGCGGCTCCGACCTGTAGGTCCAGTATAGCGGACCGGCGTAGCTGCAACACACACACTCGCACACATACACTGTTGCAGCTACGCCGGTGCGCGGCTCCGACCTGTAGGTCCAGTATAGCGGACCGGCGTAGCTGCAACACACACACTCGCACACATACACTGTTGCAGCTACGCCGGTGCGCGGCTCCGACCTGTAGGTCCAGTATAGCGGACCGGCGTAGCTGCAACACACACACTCGCACACATACACTGTTGCAGCTACGCCGGTGCGCGGCTCCGACCTGTAGGTCCAGTATAGCGGACCGGCGTAGCTGCAACACACACACTCGCACACATACACTGTTGCAGCTACGCCGGTGCGCGGCTCCGACCTGTAGGTCCAGTATAGCGGACCGGCGTAGCTGCAACACACACACTCGCACAAATACACTGTTGCAGCTACGCCGGTGCGCGGCTCCGACCTGTAGGTCCAGTATAGCGGACCGGCGTAGCTGCAACACACACACTCGCACACATACACGTACTACGGATAAAGAATCCTACAAGAAATAAACCTAGAATGCTATCTACGAACCTAATACTTTCTCCCATGACACTTTGTGACTTTTCAACACGCTTGTAATCCAGCTCTTATAGCTAATACAACAAAACAACATATAACAATAAATGAATTCTGTTAAGAATAAAAAAATGTAAATAACAAGAATCAAATTTTAACTTTTATCAATAACAAAAGTAATAAAACATGACAAAAACCTTGTAAATTTTACTATTTCTTCCTTTCTCCTGGCATAAATTTGATTCTCTATATTAATTAATATATTTAAAAGAGTGTAAGATAATTAAATAAATATATATATATATAATTATAATTAAATAAGAGTGTAAGATTTTATTAACTAGCCGCCGCTCCTGTTTATTCTTGCCGGGCGACCAAAGGCCAGCCGGAGCTTTAAACTGTGGCACTTTGGTGTCTGTTCATAAAAGATAAGGAGGCCTGGAGTTTCAATCGCTTACCCTCTCTGCTCATCTTTGGGGATCTAAGTATATATCCCAGATATCCCACAAACATGTACTTTTAATATTTTACAACAAGATAGAATTACTTTGAGAATGTTTTAAATGAATAATATGGAATATAATTTGTGATAAAATATAGTTATAGTTATATAGTTCTAGTTACAGAATATAGTGTAAACTCGGTTCTGGTTACTTTAAATTGTCAAAACATCTTAGTTATAAGACACTCACTAGGCTGTGCAGATATTCAGGATCATGAACCAAATGGACAATAATAGTAGGAAATCAAACACTTTATTATCGTGTGTGTTTGTGTGTGTTAAAAATTCAAATATCCCACAATTGGCCATGATAGTTTTGATTGAAGTTGAATGATTTGTAGGGCTTAGGATCCTAAATGATGTGACACCACCTTTATCTCACTAAAAATGGCATTTCAAAAGCGATGAATTTTTATATATTAGGAAAAGGTTTTTATAATCAGGCAAGACGGGAAATGCAGAAACAAATTTAATTTATTTTAATTTAATCTTATTTTAATTTTTGTCATGTCGTTTTAAAAAGTTTTAAATAATTTACCGTTAGAGTTTTAACAAATGTAGGCCATCTATTGTATTTTTAGTTTCGTTAAAAGGACGAAAGTATTTGTCAGTTTACTGATACGGTTTATAATAATATTAAATAGGAATCTTGTTTTATTAAACACATATAATTCACGTTTTTAATAATTATTTGCAATAACCAAGTTTAAAAATCAACAATCATTATTGCATTAAGTTTGAGTTTTAACAGAAAATCTTAAATTTTTAGAAATGTCGAAGGAGAGAGGTTGATGTATTGGGAATGATTTTCTACCTCTTACAATCCTTTCTTGTTGATAGCCGTTCATCTTTAGTAAAAGTGGAATCTATACTGCTTCTTATTTTTCATGAAATGCTTTACCTCCGCACCAACTCACTCCGAGCTCATTTTCAACCATAGCTACTAACCTATTACATTTTTACTTATTTCAGAATTATGGTCATATTAAGCTGATAGCATATAATGAACACTGCCAATACAAGAATTACAATAAATAATATCATTAACTAATTTCTTATTCTTATTTTGTCACATTTTAAATCTATATTATTGTGTTGAATAATGTAATATCATGTTGCGTTTTACTGTACTGATCCAAAAACATACTGTTAACATAAAAAATAACGGTAAATATTTTCAATAACGTAGGCCTACAATGAATTTTATTTAAAATATGTTGAGTAAAAACCTATGGTTAGGGTTAAAATAATTGTAAATTTATCTTTTTGTGATGCTTGTTGTTGAAATAATGACTCGATAAAAGTCTTTCACTTTTACTAGCGTTATAACAACTATATGTTTTTTTATCATTTTTAACCGAGTACTAGAAAATTGTAAAACTCACGAAAGCCTGTATACGATGCACTACACACAGTTTTAATCTCAGTTTGGAATAACATGTAACATGTAAACATTGGAACCGTAAACCTTTTATTATATATTTTCATTTTTGATATGCTAGTCTCCAGATTATCATTAACAATAAAGAATTTGTTTAAATACCTGCTATTAAAGAACCCTTTCTTGCATTAAAGTGCAACTAGTTTCGGCAAAGTTCAAAGTCTCTGTCTCACCTGACGATGGCTCTACGAAGCCAAAACTAGTTGCACTTCTATTTAATAAAAAAAGGAATTATTTGTAACAGCTATTTAAACCATTTCTTTACTTTTAGTTTAATTATCGTTAGAATTATTAGGGATATTTTTGTTATAAAAAATATATATATACATGGTGTTCTTTAAGGCTGGAGACAAACTTCAACTTCGAGGGGTGATAGTACTCATCAAAATAAACAAAAAATTTCCTATAAACATATGTCAAAAAATCCTCGAAAAAATATGTTCTCAAAGTATCATTAAGTTTGCTTTTATATTTTCAAAATGGCGGCGGTTCTTAAAGTTAACTTTTTTTTTGTTTTTTAACTTAAAATATTTTTAACCGCCGTCATTTCGAACATATAAAAGCAAACTAAATGATAATTTGAGAATATTTTTTTTACATTAAATATGTGTGCGAAGTTTGGTTTCTGTAAATAATTATTTATATATAACGTTTTTTGTATAAAACACAAAATGGCGGCTAGCGGCTAAACGAAAAATTTTTCGACATATGTTTATTAGAAATTTTTTTTTATTTTGATGAGTACTATCACCCCTCAAAGTTTGTCCCCGACTTTAATGAAAACCCTGTATATTATTGTACAAGAAACAGCTATTTCCTTTTACTTCTAAATGCATAGGACTCAACATATAATTTGTTTCCTTGATAAATAGTTCGTTTTCATCCTTGTACCAACAGCTAAGAAACATTGCGCCATTAGAAATTCAAATCTGTTTTTGCATAATCCCTCGTTTATTAAAGACTTTGTTCAACAAACGTTGTATATAACAGCTTTTGGCCAAGTTCAACATTTTATAAGTATCAATTGTTTAAAAGTACATTATTGAATGGACGGGAAGAGTCCAAATTAAAGGTTTATATAAATATTACTATAAATGGTAATTCAGCATATTAATTAATTAATAATTTCCCCAAGCTTTCAAGGATACTGTAGACTAAACAACTCCAAAGTATACTGAATTTATTTAAATAATAGCTATAACACAGTTTGATTCCTTGAGAAATCTTCCTACACTTGTTATATGAGTTTTTAAATATACTTTTATGCTAAGAAATAAGCTAAAAGTTAAGGAAAATCACCAGTACATCGTATCCTCGGTTTACCAAGGTTACAATGGTTAACCAAGGTTAACTACCCTTAAAGAATACGATAGATCAATTGGAGTAGTTTTTTAAATTTATCTAAGGGTGTGTCAGTCCTCTGATACCTTTTATTTAATATAAAGGTGTGCTTGATTCTGGTTGATACTTTTATACTGATTGTACTGGTTTTAACCAGTACAATCTCAGTATCAAGCGCACTTTTTTAATATTCTCCATAAGAATAACATTGGGCGCTTTCAGAAACGTACTGCGTTTATCATGAACAATAAATTTAACTTTTATCTGGAACGGTTAGTAGTATTAGTCTTAGACAAATAATTCAAGATACTAATTTGTTAAATTTTTTAAGCAGGTTTTAATGGCGCCAGTCAAGCTATACTTTACTTTTATAGTTTTTGATGAAAAATTAAAAAATTGATTTATTGACATTTAAAAGCCAATAACTTTTGAACCGTCATATTTACAGACATGCGAGTGGTGTCAAATTGTTTATTACACTGTGCACTATAAACTGTCAAATGTTAATCAAAATCGTTAGAGCCGTTATTGAGAAATTAGAATTTTTCACGTTTTTAAAAGTTTTTAGGGGTGAACTACCCTTAAAATTCAAACACCTGGATATACGTTGAATATATACATACATACCAAATTTCATCTAAATCAGATCAGCGGGGTAGGCTGTGGCTCTGTACACATCCAGACACACACAGACAGACAGACACACGGACGGACAGACATCACGTCGAACCCACTTTATTGGATTTAGGGGACCCCAAAATAGATATATCCACTCTCAACTCAAATTCGTCAAAAAATTAAAGAATTCTTTAAAATGTTGTTCCCATGACAAAGACAGGGTAGAAGTTATTCCTAAATACTTATGGTGATTTACCATTTTAATTATCTCACCTTTGAATCAAAATATATTCCTAACCCCAATTCCCCACCTTTCCTAAACACTATAAGCTTTTAATTCTCGAGGTTTACTTTTAAATTCCAACCATCACAATGCCCTTCTGATCGCTTAATCATGTGCCGAAGTTTCGCGGCTGAGGGACCCATAATGACAACATCATCCGCATATAACAAGTTACTGGGATCCCATTAGAACTGCAGCCTCCCTCTAGCGCCTCAGGGATGTCATTCACAAATAATGAACAATTCAGCGGACTGTTTATACAGCTTTCCCATGTTATTCTTAAATAACATGGGAAAAACGTGTCGATTCGGACTTATAAACGGTAATTTATAACTACTAAGCCCCCCCCCAAACTACCCGTTCCCATTGACCGATATGTATGGTTTACGAACTTCTCCGAGCAAATGCAGGAATACACGTCTCTACCAAATTTGGTCTCGATCGGACCATTTTTACGAGAGTTATCGTGATCACAGACACACATATATATACATATACATATACATATACATATACATATACATATACATATACATATACATATATATACATATACATATACATATACATATACATATACATATACATATACATATACATATACATATACATATACATATACATATACTAATATATATATATATATATATATATATATAAATTTTGACGTCTATTGGTTTTGTTCTCTAGGCATCTAAAGAAGAAAAAATAACATGGTCTCGGGCTTAAGTCTTATCATGAGACCTACGGTAATAGCTTATTCGCTATGGGAAATTTGCTAAAAGTAAATTAGTCATGGAAACGTAAATTTACTAATGCCCTCTACAATTATAGTAATGTACAATATATTTTAGAAATAAAGTTTATAGCAAACATTGTATTCTAGGCCATGCAATATATTTTTTTACCAACACCATATACTACAATATGCAGCTTTCATGTTACGCATGGCATCTGGTTTATAGGCAGAAGAATAACAAAGAAAATAAAATGGAAGAGTAATCGAGTTATTTTCGTTTTTGAGAAGTAAGTGATCAGAAAGAAAATAGAATGGCGGACAGTTTTGTTGAGTTTTGTATCCACATCTAATTAAACTGTGGAATCTCGACCACTAATTTGTTACCTGCCATTTTCTATTTAACTTATCAAAGCATTTAATTGTATGTTAAACAAATCTGTTCATAGTAAATTAACTTATGTTTCGTACATTATTCCGAACTGATTGACAACAACTGTTAATAAATTAAACTGACATTCCCAACTATTACACCGGTACTTATCAAATATAGGAAGAAATGTAAAGACAATTTAAACTTTTAGAGCGACATGTGAAATTTATTATACATTTTAATACCGGTTTTGCTAAAACAATACACTCTATTAATAATAATAATAACTCTAATAATAAACTTGGAAAAACCAACAGTTTATTCGAAAATTTTTACCGAACACGATTAAAATAGCTCTTCCACTCAATTAGAAAGTAATTTGACGATTTTGTATTTTGTTTCCGAAGCACATATATAAATAATGTCATTTTGAACAAACCCATGACAACAATTAGCACACTGATGACGCAACATATTGCAAATGTGCCTAATAAACTGTTTTGGGACAGCGGTCTGGCTACTGATTTACTATGCAAACCCGCTGCTTTCCGCTTTGCATAATAAAAACCTTGTGTGTCGCTTTGGGATTTGTGGCTTATGGTACCATACTTTATTATTACCTTTTCAATTTGTTTAAATTTACTATTATTTCAGAAAGTAACCTAGTACTTTACAGAAATTAAACCAACGAAACAGTTTTGTAAAACTTAATGTACTGTATAGGAGAGTAAGGAAAGAGTAAGCAATAAAGAATTATATACTAATAAAAAATGTTATGGACATAATTTTTGTGTTGCACAAACGACAAAGAAAAATCAATCAAATTACTTAAATATTAATAGAGTCTGCTGAACCAGGGCGATCTCAAAGTAGGATATAAAAAGGTAACAAACAACCATGGTTTGACTGAGAGTGCCAACCCGCAAGGAAAGGAGTATTTAGACTATAAAAATATTTAGAAAAACTAATTTAGAATTGGTAAAAAGAGGTATATTAAGGAGAAAAGGGCTTTCAAATTATTGTGCAAAATTAAGAAACTATTACTTCACGATCTTATAATTTATAGTTTAAAAATCAGTTTATTCTAAAACATGCTGGAAAGCTATAAACAAATGTAAGAAACAAAGTGACAATAGAGTGGGAATTATAACTACTAATGATTTGTTGTGTCAGGGGTTTTCAAAATTATTTAACCCGCTTTTGACAGCTCAAAAGATAAGGTTCGCAGTGCCAGCGATAATAGATAAATTCCTTGATAGTGAGTGTACGTACTATGAGTGAGTTGCAAATTGCGTTAGGTAGAACAAAGAGTAATAAGGCGTCAGGTCAAGACGGGATTCCACATGAATTTTATGAGCCCCGAATTTGTTATTACAAAAATTACTGTGTGCTTATAATAATATAGTTAAGGTGTAGTGCCAGACAGTTTTAAAAGATGGATTATTTTTCCATTACATAAGAAAGGTGACATGAACAACGTCAACAACTATGAAGAATTGTCATTTATTGATTGTGTGGCAAAGCTATTTACGAGTCTTTTTAAAGACTGTAGTTTTAACTACAGATTGCCTTGTTGGGTAGAAAAGAGCAATATATTAATGGAATTCCGGGCTGTATTCAGAAGGAGGTACTCTACAATTGAAAAAATCTTTAGTCTAACATGTATGATTGATTTGCAATTAGCTAAAAAGGGGGTAAATAATTTTACTGTTTCTTTGTGAACTTTAAATCGGCTTTAGATATTATCAATAGGCATGTGCTCATTTATAAACTCTCGTGTCTTGGTATATCCTCTCAGTTTATCAGGATATTACAGGATTATCATACTGACACATCAGCAAAAGTATGGTGTAAATATGACGTAATAGTTGATTTAAAGACGACAATAGACCTAAAACAGGGCTGTATAAACAGTCCGCTGAATTGTTCATTATTTGTGAATGACATCCCTGAGGCGCTAGAGGGAGGCTGCAGTTCTAGTGGGATCCCAATAACTTGTTATATGCGGATGATGTTGTCATTATGGGTCCCTCAGCCGCGAAACTTCGGCACATGATTAAGCGATCAGAAGGGCATTGTGATGGTTGGAATTTAAAAGTAAACCTCGAGAAGTAAAACCTTATAGTGTTAGGGAAAGGTGGGGAATTGGGGTTAGGAATATATTTTGATTCAAAGGTGAGATAATTAAAATGGTAAATCACCATAAGTATTTAGGAATAACTTCTACCCTGTTAGTATTTAGTTTGTATTTCTTAAACCTTTTTAATTAAGCCCATTAGCTAACTGTCACGTTCTTTCCATTTACCGATGTGTCAATCGTAGTATTCCATGTTATGATCAACACAGCAAAAAACAACACGACGAATCTAATATACGGAGAGTAAAAATGTTAGCAAGAAAGTACGTTCTAATATTGGATTTTTATATCGCTGTATTATTTTATAGATACAATATTATATAATAAATATATTTTTAGGACCATAAAATGATGTAATACTTTTCTGCTGCACTCATAGAAAGAATTCGGTCGTAGTAAGTTAGCTTGCTTGGTGGGCTATGGAGCACACGCAGATGTTGCTTAATCTGAGCTAGACTAAGACCTGTATAAATAAACTGGGCTACATGTTATAGCTGAAGTATGGGCTGAGCACGTGGCCCGACTATCAAACATTATGGCCGCAATATCCTTCCACCTTGGCCCCTGAGATCTGCATTAACCATTTAGTTGACGTGTAAACAATTTGCTTCGCCCATGTAAGACAAAGATTGACTGGTTGTTATATTACTCTACAGCCCTACAAAAGCATTTGGACAAATCCTTATTTTATAAGTTTAATTTATTTGAAGACTTATTAAACATATACATACTGCAAAATGCTAAAAATGCCATTTTTAACTCGAAACATCAATAAATTTATCTTATGTACAAAATCGATTATATAAAAGTGTATAGAATTTTACTTCAAAGTAAAAGCTTGAATTAAAAAAAAACAATCAGACCCCCCCCCTCTACTACTGTTTATAATAGGAGACTAGAGTGTATACATAAGATGGGTTAACAAAATATGAAGAATGTGCGCAGCTGCGTTGTCGTAGCATATACCATGTTGAGAATAATCATTTGTACTTATTTATCAGCTGTCGATATTATATTTCATGTGAAAAAGCATGCACGCATGCTTTGCATGGCTCTTGTCTTGCTGTCTTTGAATCACCACACAGACCGAAGAACCTTGGCAGTTGAAGAATGAGAAGTTTAGGTTAAATGAAAAATACTATCCAAAATATCTATTGTACTTTTTTAAGGCAAATTTTTAATTTTATGAGAATATTAAAACTAGGATTTTGACATATATTGTTAGACCTTGACTAAACCCAACTGAGCAACTGTTTGACGACTTCAAGGTTTTATTATCTCACAACTTTATGCAATATCTTTACTTTGTTACATTTTTTTTAAAATAAACAACATATATTCACAGAATCCAGCCATAACTATCCTACTCGGTCAGCTATTAATATTGGTATCCGGTTTCCAAAAATAAATAAATCTATAAATAAAACATTCTTTTATAAAAATGCCTGTTTACTTTTCTACAGCATTCCAGATTCTCTAAAAAAACCCCACCTACAAAAACCAATATGAACTACTAGTAAATAGTCGGTTAGTAAAGATCGACAGAGACCAGATGGATATGTATCTGTCAGCTTTATATCGGCACTGATATCAGTAAACAATAGGGCGTGTGTGGTATGTGTGGTGTGTGTGTGTGTGTGTGCGTGTGTTTGTGTGTGTGTGTGTGTGTGTGTGTGTGTGTGTGTGTGTGTGTGTGTGTGTGTGTGTGTGTGTGTGTGTGTGTGTGTGTGTGTGTGTGTGTGTGTGTGTGTGTGTGTGTGTGTGTGTGTGTGTGTGTGTGTGTGTGTGTGTGTGTGTGTGTGTGTGTGTGTGTGTGTGTGTGTGTGTGTGTGTGTGTGTGTGTGGAAAAGTTACACTTCACGTCCTAGTAATAAAAGATACTATTTGAAAATCCAGTTCCTGAGTATATTTAGCATTTTTTGTTTGTGGGATGTTGACTATAAACTTCAGAGGAAAAGCTCAGCTGGCTGAGGGAAAGTGGTTTGTGGCCAATAACTTAAATAAGCGATTTGTATATGATTGTTACTGTACTCGATCACGCTAATTTGAATTAAAAAAAATATACGTATAACAAATTACTATAATAAAATTGACGAAATTGCGTGTTTTTAAAACTGTAAAACTATTTAATAGGAAACAGCCATAAATTGAATGAGATTAATGGGCGGGCTGTATTCAGATTTTCAGAATAGAAAATTAGGAAAAAATAAAACCCAATAAAAGGCATTTAAACATTAATAGATATGATGTTTTATTATGATACATCCAGTCTCAACAGTATTTTAAACGCACGTCAAAGTGATTGGTCGCCGGAAAACCCCGTTAGGAAGTAATTATCAAGTACCGTACTTTATCTAGGTATTTTAATGTCAAGCAGTAAACAATTGTTCCTTAGTTTTAGTACGCATCTACATATTGCAAATGGTATTCACACCAAATGTTGTGGTCTTAATAGCTATATTTTTATAGAAAATTTGACGAGTCTAGTGACTGGTCAAATTTTCCAGCCAAGAGTGTTGTGATTATTAAAAGCTAATATAGATAAATACCCCCGTCACAGCAGACCTGCGTACTCAGCGAATTTTCATATCAATAATATAATAATAATATATGTCAAGTTTTATAAAAATCTGTCCATAAAAATGAGAAATACATTTGCCTATTCTCCATATGATTAACATGGGAAAGAGTGTGCAGGTTAGCTGCTGTGAGGAACATTGAAAGTAGTCATGTCTACCATAAATAATTTTTATCTTAACATTTATACCAACTTTCATCAACATCTGTCCATAAATAAAGGAGTTTGCCTATTCCCAATATGATTAACATGAGAAAAGAGGTTTGCTGCCATGATAAACACATAAACTATGATTTTTTAGCATAAACGGATAGATCTCAACCACATATCAAGTTAGAAGCTAAATATCAAGTTTTATCCAAAAATATTGATTAATATGGGAAATATTAATTTTTCCTATCCTCCATAAGATTAACATTGGAGCCCCACAATACAACGTACTGTGTTTAAATTTTTTAATATATCGGTAACCGTTGGAGATAGAGAAAAAATTCAAGAAACTTAATTTTGTAGTTTTTTAGGCTGATTCTAATGGTAAAATATAAAATTAGAAATCTTAAAAAATTACATGTGAAAAACGCAAAAAAACCCATTTTGGGGTACAAAACCCCCCCAAACTACCCTTTCCCATTTGTAGCATTTGTAGGAATACACGTCTCCACCAAATTTTGTCTTGATCGGACCATTTTTACGAGAGTTATCGTGTTCACAGACACATATATACATATATATATTTATCTTTAAATGAGTTAACCGAGTACCCTTATAAAACATTTTAATTATTTCTTCGACATGTTTCGGGAATCATCCCATCTTCAAGAAGTCTTATATACATATATATATATATATATATAAATTTATATATATATATAAATTTTAACGACTATTTTTTGGACTCTGGGCACCTAAAGAAGAAAAAATAACATGGTCCCGGGCTTAAGTCTTACCATGAGACCTACGGTATTAGCTTCTTCCCTATGGGAAATTCGCTAAAACGCAAAACATGATGCGAAATTTGATTTTATTGTATAAGTTCAGAATCTATTTATAATTGACTATATACATGCATAATTATAGTACTCACGATCGATAAAATCGTTCCATTTATTTTAATGTTTCCTAAATAACACATCCCTATTCTCTTTAAATTTATTAAAACATAACTACCAGGGATTAGGGATTCTAAAAAAATCTGAATAAAACCAAATAGAGATTTAATTATAAGTATATATATTTCCAACAAGGTAAAATAAGTTATGATTTATACTTAACACTCAGCGGTTTTATTCCAATAAACTCTTTTTAATCAGCTTACGTCTAAGAATTGCGAAGATGCTATGTTGCTATTTAATTTTTTTGCTCGGTAGAACTATTCCCAATGCAATGTCCATATAGAGATCTTTACATTCATAACGTTTTTCATCTTCTTCTATCTTCACACACACCTCGGGTCTGGTTTGACAATAGTCTGGCGCTCCACAAAACCGATAGTTCAGCTTGTAAACATCCATGTAGCTCAACTTCCCAAGATGCTTTCCCTCGTCTCCCCACCATCCGTGAGAGTCGCCTAGTCTGTATCTCCAAAGAAATCCCCAGAAAGACTGAAAAAAGTAAGGTTTTGGGTTGAAAGAATTTTGATATTTTTGTTGCACATCTTTAGAAATAAACTTCTTACAATTTAACAATAATTTAATTATATAAATTTATTTTGAAATTCATTGTATTCCAATTACGCCATGTTCAAAACTATTTTATCAATTATCATTTAAAAGTTAATGTGAGCTTTTCCAATAAACTTTGAAACTTATTTATTTTGAATGATTTGTGAGATATAAGCAACTAAATGTAACTGTATTCCTCGTTACCACGCGTCACTTTAGTCTTAGGAATTAAAATATATGCGTTGTCAAATTCTGTTTAATACGTTTACGTATGGCTTATTTGGCTTATTATAAAAGCTATGAACAGAGTTAATATGCTGGATTAGTTATATTGGATATTGGATTCCGTTAATCATAATGAAAATATTTTACAATAATTTTGCAAAAGAAATACATATTAACAAAACAGTAGATCCTCAAAACAATACAATATTGTTTTATGGAAAAAAATCCATGAACCGCTTTATCAATTATCAGTATGGCCACTAAATTAAACTAATTATTGTAACCCATATACTGAGTGTTTCATAACTCTCTAGACAAATGTAAATAGTGTTATTGCTTAGCATTTAGGACAAGGGAAACACATTGCACGCTAAGAATCTAAGTTGGTCTATTAGACCTTATTTTCGGTCTCTGTCTGGCCGTCTGTTTTATTTCCAAATAAAAAGCTAATATACTTAATACGTTAGAAAAACAAATAAAAAGAACTCACTGGGTCGAATGATAACTCTACTGAGTTTCTCATCCATTGAAAATTATCCATTTTATTATCAACAGTCTGTAACTGTCTGTAAACTGAATCAGTAATAAAATAATAACAGCAAATTTTATAACTATGCAATAGGTATACTATTTTATTTAACGTTAGACTAAAAATACGTTAAAACCTAAAACTATGAAATCACTTCGTTTATAAAATGATTTATTGTTTATAACTAATCTAAATATAAAACAAAGTCCTGTTAGCTACGCTCAATTTAACTCGAGAACGGCTGGACCGATTTGAATGATCTTCTGGTTTTTCGGATTCGTCTCTGCTCTGGTCATGCTTTAGGCATATTCAGTTTCCGTAAATACAATTATTTTCAATTTTATGGCGTTTTATATTTCTAATGTTAACCTTATGGGGACTAAGTTTTTTACAAATGTTCTACAATAAAAACATTAGATTTCTTAAGCTACAGAGTTTGTTTTAATTTCCATTAGCAATATGCTTTACTATCCAATACCATCTGAATCATTTATTAATGTAAAACTATAAAGTAAATTTGTGCTGTGCAAAATGAACAGATTTATTCACCACGTTAGTAGTTAACGGTGTTTGGGGATTATGTATTTATATTTTTTCAGTCTGATTAAAAGTCACGTGTTTATGATTATGTCGGCCAAATAAAAATAATTACGGTGTTAATACATATTACGTTTATTGTAATAATCAGCTGTTGCATATCTCTCCTATAAAAGCCGTAGTACCTGGTGACCGAGCTTTGCTCGTTTAGAATAAGACATTTATTATAAAAATTAATTAGAAAAATTAAAACACATTTATTACTCAATGAAAACATTTATGTGGATGGAACTCGGCCTATAGTTCTTGAGGCCGACATGCTACAACTCGGCTACGAGGTTAGTCAATTGAACGTCTTTTCCAAAAGCCAAAGCCGATCATTTACTGTTTAATTACCCATACCGTTATTATTAGCCTGTGATCAACTGATTTTTTTATAAACGGAATGAGGATTGAAAAGCAAAAGAGAGATTTTACATCAATTAATTAGTTTGTTACAGTGGCTTCAAGCAATACAACGAATACGTTTTCTATCAAAACACGGAAGATTTTGGAAATACTTTTTCTGCTTTTATTTCGCACAGCTATGTTATCCTTAAGTTTTTACAAATTGTTTAGTAACCTGATAATTTTACATTTATTACATACATAAAATAAATATTTATGAAAAACCTCTATTCACATATTGTTCTTTGCCGTCTTCAATCAAGAACTGTCAAACGTTTATAAACAGCTGTTTTGGTTTGCATTGTTTACATTTGATTCTCCATAAGCGTAATGTTAAATTTTTAGATTTTAAACTTAATATTACAAGAAAACACGAATTTTCCTGGACATTAGACCTATCTAGAACTTATTTTCTACTCGGAAATTAGTTATTTCCAAAATTTAAAGAAAATCCTCGGCGCCGTTTTCGAGATCCGTGTGCAAATATATATATATATATACAAACCTTGCTCGTATTATAGTATTGGATAGTATTGGATTACAGATTAGTTTTGTTTGTTTTTAGGTTGGATTAGAAAAATGATGAATCTATCCACTCAGATTTATTTGTTTTGTGGGAATGTTATTATTAATATGTCTTATCGTTTCAGTATTGTTATTAACTATGCCGCAACCCAGAATATATAATTATTCACAACGAGGTCGTAACGCTATTCGACTCCAGTACATGGCTAATCTGAAAGTTAACACGTATCAGCCGGGTCAGCTAGTTTATTAAAAATTTACAAAACCAAGAGATCCATAGTGATAGCCGTTCTTACAATAATCGAACATGTCCAAAACCGGGAATCCCAATACTGCAGAATATTTTTGGCTGGTGATTTTCAAGATGGAAAATTATAACAGTTTTCCATATAAACCACCGGAGCTACTTTATTGATTTTTTTACATAAAAGAGTAAAAACAGCTGTTACGGTGAATTGAAAACATTCCCTTTACACACATCCATTATCCAACCTAATTCCCATAGGGAAGTAAATACAGACATTTTTAAGTTTGTTATTTCCAAAAGTGTTCATTTAAATAGTTGTAAGTTTTATACTTACGTCGTCTTTATCCCTTAGCACTTCCCTTGCACTGAAATAGTGAACTATACTGCGTTTGTCATAGGGCCACTTCTCAAATGAAAGGTCGTCATAATTGATTTTGAATTGGTAATTTGTACGAGCTTCTGTAATAAGTAAAATATATTTTTAACATACTCTTAAAGAATCAATTGATTACCTAAAATGTGAATGAATGTCTTTAAATATGAGTATACCGGGTGACGAGTGGAGGTCCACAATCTTATTCTTTTACTGTTGCAAATAACCATTGCCACGTGTCTCAGGCACAACTTAAACTATCTTTTTACACCAAAAGTACGCCGTTTTAAAAGGTATGAAAATAAGACGAATTACACAAATTGAACCCTTCTGTAATGGCTTAGTGAAATTTTATACCAAAACCATTATTTTATATTATAAGTTAGCTTATAATTAATGTGATTCTAAGATTATAATACTATTTAAATGATTTACATTGGTTTCGTAAGATTTAAAAACATTGAAAAATATAAAACCATCCCTAATAGCCCATATTTAGTGTTCTATTCTATATGGGTTTTTATTTAAAAAAATATATCCCCCTACAAGTAATATTTGGTGTAAGTGATATGTTACAGTAAACGTATAAAAATTAGTAGGGTTAATGGAAGAAATAATAAGTATATGATGGTATTATTGGTAGGTATTATTTAATGGGTTTCCCATGAATGTGATACATGTGCAAAATATAAAGTTTGGGACGATGGTATTTAATAATACCAGGTTCCTTAAAAAAACTTAAGCTATTTAATATTACTATAATAAAAAAATATTAATATTAGTTTACCATGATATCCTCTTTACAATATAATGATTTATAGTGAAGATTAAACCTCGTCCAAACACCTTCTAACCAGAATTAAGAAATGATACGAAATAATTATATTGGCATAGGTTTAATCTGAAATGTAATCTATACATTCTAGTTACAAAAATAACTTGTTTAGTACATACCTGAATAAATTCAACTTGTGGTATTCACTATACGGAGTCACAAGTGGCGTCCTACCTTTAACTTATTTTAGGGTGTGGTATTCAATATACAGGCTTACATGTAGCGTTCAGGCATTAACTAATTCAGGGTGTGGTATTCACTATAAGGATTCAAAAGTGGCATACAAGCCTTAACTTATTTTGGGTAGTGGTATTCAATATATGGGCTTACAAGTGGCATTCAACCATTAACTAAGTCAGGGTGTGGTATGCACTATACGGGGTCACAAGGAGCGTTCAAGTTTTACTAATTCAGGGTGTGGTATTCACTATACGGGGTCACATGTAGCGTTCAAGCTTTACTAATTCAGGGTGTGGTATTCACTATACGGGGTCACATGTAGCGTTCAAGTTTTACTAATTCAGGGTGTGGTATTCACTATACGGAGTCACAAGTGGCGTTCAAGCTTTACTAATTCAGGGTGTGGTATTCACTATACGGGGTCACATGTAGCGTTCAAGTTTTACTAATTCAGGGTGTGGTATTCACTATACGGGGTCACATGTAGCGTTCAAGCTTTACTAATTCAGGGTGTGGTATTCCACTGATACGGGTCACATGTAGCGTTCAAGTTTTACTAATTCAGGGTGTGGTATTCACTATACGGGGTCACATGTAGCGTTCAAGCTTTACTAATTCAGGGTGTGGTATTCACTATACGGGGTCACAAGTAGCGTTCAAGCTTTACTAATTCAGGGTGTGGTATTCACTATACGGGGTCACATGTAGCGTTCAAGTTTTACTAATTCAGGGTGTGGTATTCACTATACGGGGTCACATGTAGCGTTCAAGTTTTACTAATTCAGGGTGTGGTATTCACTATACGGGGTCACATGTAGCGTTCAAGTTTTACTAATTCAGGGTGTGGTATTCACTATACGGGGTCACATGTAGCGTTCAAGTTTTACTAATTCAGGGTGTGGTATTCACTATACGGGGTCACATGTAGCGTTCCAGCTTTACTAATTCAGGGTGTGGTATTCACTATACGGGGTCACATGTAGCGTTCCAGCTTTACTAATTCAGGGTGTGGTATTCACTATACGGGGTCACATGTAGCGTTCCAGCTTTACTAATTCAGGGTGTGGTATTCACTATACGAGGTCACAAGTAGCGTTCCAGCTTTACTAATTCAGGGTGTGGTATTCACTATACGGGGTCACATGTAGTGTTCAAGTTTTACTAATTCAGGGTGTGGTATTCACTATACGGGGTCACATGTAGCGTTCAAGATTTACTAATTCAGGGTGTGGTATTCACTATACGGGGTCACATGTAGCGTTCAAGTTTTACTAATTCAGGGTGTGGTATTCACTATACGGGGTCACATGTAGCGTTCAAGTTTTACTAATTCAGGGTGTGGTATTCACTATACGGGGTCACAAGTAGCGTTCAAGCTTTACTAATTCAGGGTGTGGTATGCACTATACGGGGTCACAAGGAGCGTTCAAGTTTTACTAATTCAGGGTGTGGTATTCACTATACGGGGTCACAGGTAGCGTTCAAGTTTTACTAATTCAGGGTGTGGTATTCACTATACGGGGTCACAAGTAGCGTTCAAGCTTTACTAATTCAGGGTGTGGTATGCACTATACGGGGTCACAAGGAGCGTTCAAGTTTTACTAATTCAGGGTGTGGTATTCACTATACGGGGTCACAAGTAGCGTTCAAGCTTTACTAATTCAGGGTGTGGTATTCACTATAAGGATTCACAAGTGGCATACAAGCCTTAACTTATTTTAGGTAGTGGTATTCAATATATGGGCTTACAAGTGGCATTCAACCATTAACTAATTCAGGATGTGGTATGTACTATATTGGGTCACAAGTGGCGTCCGAGCTTTAACTAATTTAGGGTGTGGTCTTCACTATACGGGGTCACAAGTAGCGTCCAAACTTTAACGAATTCAGGGTGTGGTATTCATTATACAGGGTCACAGGTGGCGTCCAAGCTTTAACTAATTAGGGAATGTGGTATTCACTATACGGGGTCACATGTGGCTTACGAGCTTTAACTAATTTAGGATGTTGCATTCCCTATACAGACTTACAAGTGGCGTCCAAGCTTTAACTAATTCAGGATGTTGCATTCACTATACGGACTTACAAGTGGCACCCAAGCTTTAACTAATTCAGGGGGTGGTATCCACTATTCAGGGTCACAAGTGGTGTCTAAAATAGATTTTGTACACCGCTCTTGATTCGTATAGTAAATACGAATACGAATACGATTTGTAAATACGCCCTTTTAGTGAAAACTAGACTTTGAATAAGTTAAAGCTTGGGTCCAACTTGTAAGACCGTCTAACATGACAGACCGGTGAAGACACAGCTAAATAGTTGTAAGTTGACGTCACTTTTTGTGTCATATAAATAGTGACAGTGAAACCCCCGATAGGCTGGGTAAAGCGTGGGTGGATAAAGCGACAGACCGGTAAAGACACAGCAAAATAATTGTAAGGTGACGTCTCTATTTGCCTCATATAAATAGTGACAGTGAAGCCCTAATGGGTGGGTAAAGCGTGGGTGGATAACGCGACAGACCGGTGAAGACACAGCTAAATAGTTGTAAGTTGACGTCACTTTTTGTGTCATATAAATAGTGACAGTGAAACCCCCGATAGGCTGGGTAAAGCGTGGGTGGATAAAGCGACAGACCGGTAAAGACACAGCAAAAAAATTGTAAGGTGACGTCTCTATTTGCCTCATATAAATAGTGACAGTGAAGCCCTAATTGCTGGGTAAAGCGTGGGTGGATAACGCGACAGACCGGTGAAGAAACAGATAAATAGTTGTAAGGTGACGTCACTGTTTGTGTCATATAAATAGTGACAGTGAAATCTTTAAAGGGTGGGTACAGCATGGGTGGATAAAGCGGCAGACCGGTAAAGACACAGCTAAATAGTTGTAAGTTGACGTAACTTGTTGTGTCATATAAATAGTGACAATGAAAACCCCGATAGGCTGGGTAAAGCGTGGGGAGATAAAGCAACAGACCGGTAAAGACACAGCAAATTAGTTGTAAGGTGACGTCGCAGTTTGTGTCATTTAAATAGTGACAGGGAAACCTCTAAAGGGTGGGGAAAGTGTGGGTGGATAACGCGTTTCCTAAACTCTTTGGACTATATATATATATATATGTACATATATATTTATATGTAAATATATATATATATATATATATATATATATATGTACATAGCGTGGCTGTTTAGGTAAAGACAAACATATTTCACCATAGGAACAACGGTCTATGTCACTTACTTTTACGTCTCTATGAATGATATTAACTACCCAAGTTTTTATCTTACTAAGACCTACTTTTGTCAGGGGTCAGTGGTTACAATGGGGTAAGTATAGAAACTTTTGGGAATGCATTTTCTTGTTGATGCCTTTGGTATCTCTTTTTTGCCTTTGGTATAGCTAAAAAAGACGACGTACAACTATTTAGATTAGATTGAGTTTTGAGCTTCAATCTTCCTTTTCCACCAAGTGCCAAAATTATTATGCTCTATTGCTCAAAGACAAAATACATGTTTAACTAATAAAACATCCACACTGACAAACAAAATTATTGCTGAATTTCCTGATGTGTCCTCTAACTCTAGGTTCAATAAAAAACTCTAAGGTTGTGTTTCACCTGGCTCCAGATGATGTTCCAAAGGTATCAAAGCTACAGTCTCTCCATTTTTGGTTGAGGAAGGCAGTGGAAAATGAACTTCAGCGTTTAGTGAGCAATATGTTACACCCGTGAACAAAATGCTCACAAATGTTTGTATGCGCTTTTGTAGCTCGAACCCCACCCTTTAGGGGTTTCACTGTCACTATTTATATGATACAAACAGTGACGTCAACTTGCAACTATTTAGCAGGGTCTTCTCTGGTCCGTCGCTTTATCCACCTACACTGTACCTACCCTTTAGAGGTTTCACTGTCACCATTAATAGGACACAAACATTGATGTCACCTTACAACTATTTAGCAGGGTCTTCTCTGGTCCGTCGCTTTATCCACCTACACTGTACCTACCCTTTAGGGGTTTCACTGTCACCATTAATAGGACACAAACATTGACGTCACCTTACAACTATTTAGCAGGGTCTTCTCTGGTCCGTCGCTTTATCCACCTACACTGTACCTACCCTTTAGAGGTTTCACTGTCACCATTAATAGGACACAAACATTGACGTCACCTTACAACTATTTAGCAGGGTCTTCTCTGGTCCGTCGCTTTATCCACCTACACTGTACCTACCCTTTAGGGGTTTCACTGTCACCATTAATAGGACACAAACATTGACGTCACCTTACAACTATTTAGCAGGGTCTTCTCTGGTCCGTCGCTTTATCCACCTACACTGTACCTACCCTTTAGAGGTTTCACTGTCACCATTAATAGGACACAAACATTGACGTCACCTTACAACTATTTAGCAGGGTCTTCTCTGGTCCGTCGCTTTATCCACCCTTTAGGCTTTCAAGTGTTCACGATTATTTAATTATTTTAGAGGCACTTTGTAATCAATCAATTACTGCTATCCAAAATACCCCCATCACAGTAGACCTGCGTACTTAGTGAATTTTGAAATCAATAATATATGAAAATTTTTCACAATATCTTTCGATAAATATGAGAGTTGTTGCCTATTCTCCATAATTATTACATGGTAATGAGTATGCAGGTTTGCTGCTGTGAAGAGCCTTAAAAGTAGGCATTTGTAGCATAAACAATTTTGATTTTGACTGTTTATACCAAGTTTCATAAAAATTTGTACATAACTAAAGGAGTTTGCCTATTCTGTAAATGATTAACATGGGAAAAAAGTTTGCAGGATAGCTGCAACGATAAACACGTAAAATATGATTTTTAGGATAAATGGATATATCTTAGCCAAATGAGGGTAATTAACAAGTTGAATCTACAAAAATATTTATTGTTAAATGAAAAATTAATTATTCCTTATCCTACATAAGATTAATATTGGAGCCCCAAAATACAACGTACTGTGTTTAAATTTTGTAATATCCTGTTGGAGATCAAGCAAAGCCTTAAAAACTAGATTGTGTAGTTTTAAGCTGATTCTAATGGTCGAAGACAAAATCAAAAAATTCAAAATGACATATTAAAAAATAAAATTTTAGTATAAACCCACCCCTATCAAACTACTCGTTTCAAATGACCTACATGGCTGGACTAGTCCGATAAAATGTAAAATGTGTATACCAAATTTGGCCTCCAATGGACCATATATACGAGAGTTATCGTATTCACAGACACACACACACACACACACACACACACACACACACACACACACACACACACACACACACACACATTGTATTGAATTTTTTATAAACATAATAAGAACAGACAGACAGAAGACATATCTATGATCTAACCTATTTCCCACAAGGAAGTAAATAAAAACATTTTTCATTTATATTAATCTGACACGTGTTTCGGGGATTACCCTATGGTCACATTGTTTATTACCCTTTAAAGCAAAATATATCTAAACGGTGTAGTTTTTTTTAAGTCATATCTTTTTTCTTGATGAAGTATTAGTTGTTATTCGTTAGAGAATACTTTTAAATTTTCATATAATTATTTCTTTTATATTTTCAAAAATTGGGTTTTATTGTCGTTAATAAAATTGAAATAAGGGTAGTCTGGCATTGTTTATTTTGTAAATGTATATATGTGCATACAAATTTTAGTGACTATTGTTTTTGGATTCTGACCATCTAATAACAAAAAAATAACATGGTCCCGGGCTTAATTCTTGCCTTGAAACCTACGGTAATAATTTATTCCCTAATCGCTAAAAATCTTCTCGATAAAAGGTTCTAGATAAGTTACATATTCTAGATGTTTTACATAAAAATACATTCGTTTATTTTCTATAAAAAATATTAAAATAATATATGTGTACTAACATTGTTTATTGAAGTATGGGATGGATCGTAATCACACTGGCTAAATCCTAGGTTGTAAAAGGAATTTAGGTGTATTAAAAGAGGGAGACATCTGTCAACAAGATCCCATTTCTAATGGTTACCAAGACATAATAATGATGAAGAACTTTTAATGCTGGATACGTCGTTAAATACAGTACCCGTAATTACTGACTACGGTACCATACATTTTTAATTAAGGCTAGTTTAGAAGCTATGACCAAGTGAACTATGTTTTCACCATAACAATATTTTTTCAAACTCACGATCGTCGTCCACCTGAACGTAACAGTCCCGGTCAATCCGCTGATGTTCGTGAGCGAAGCCCAGAGCATGCACCATTTCGTGTATAACCGCTTCATTCATGGGAGGGAAGCAATTTTTGCCGAGCTCTATCTTTGATGTTATGCCCGTTTGAATAACTCCATACTCAGAAAATCGGCAGTTATTTTCATTTTCTGAACGGACAAACTCTATGTATTTATCTACGTCCTGCGCCTTCTCTAGTTGAACCCAACGAAGGCACGTTCTATTCTGGATTTGATAAATGTGTTTAAGAATATTTTCAACTTGCTCTGGTTCTGGAAAAAAGTATTTCAGATACAGTTTTATCCGTATCAAGTATACTATTAGTTGTTTTTTGTAGTTTGTAAGTTTACAAGTTTGATTTGCTTACTATAAAGAAAGTATACGAGATACTAAAATACTCAGTTTGGATTAGCAGACCTAATTAATATGAAGTTTTATACTAGTGATGACTAAATAGTATTCATGTTTTTCTTCTTTACTGGTTCATAACATTTTATAGCTTTTAAACAGTTTTCGTTTTGAATATTTATATAATACGGTAAAAAATAATAATATGGTAATGAGGTAAAAAATATATTTTATATAAAACCGTTTTAAAGTAATTTAATTTGGATAAAGACTTTAAATTTGCTGGAGGAAATTGTATTTGGTAGAAAAAAAACTTTAAATTGTTATTAAAAATTAGTAAATTATTATAATTTATTAAACTATTTTAAAACTGAATTTTAGTAACTAAATTACGTTAGGTCTGTTCAATTAAAGTTGAAGATTGTTTTATTGCTCTTTTATATAAATGGTAAGAATGAAAGAACACATATTTTCCCATCAAAGGTTAATTAAATAATAACTTATATAGCTGATAACTGTAATATTCCTGGACGCTTTGCAGTAAACAATGTTTTGTTTAAAAAAAATACTCACAAAATGCCTATCCAAAACTCACACAGTAAAAAATTAAAGACTAGGGGCGAGAAGCGCATCCCCTTCTTCACCCCTGGAGTAGTAGTTTTCATGTAATCAGTTTTTTAACGGGTTTGAATGAAGATGGGGAAATTACTTAATAGATTGATCATTTGGCCGGAAGTCAAAAAATACATTTCAAACCCATTACTGTTGTACCTTCATTTTTACTCAAATGAATAAATAAATATCTTTATTGCAGTAAAAATACAATGTATTAATGTCATACATTTCGTGATTAGAAAATAAGGAACAGTTTTTTAACAGGTTTGAATGAAGATGGGGAAATTACTTAATAGATTGATCATTTGGCCGGAAGTAAAAAAATACATTTCAAACCCATTACTGTTGTACCTTCATTTTTACTCAAATGAATAAATAAATATCTTTATTGCAGTAAAAATACAATGTATTAATGTCATACATTTCGTGATTAGAAAATAAGGAAACAGTCATCTAAATTTGAAGGGCTCAGGGAAAGAAGGGGTTAAGTAAAAAAAATCAAAATTGAGTTAAGTACTGTTTTCGGTAGCTTGAAAGGAGTACTATCTTTAATTTAAAACGAAACAGGGAAAAAACGAGGCAAGCCCCTTCAAATAAGCAAAAGAAAATGTAGTGTACAGGGAAAGAAGGGGCTAAGTCTGATCACTACAGGGAACAAAGGGGGCAAGTCAGCTGTGATCCACTTGACTGCCGCCATTTTGTCATTCCGCTTAGACAGTGGTTACCGTTTTGAGGTTAGGTTTCTGTTTGGATAGGCCTAGTAATTGAAGAATTTTTGTTGTCTTTGCCTCACCTGGAAATCTGATTATGTTACTATCATTTGTATTTTTGTATTCGATCAATAAATACGAGTATAAATAGAGAAACTTGTTTTTCTATTCAAACACTTAAGGAATAGGGTAGATTAATATTAATACAGTGCAGACTTACCTCCTTTTTTCCCTGTATTTAGCTGACTTAGCCCCCTTTTTAACTGGTTTTAGGTACGGTACCTTTTTTATAAGTTTCAATATTTATAGAATAAAACACCAAAACTTTTAATTGGGAAGCTCCACATATATTCCTAATGAGTTAGTTTAATTGATAAAATCAATAAAAGCTGTCTAAGTAACATGCTTGAAATGGTTTTGACTCTTTAAACCTAAAAAATACTCTCCTGTAAATTTTGTAAAGAGTGACTTCACCCCTTCTTTCCCTGAGCCCTTCATTTATTATAAATAAAAAGTAAAAAATATAAATAAATGTAATGAAAAAGTAAATATGATAAAATGTCTTACACAACATGGCTGCAAATGCCTCCCCAACAGGCGTTATTGCTCAACTATAGGGAAAGCGTAAAAATAATTTAATAAAAAATTTCACGACCAGGAATGCAAACGAAACAAAACTATAGACTATTATGTATAAACCTTATACATAAAAAAATACAGTGAAACATCAAATCCATGATGAAAAATCTTCAAAAAATCACGACACATATTTACAAATAATGAAAAAATAAAGAACTATTTACATGATGAATCATAATATGAATCAGCTGTTAGTTTCTTGCATTACAGTATTTAATAGCTGGAATGTTATTTTTTCGGAAAACTCATCCTTTTATTTAGCATAACGTCCTTGCCTTCTTTAAAATATTGATATATAAAAAAATTTCTCCCAAGCCTCAGCTTTGTATTTATTTTCGCAACTTTCGAATATTTTAATTGATGAGTAAAAATTAACTTTATGGCTAGGGTTTTCTTTTAAATGTTACGCTACTTTTGATGAAGGATTCTTTTGGTTGAACGCAGTGTCCAATTTAAAACGTTCCTTTAAAACTGTAAGGAATTAATAAATTGACACCTGAAAGGCAGATATCTTTCAATTGGTAAGTAATTATTAACTATATAGGTGTCTAGGCTTTCAAAATAATATAAATAACTGTAATGATAAAGTAAATATGACAAAAAGTCTTACACAATATGGTTGAAAATGCCGCCCCAACAGACACTATTACCCAATCATACTGGAAGCGTACAAAAAATTAATGAAAAATTGCAAGACCAGGAATACAAACTAAAACAAAACTGTAGACTGAACCTTATACATAAAAAAATTAAGTGAAACATCAAATCCATGATAACAAACGTACAATTACAGTAAACCATAATCAACATTACTATATTAAAGGCTGTGACAAACAGAAATAATATAATAAAATGACTGTTTTGAAGTAACTATTTAAATGAAAGTGGTATCATAGAAGCTTCGACCACAAACAATATAAAACATGAAATTGAAATCATATCTTACGAGCCACTATTGAGAATTTCGGGTTTTTACGTTTTAAAGGTTTTTAGGGGGTAACTACATTACAAATAAAGAATCAAGATACACCTGGAAACACAATGTGTTTTATGTACATACAAATGTACACACACACACACACAAACACGCACACACGCATGCACACACAAAATATATATTTATATAAATGTATGAAAACTTAAATTTAAGCTGAGCTCTACTACTTGGAAAGGAATTAGTATCAAAATAAATTCTCTATAATATATGTATAATTTTGCATTAAATAAACGAAATATTCAACAGCATTACACCCTGTATTAAATATGTTCGCGATACATTAACTATTTTTTTGTACTCAACGTGGCTCTTTATCTTGTACGGTAAGCCCTAATCGTATAGGCTGTTATTTATGGGAATATTTCCCCGATTATTACGAAGATACCACATACATTTTGATTTCCAAAAGTAACATGGAACCAGCAGTGAAAAACTAATCTACTTACTAAAACCATCGTCTATGAAGTATGGAATAATGTTATCGGGCCAACATCCTCTTTTATTGTGTAATTTGGAATATGTTGACTTTTTATCTGTCATTTTCTCGTATGCATCATCTATTTCTTCTTGGGTGTATTTTTTGCTAATTACACTTTCAAAAATTATCAAATTTACAAAATAATGAATAAACAGTATTAAATTCATTGAAAATTATTATATTTGGAGATATTTCTCTATAATAAATGCAGTATCGCGTTGTTATGTTGTCAACAAATATCCTACTACGTTACTGTTGATTTTAGATAGTTCATGTTACTGAGGTAAACTTGTGCTATGTAAATGTTCCGTAACTAATTTGTGAATATTAAATGCACCATTGTATTTGGATAAAAGGTATGGACCATTCTATCAGCTATCAAACTATAGCTGCATACGCTAAATGGAAACAGTCGGGTTGTTTTTTATGAACTGAAGTAATTGTTTGAGTAATGACTAGTAATCATAACTAGACAGTAAACTTAAGCCATTTAGGCTAGTACGTTATCTTCCTTTTACGCTCTTTTGATATGAAAAATACCTAAATTATGTTGGGAATAATCACCCGATGAGTGTGAATTTATTCAAGTTACGTATAAATCTTAATAAAAAATAATAAATACCCCCGTCGCAGCAGACCTGCGTACTCAGCGAATTTCCAAATCAGTAATATAATAATAATAATATATGACAAGTTTGGTTAAAATCTGTCGATAAACATAAGAATCATTTGCCTATTTTCCTTAAGATTAACATGGTAAAGAGTGAGCAGGTTTGCTGCTATGAGAAACACTGAAAGTAGGCACTAATACCATAAAAAAAATTTAATTTTAACATCTATACCATTTCTTACCATTTTTTAAAAGGAAAATTGAGGAAAATATAGGAGAAGATCAATTTTGGTTTCAGAAAAGGTAAAGGAAACAGAGATGCTATAGGCTGCTTGAGAACAATAGGGGAAAGGTTATTGGATGTGAATAGAAATATATATGTTTGCTTTACTGATTGGGAGAAGGCGTTCGATAGGGTAAATTGGAATACACTGTTGAGAATACTGAAGGAAATTGGGATAGACTGGAAAGATAGAAGATTGATTAAGGAACTTTATTGTGGACAGTCAGTTGTTGTCAGAGTTGGATATGATGAAACGGAAGAGGTGAGCATTGGAAGAGGAGTTCGACAAGGGTGTTGTCTTTCTCCTATGCTGTTTAATATATATGTTGAAAAGCTTACTGAAAAGGCTCTAGAAAAAGCAAGAGGTGTCTTGGTAGGGGGAGAAAGTATTAAAAGTATCAAATATGCGGATGATCAAGCGGTGCTAGCAGAATCAGAAGAAGAGTTGCAGGAAATGATGAATTGTATATTAAGATTTTGTAAAGAATTTGGAATGAAGTTGAACAAAGGAAAAACTAAGGCAATGAGAATAGGCAGAGAAGAAGGTCAGGTTAACATAGCCTTAGAAGGAGTACATATACAACAAGTGAAAACTTTTAAATACTTGGGAAGTTTGGTCAAATGAAATGGTAGCTGCACGGAGGAAATAAGAAGCAGAATATCGTTAGGCAGAAGTGCTTACGTGAAAGTAAAAGGTCTGTTAACAGCAAAAAGAATACTATTAGAGTTGAGGAAAAGATTTGCTAAATGTTTTGTATGGAGTGTGGTGCTTTATGGATGTGAGTCATGGACAATTAAAAAAAGGGAGGAGAAATACCTGGAGAGCTTTGAGATGTGGTTGTGGAGAAGGATGCTGAAGGTGAAGTGGACGGATAGAATGAGAAATGAAGATCTAATTAATAAAATAAAGGAGAAAAGGAAACCGATAATAACGGTAAGGAGAAGAAAAGCATGTTGGTTGGGACACATACTTCAAAGAAATTGTCTGCAAGCAAGGATTTTGGAAGGTAGGATTGAGGGAGTAAGGGGAAGGGGGAGAAGAAGGATTGGAATACTGGACGATATTAAGAAAGGAAGGAGATTCCAGCAACTGAAGGAAGATGCTCAGGACAGAGAAAAATGGAGAGCGTCGTGCAGTTGAAACCTGTCAGTCTGACAGATTCACAAAAGAAGAAAAAGAAGATAACATTTCATCAACATTTGTTCATAAATAAAAGAGTTTGGCTATCATCCATATGATTAACATGGGAAAACAGTATGCAGGTTTGCTACCATGATAAACACATAAACTGTGATTTTTTAGCATAAACGTATGGGTCCCAACCACATAAAGCTAAGCATAAAGTTTTATCCAAAAATATTCGTTAATAAGTGAAAATTAATTTTTCCTTATCCTCCATAAGATTAACATTGGAGCCTCAAAATACTACGTACTATGTTTAGATTTTTTTATATATCGGTAACTGTTGGAGATAGAGAAAAACTTTAAGGTACTAAATTGTGTAGTTTTTTAAGCTGATTCTAATGGTGAAAATGAATAAAAAAAAATTTAAATTACATATGAAAAACGCAAAAAAACAATTTTGGGGTTCAAAACCCCCTCAAACTACCCGTTTCCATTGACCAATATGTCTGGATTACGAACTCGTCTGAGCCATTGTAGGAATACACGTCTCTACCAAATTTGGACTCGATAGGACCATTTTGCGAGAGCTATCGTGTTAACAGACACACACACACACATATATATAATATATAATAATAATAATATATATATATATATATATATATATATATAATAAACAATTTTTCATAGCTTAGTACCCTTTTTGTGTGAGAAATTGTTTTATTTAAAAAATTCACAACATGTTTCAGAACTCAACCCATTATCAAGTTCTTATAACCACTGTTTTTATAATACACCACTAGAAAACGTATTCATTGTATTGCTTGAAGCCACTGAACAAACCAATTATTAGGTGTAAATTAAATTTCTCTTTCGCTTTTCAATCCTCTTTCCGTTTCTAATAAAATCAGTTGACCACAGGCTAATAACAACTGTATGCATAATTAAACAGTAAATGATCGGTTAAAGTAATTTAGGTTGGCTAAAAGACTTTAAACGGCGTCACTCAATTGGCAGACGCAGTAGTCCAGTGGTAGCTCGTTGACATCGTTAACCGGAGGTCACGATTTCCATCCACGTCAGGGGTAATACTTTTTGTTCAGTGCTATATGGTGTATCAAATTGGTTTTTTAAATAACATAAATGTTTTCATCAAGCAATAAATGTTTTAAATTTTCTAATTAACTTGTATAATACATATCTTAGTCTATACGAGCAAAGCTCGGTCACCAGGTACTTGATATTAACTAGCCCACGGCCAAGAATATGTAATTTTTCACAGGTAAGCCGTAATACTATTCGATTTCAGAACATGGTTAATCTTTAAGCTATAACATATTTACTGTAGGGCGTTACGAAGTTCGCCGGATCAGGTAGTTTATTATAAAAGTTTTTTTAATATTACTTTACATAAATTTATCAGACCTGAAGTCTTCCCTATGATACTTAAGATATGTATACATATATATATATATATATACATATATATATATAATTTGATCTAGTTACTACTAAATGTAGGTGTACTACTAAATGATTTTCTGGAGCCTCCTTATCATTCTCCTTGCTTTTCCCTTTCTGAGGGGGTGGGGGGTCATTGTAGTCTTCTCCACTCCCTTTGCTCCCTCCTCAAAGTTCGGCCACATGGCAGCGTCGATGGGATGAGGGGACAACCGGAAGGTGGACATGGTACCTCATTGGGAACTTGGAACAATTGATTTGCCGCACCCATGGGGAGGTTAACTTCTATCTCACTCAGTTCCTGACAGGGCATGGTTATTTCCGCCTGGATCTGCACCGAATGGGTAAAGTAGACTCTTCTAGGTGCAGATACTGTGATGACAGGGAAGATGGTGTGTACCATACCTTTTTTGTGTGCCGTCATTTTCAAGAAGATCGTACTGCCCTTGCAAACACAGTTGGTGATGATCTGACCCCTGAGAATATTGTGGGAAAGATGTTGCAGGGTGATGAAAAATGGAAGGCTGTGAGCGACTTCGTATTGTCCATACTGCGAAGGAAAAAAAGGGACGGTTGCCTTGAGTAAAGCTACAAGTAAGATATTCTGATACAGAATAGAGGCCACTCACTGTGATGGCGCAATGAGCTCATAGCTCGGGACGATTGCAGTGGTGTGGTGCTACCACCGGGGTTTTAGTATTTTGCCACATTAGGGGCCTCTGTAAACAGAGCTCCTGGGGTGTTTTCACACTGTTCCTCTTTCCAGGAATGGAAAGAGGTTCATTGGGTCGAGCATTCCCCCGGTATTGAGCCAAAACAAGGAAGACGATCCCTTTGAGGCTCAAAAAAAACTAAATGATTTTGCCATCTCTAATTGCTTTCCTACAGCACGTCAGCCAACCAATTAATTAATATTGAAAATACTTTACTAATACAGAATTGTTACAGAACAAAACTGAAATTGAAGTTTCCTCTGATAAATCCAAAGCAATTAATTTTGACCTTAGCCACCGCACACCTCTGCATTCCATTTTAAGTTTCGACAATGTTTCTGAAGTAAAACTCATGAAGTCAATTAATACATTAAAATCCAAGAAAACAGTTGGTTGAGTCGAGATCTCAGTTGGAATAATTAATGACGTAAAAACTATAATTTCACAACTTGTTTCTTTTATTATCAATGACAGTTTCAAAAAATTAATGTTTCCTAATGAACTCAAATAGTCTTAAGTTAAATCACTTTTTAAAGGAATAACACATAATCCCAATAACTATCGTCAGGTTTCAGTTTTGCTATCTTTTTCTAAAACCTTTGAAAATATTGCATTTAATCAGATATCAGGATATTTTGAACATAATAATAGTTTATTCGTAAATGAGCAATTCGGCTTTGGACCAAGGAAAAACACAGTTTTAGTTTTATCGGAATTCTTAAGCCGTTAGATGACTGCCTTGGAAAGATCATGCATCACAGCGGCTGTGTTCTGTGACCTATCCAAGACTATTGACTGCGTAGTTCATGATATTCTTTTGGAAAAACTTAGATTTTACAATTTTTCCAGTGTTGATATATCCAAGGCTTTTGACTGCGTTGTTTATTCTTTTAGAAAAACGTAGATTCTACAAATTTTCCAGTTATGCTGTGACTTGTATTAAATCTTACTTGTCAAATAGATTTCAACGTACAACAATGGTAAGGGATGCTCTAAATGTTTTTCACCCTGGCAGAGATTAAATTGTCGTGTTCCTCAGGGACCAATTTTAAGACCCCTTTTATTTTTAAATTTTATGTCCCGAAACTGTTCCCAGAGAGAGGAACACTGTTCTCAGAAAGAACAACACTGTTCCCAGAGGGAGGAACACTGTCCCCGGAAGGAGGAGTCCTGGTTCACCACTTCAAACCACCCGATCAGCAGGTAGCATGAGTACTGTGGTAGATAGGTTTCAACTGAGTCTTCCCACTTCTTTCAGCTCTTGTCATCTGGGCTCCTCTACTGCCAACTATCTGTGAGTGCTACGGTGTATACTGGATTTTTATTTTGATTATTTAAGATATTTTACACTTATGCATATCTAAGCTACGTTATTTAGTTTTTTGTTTTTACAAATTGCAGCACTGATACTGGTTATCTTCTGTTTAAACTTAAAAATTTTCAATTCATTTTGATCCTACTCTCAAATACCGAACTACTTGTAGAAAATGTAAGCTTTTTAAATAACTATAAAATATAACTAATACTTTTTATTGTAATGTAGTGTTCACAACTCTACTATTGATTATGATTCAAACAACTTAACCTTACATTATAACTTTGATTAGACTTTTACTTAACTATTCGGTGTCTTTTCATGACTATTTTCTTTGATTTCATTTAACTTGTTATTTTCACAATATTGTATTATATCTATTATTTTCCTATAGTTATTTTATTAATTAGCTTATACTCCTTTTTACAGACGAGTTCGAGTTTATATTCAAAGATATTGGGATCAGTACCTCACGTAAGCTTATAGTTAGAAATTCCAGAATTAGTTAGGATCAATTTTGAAAGCCAATAAAGATATCAGTTATAATCTTTGTATAAAATAAAATAATATATAAGCTGTGAATGTTGGCGTTATTCTAAACGGGCTATACCTATGAGACCTTCAGCTAAGTTTTGGTTATGCAATCTCCTTAAATAATGTATATATCTGATTGGCCACTGAGTGTATAGGTGGACCTGCTAGATAATTAATACGCCTGATTTCTACCTACCTCAAATTTGGTGTGTTAAATTTTATTTTATTCTCTACAACTAAAAAAATTTTTGGTGGGAAAATTTAAAACTGTACTGTATTTGTTGTTCATTGTGTGATCTTAATTTATTTATTATGAAATTATTTATTTATCTAACTGTAATAAATTTTGTCTTTTTGAGAATTTAAGAGAACAAGAGAGAGCAAAGGTTAAAATCAGTTTTTTTCAATTTTAAAATAAAACGTACAAGAATAATGAAAGGTTCTTAAAGCAGATGGTAAGGGTTAAAGATTTCAAGGAAAACCTTTTTTGTTAAACTAAAATATTTATTATAAAATAATTTGATTATATTTTGATAATTAATACTTATTAAAAATCAGCATTATATATTTAGTTTAAAAATTATAGCAAAATATCCAAGTCGTATAGTTCCTAAAATTATGATAATAATGTGTTTAAAGCATTTGAAGCAATAATGAAATATACAATTAAAATTAATTATAAATCACCAAATCCATTACATACAGATACAGATTTAGAATTTATTCATACAACTTTTCATAATTTAATTTTAAGTAAATATAATATTAAATTGTATCGAACAGAAAATGAAGAAAAATGTTTTTGGAAGATGTAATAGAATTTACAATAGAATTAAAACAATTGTAGTTTAATTTAATTAGAAATAAATTCTAATTTTAGATGGATAGGTAGTCTTCCTAAATTAGTTAATAATAATTCATTTTATTCAACAATTAAAATAAAACTTACTGATGTTAATAAAGGTTATGAAAATTTATTAAAATTAACTGTTAATAAACTTAAGATACTATAGATAGATAGCTAGATAATCTAGATTAAAAAATACTAGTTCAGTTATATTTAATATTAAAGATTTAAATGAAGAGAATACAATTGGTAGCTTTTATGACTATTTATAAGAAAACTTATTTATAAGATTTTTCCTCAAATAATTGAAAAAAATGTTCAAGTTGTAAATTGTATAAAGAATAATGTGACTAAAGATGACTCATGTAATTGTTGTAAAGAATTTTTTAAAGCATTTCTTTAACAATTATTCGATAATTTTAACTGTAAGCAAAGTATGTTAACTCATTTCAAGGTCACTAATATTAAATGTGAAGGTGTTGCTGGTTTAATGTATTAGTAGGAGTGAATATCAGATGGACAAAGTGATTGTCACATGAGGGATCAGCTATGAATGTTGAAACGATAAAATACTGGGTACCTTACTGGATCAAAATAAATTATTAAGTATATAAATATAGTACTTAGACTTGACCAAATTATTCCATGAAATACAAATATTTTACAAAATACATATTCCTATTGAGTTATTTTATTATCTTGTCATAAACAGGGATTCTTGATAAAATTGTAAACAAAATGAAACCAAATTTTAGGTATGGTTGGAAATATTTTCAAAGAAGGAAAATTTCCTCTCAATATATACCGATGATTTTATTCAAAATACCTCTTTTTACAGGATTAGTCTCTAGGATTAGTGTGCTCAACAATACGGTCTAGGACCGATATGTGGCGTCGTTACAAAGGTTTATTTACTGTAGGTACAGCTATTCCTTTGGCTATATCCATATAGAGATCCTTGCACTCATCACGTTTTTCATCCTCTTCTATCTTCACACACACCTCGGGTCTGGTTTGACAGAAGTCTGGCGCTCCACAAAACCGATAGTTCAGCTTGTAAACATCCATGTAGGTCAACTTCCCAAGATTCTTTCCTTCTTTTCCCCACCATCCGTGAGAGTCGCCTAGTCTGTGTCTCCAAAGTAATCCCCAGAAAGGCTGAAAAAATTAAGTTTTTGGGTTGAAATAATTTTGGTATTTTTGTTGCACATCTTAAAATTTAACAATGATTAATTAATTAAATTTATTTTGAAATTCGTTTTATTCTAACTACGCCATGTTCAAAACTATTTTATCAGTAATTCTTAATGTGAGCTTTTCCAATAAACTTTGAAACTGTTTTCTTTTGAAAGATTTGTGAGATATAAGCAACTAAATATAACTGTATTCCTCGTTACCACGCGTCACTTTAGTCTTAGGGATTAAAATATATATGTTGTCAAATTCTGTTTACATACGGCTTAATGTAAAAAGCCATAAATAAAGTTAATATGCTGGATTAGTCATTGAATTCCGTTAATCATAATGAAAATATTTTACAAGAATTTTTCAAAAGAAGTACATACAAACAATAAAGTAGATCTTCAAAAACAATTCAATATTTTTTTAAGGAAAAAATCCATGAACCGCTTAATCAATCATCAGTATGGCCACTAAATGAAACTAAATAATGTACGGTAACTCATATACTGAGTGTCCCATAACTGTCTAGACAAATGTAAATAGTGTTATTGCTTAGAATTTAGGACAAGGGAAACACATTTCACGCTAAGAACTAGTTTGGTCTATTGGACCTTATTTTCGGTCTCTGTCTGTCAATGATAATGCTACTCAGTTTTCTCACCCGAAACTCTTACAGAGTTTCTCACCCGTTGAGAACTATCCATTATAATATCAACAGTCTGGAAACTGAATCAATAAAAAGATCAACGGCAAATTTTATAAATATGATATATGTATATTATTTTATTTAACGTTAAACTAAAAATGCATTATAACCAGAAACTTTGAAATCACATCGTTTATAAAATGATGGATTGTTTATAACTAATTTATTACAAATTTACAAAACCAAGACACAGCACATATAGGATCCATAGTGATAGCTGTTCTTACAATAATCGAACATATCCAAAACCGGGAATCCCAATACTCCAGAATATTTTTAATTTGTATTGTTTCATCTTGGGTTTATACCACTTCAGTATACCACCACAATATATCATTTCAGTATGTCATTCTATTGAACGACTTATCTCGACATGACTTTCCGAAATTCATGAGAAGCTGGTATTTCAGGATAAAACGCTTTTTGAAGATATCTGTAACTAAACGGTACCTCTCTGATCCAATTTTTTTTTTATTTTGACATGGATATGTCTAATCTATAAATAGCTGAACTTTTGTTTTTAATAACAGCTGTTTAGATGAACTTAAAACTTTTGGAGGTGTAGGTGATTTTCAAGATGGAAAAAATGTAACAGGTTTCCATAGAAACCACCAAAACTATTTTATTGATTTTTTATATAAAAGAGTAAGAAGAGCTGTTACGATGAATTGAAAACATTCCCTTTAGACATATCCATGATCTAACCTAATTCCCACAGGGAAGTAAATATAGACATTTTTAAGTTTGTTATTTGCAAAAGAGTTCATTCAAATAGTTGTAGGTTTTATACTTACGTCGTCTTTATCCCTTATCATTTCTCTTACACTGAAATAGTGAACTATACTGCGTTTGTCATAGGGCCACTTCTCAAATGAAAGGTCGTCATAAATGATTTTGAATTGGCTATTTGTACGAGCGTCTGTAAAAGGTAAAACATATTTTTAACATACTCTTAAAGAATCAATTGATTACCTCAAATGTGAATGAATGTCCTTACATGTGAGTATACCGAGGGACAAGTGGAGGTTCACAATCTTATTCTTTTACTGTTGCAAATAGCCAAATAACCATTGCCACGTGTCTCAGGCACAGCTTAAACTATCTTTTTACACCAAAAGTAGTTTAAAAGGTATGAAAATAAGACGAATTACACAAATTGAACCCTTCTGTAATGGCTTAGTGAAATTTTATACCAAAACCATAATTTTAAATTTTAATTTAGCTTATAATAAATGTGATTATAAGATTATAATAATGTTTAAATGTTTTATATTGGTTTTGTAAGATTTAAAAACATTGAAAAATATAAAACCATCCCTAAAAGCCAAAATGATACCAGGTTCTTTAACATTTCTAAAAAAAACTTAAGCTATTTAATATTACAATAATAAAAAATATTGATAATAGTTTACCAAGATATCCTCTTAATAATGAAATGATTTAGTGTGAAGATTTATTCCTCGTCTAAACACCTTCTATCCAAAAGGATTAGAAAATCATTTTTTTAATGATACGAAATATTTATATTGGCATAGATTTAATCTACCATGGAATCTGTACCTACTAGTTAAAAAAGTAACTGGTTACAGGTATTTACTACCTAACTAAATACAGGATGTGGTATTCACTATACGGGGTCACAGGTGGCGTCCAAGCATTAACTAATTCAGGGTGTGGTATTCACTATACGGGGTCACAAAAGGCGTCCAAGCTTTAACTAATTAGGTTGTAGTATTCATAATACAGGGTCACAAAAGGCGTCCAAGCTTGAACTAATTCAGGGTGTGGTATTCACTATACGGGGTCACAAAAGGCGTCCAAGCTTTAACTAATTCAGGGTGTGGTATTCACTATACGGGGTCACAAAAGGCGTCCAAGCTTTAACTAATTCAGAGTGCGGTATTCACTATACATGGTCACAAAAGGCGTCCAAGCTTTAACTAATTCAGGGTGCGGTATTCACTATACGGGGTCACAAAAGGCGTCCAAGCTTTAACTAATTCAGGGTGTGGTATCCACTATACGGGGTCACAAAACGCGTCCAAGCTTTAACTAATTCAGGGTGTGGTATTCACTATACGGGGTCACAGGTGGCGTCCAAGCATTAACTAATTCAGTGTGTGGTATTTACTATATGGTCTCACAAGTGGCGTCCAAGTTTTAACTAATTTAGGGTGTGGTATTTACTATATGGTCTCACAAGTGGCGTCCAACCTTTAACTAATTTAGGGTGTGGTATTCACTATATGGTTTCAAAAGTGGCGACCAACCTTTAACTAATTCAGGGTGTGGTATTCACTATATGGTCTCACAATTGGCGTCCAACCTTTAACTAATTAAGGGTGTGGTATTTACTATATGGTCTCAAATGTGGCGTCCAGCCTTTAACTAATTCAGGGTGTGGTATTTACTATATGGTCTCACAAGTGGCGTCCAGGCTTCAACTAATTCAGGGTTTGGTATTCACTATACGGGGTTTACAGGTGGCGTCCAACCTTTAACTAATTCAGGGTGTGGTATTTACTATATGGTCTCACAAGTGGCGTCCAACCTTTAAATAATTCAGGGTTTGGTATTCACTATATAGGCACACAAGTGGCGTCCAGGCTTTAACTAATTCAGGGTTTGGTATTTACTATATGGTTTAACAAGTGGCGTCCAGGCTTTAACTAATTCAGGGTTTGGTATTCACTATATGGTCTCACAAGTGTCGTCCAACCTTTAACTAATATAGGGTGTAGTATTTACTATATGGTCTCACAAGTGGCGTCCAACCTTTAACTAATTAAGAGTGTGATATTTACTATATGGTCTAACAAGTGGCGTCCAACCTTTAACTAATTCAGGGTGTGGTATTTACTATATGGTCTCACAAGTGGCGTCCAACCTTTAACTAATATAGGGTGTGGTATTTACTATAAGGTCTCACAAGTGGCGTCCAACCTTTAACTAATTCAGGGTGTGGTATTTACTATATGGTCTCACAAGTGGCGTCCAACCTTTAACTAATTCAGGGTGTGGTATTTACTATTTGGTCTCACAAGTGGCGTCCAACCTTTAACTAATTCAGGGTGTGGTATTTACTATATGGTCTCACAAGTGGCGTCCAACCTTTAACTAATATAGGGTGTGGTATTTACTATATGGTCTCACAAGTGGCGTCCAACCTTTAACTAATTCAGGGTGTGGTATTTACTATATGGTCTCACAAGTGGCGTCCAACCTTTACCTAATATAGGGTGTGGTATTTACTATATGGTCTCACAAGTGGCGTCTAACCTTTACCTGATATAGGGTGTGGTATTTACTATATGGTCTCACAAGTGGCGTCCAACCTTTAACTAATTCAGGGTGTGGTATTTACTATATGGTCTCACAAGTGGCGTCCAACCTTTAACTAATTCAGGGTGTGGTATTTACTATATGGTCTCACAAGTGGCGTCCAACCTTTAACTAATATAGGGTGTGGTATTTACTATATGGTCTCACAAGTGGCGTCCAACCTTTAACTAATTCAGGGTGTGGTATTTACTATATGGTCTCACAAGTGGCGTCCAACCTTTAACTAATTCAGGGTGTGGTATTTACTATATGGTCTCACAAGTGGCGTCCAACCTTTAACTAATTCAGGGTGTGGTATTTACTATATGGTCTCACAAGTGGCGTCCAGGCTTTAACTAATTCAGGGTGTGGTATTCACTATATAGTCTCACAAGTGGCGTCCAACCTTTAACTAATATAGTGTGTGGTATTTACTATATGGTCTCACAAGTGGCGACCAACCTTTAACTAATTCAGGGTGTGGTATTTACTACATGGTCTCACAAGTGGCGTCCAGGTTTAACTAATTCAGGGTTTGGTATTCACTATACGGGGTCACAGGTGGCGTCCAACCTTTAACTAATTCAGGGTGTGGTATTTACTATATGGTCTCACAAGTGGCGTCCAACCTTTAACTAATTCAGGGTGTGGTATTCACTATATGGTCTCACAAGTGGCGTCCAACCTTTAACTAATTCAGGGTGTGGTATTTACTATATGGTCTCACAAGTGGCGTCCAACCTTTAACTAATATAGGGTGTGGTATTTACTATATGGTCTCACAAGTGGCGTCCAACCTTTAACTAATATAGGGTGTGGTATTTACTATATGGTCTCACAAGTGGCGTCCAACCTTTAACTAATTCAGGGTGTGGTATTCACTATATAGTCTCACAAGTGGCGTCCAACCTTTAACTAATTCAGGGTGTTGTATTCACTATATGGTCTCACAAGTGGCGTCCATCCTTTAACTAATATAGGGTGTGGTATTTACCATATGGTCTCACAAGTGGCGTCCAGGCTTTAACTAATTCAGGGTTTGGTATTCACTATACGGGGTCACAGGTGGCGTCCAAGCATTAACTAATTCAGGGTGTGGTATTTACCATATGGTCTCACAAGTGGCGTCCAGGCTTTAACTAATTCAGGGTTTGGTATTCACTATACGGGGTCACAGGTGGCGTCCAAGCATTAACTAATTCAGTGTGTGGTATTTACTATATGGTCTCACAAGTGTCGTCCAAGCATTAAATAATTCAGGGTCTGGTATTCACTGTATCGGCACACAAGTGGCGTCCAGGCTTTAACTAATTCAGGGTTTGGTATTCACTATATAGGCACACAAGTGGCGTCCAGGCTTTAACTAATTCAGGGTTTGGTATTCACTATACAGGATCACAGGTGGCGTCCAAGCATTAACTAATTCAGGGTGTGGTATTTACTATATGGTCTCACATGTGTCGTCCAAGCATTAACTAATTCAGGGTCTGATATTCACTATATAGGCACACAAGTGGCGTCCAGGCTTTAGCTAATTCAGGGTTTGGTATTCACTATACAGGCACACAAGTGGCGTCCAAGCTTTAACTAATTTAGGGTTTAGTATTCCTCATATGTGCTTACAAGTAGCGTCCAAGCTTTAACTAATTCAGGGTTTGGTATTCACCATATGGGCTCACAAGTGGCGACCAGGCTTTAACAAGTTTAGGGTGTGGTATTCACTATACATTTACACAAGTGACGTCCAAGCTTTAACTAATTCAGGGTGTGGTATTCACTATAGGGGGTCACATGTAGCGTCCAAGCTTTAACTTTTATGGCTTTATCTACCCACGCTCTACTCACCCTTTAGGGCGTTTCACTGTCACCATTTATATGACACAAACAGTGACGTCACCTTACAACTATTTATCTGTGTCTTCACTGGTCTTTCGCTTTACCCACCCACGCTTTACCCACTCTTTAGGAATTTGAATTGTTAACATTTATAAGACACAAATGGCGATTTTACCTTACAACTATTGTAAGGTTTTTTGGCAATGAGATTTATCACTTAAGTATATCTAAGTTTAAATCGATAGCTTTACAATATTCAATGCATGGTGCATGATTTACTGAGTTTGTTATTTCTCCTGATAGTTGGAATGGAATTGAAACTACTGATGATTTAGCTATAGTGTCTGATTTAGATTGCATTATTTTGCTAAGTGTTTTGTTGAATATTTTCTATGTTGATGCTCTCTGTGTTTGATGTTCATATAATCTTATTTATTGAAATCGCTAATTTGATTTATAAATTAGTTGGCACGGCATTGAAACTAACGGGAACCATTGTATTATACATCTAAATGTTTTTTTGAAAATTAAATGTTTTTTATATACATGATATATATATATATATATATATATATATATATATATATATATTAGTCTATAAGTTGCTAAAAATTGCTATTTATTTGCTAGTATGAGCACGACATTTTTCAGTTTGTGTTTATTTGTGATCGCAGCGTGATACAAGTGGCTGTGAAATAATGAACAATTGCTAGGAAAAATATGAGCATGGTTTTGGACAAGATGATTTTTCAGAGGATAAGTAGCATTGCTGACTCAATTTGAAATTCGAAATGTAATAAAAAAAATGTATATTTTCTGTCCCGTGCGTGCTCTATGTGGCACATGGGATAATGTAATGTATTTAAATATTTTTTGAATAAAGATGTTTGAACTTGAACTTGAACTTGAACTTGAACACACACACACACACACACACGCTCGCGCGCGTACACACACACACACACACACACACACACATTGTATTTAATTTTTAATATAAAATAATAAGAATGGTTATTTAGATTAAGTAAAACCTATCCCTCTAGACATATCCATGATCTAATCTATTTCCTACAGTAAAGTAAATACAAACATTTTTCATTTATATTATTCTGACACGTGTTTCGGGGATTACCCTATGGTCACATTGTTTATTACCCTTAAAAGTAAAATATACCTAAACGGTGTAGAGTATTTCTTAAATCAAATGTTTTTCCTTGATAAAGTATGAGCTATAATTTGTTAGAGAATACTTTTAAATTTTCATATAACTATTTCTTTATATTTCCGAAAATTGAGTTTTTTGTCGTGTTTGCATTATGTTCCATATGTTGTCGTTGTCGTATCTCTAGATATGTTACATGTTCCAGATGTGTTACATAAAAATGTATCTGTTTGTTTTCTATAAAAAATATTAAAAGAATATTTAAGTACTAACATTGTTTATTGAAGTATGGGATGGATCGTAATCACACTGGCTAAATCCTAGGTTGTAAAAGGAATTTAGGTGTATTAAAAGAGGGAGACATCTGTCAACAAGATCCCATTTCTAATGGTTACCAAGACATAATAATGATGAGGAACTCTTAATGCTGGATACGTCGTTAAATACAGTACCCGTAATTACTGACTACGGTACCATACATTTTTAATTAAGGCTAGTTTAGAAGCTATGACCAAGTGAACTATGTTTTCACCATTACAATATTTTTTTTCAAACTCACGATAATCGTCCACCTGAACGTAACAGTCCCGGTCAATCCGCTGATGTTCGTGAGCGAAGCCCAGAGCATGCACCATTTCGTGTATAACCGCTTCATTCGTGGGAGGGAAGCATTTGTCGCCGAGCTCTATCTTTGATGTTATGCCCGTTTGAATAGCTCTATACTCAGTAAATTGGCACTTATTTTTATTTTCTGAACGGACAAACTTTACGTGTTTATCTACGGCCTGCGCCTTCTCTAGTTGAACCCAACGAAGGCATGTTCTATTCTGGATTTGATAAATGTGTTTAAGAATATTTTCAACTTGCTCTGGTTCTGGAAAAAGTATTTCAGATACAGTTTTATCCATATCAAGTATATTATTAGTTGTTTTTTGTAGTTTGTAGGTTTACAAGTTTGATTTGCTTATAAATACAAAAATAAAATATACATGATACTAAAATACTAGATTTAGATTTTCAGTCCTAATTAATATGAAGTTTTATACTATTGAAGACTATACAGTATTCATGTTTTTCTGCTTTACTGGTCAATAACATATCATAGCTTTTAAACAGTTTTCGTTTTGAATATTTATATAATATGGTAAAATATAATAATATGATAATAAGGTAAAAAATATATTTTATATAAAAACATTTTAGAATGATTTAATTAGGATATAGACTTTTCTTTTTAAAATTTATGGAGGAAATTGTATGTGGTCGAAAAAAACTTTGAATTAATTTGAAAAAATGAACAAAGTATTATAATTTATTAAACAATTACAAAACTGAATTGTAGTAACTGAATTACGTTAGGTCTGTTCAATTAAAGTTGAAGATCGTTTTATTGCTCTTTTATATAATTGGTAAGAATGAAAGAACACATATTTTCCCCTCAAAGATTAATTAAATAATAACTTACATAGCTGATAACTGTAATATTCCTGGACGCTTTGCAGTAAACAATGTTTTGTTTAAAAAAAATACTCACAAAATGCCTTTCCAAAACTCACACAATAAAAAATAACAAACAGAAATAATGTAAGAAAATGACTGTTTTGAGGTAACTATTTAAGTGAAAGTGGTATCATAGAAGCTTCGACCACAAGCAATATAAAACATGAAATTGAAATCATATGTTACGAGCCACTACTGAGGATTTCGGGGTTTTACGTTTTAAAGGTTTTTAGGGGTGAACTACATTAAAATAAAGAATTAAGCTACACCTGGAAACACAATATATTTTATGTACATAAAAATGTACACACACGCATGCACATACAAAATATATATTTATATAAATGTATGAAACTTAAATTTAAGCTAAGCTCTACTACTTGGAAAGGAAGCAGTATCAAAATAAATTCTCTATAATGCACAAATTAATGTTGCCTACAATTTATGACTAACAATTAATTAAAAAGAATAAAGTTTACTCAAGTAAATGTATTTAAATGAATAGTGAAAATTAATATCCACATTAGCCAAAATATTAAATTTTAAATTTTAATTTTAAACTATTATATGTATAATAATTACAAAAAATAGTTCGTATTGTATAATTATTATAAATGTTTAATTTTCATTTAATAAACGAAATATTCAACAGCATCACACCCTGTATTGATTATGTTCGCGATACATTAACTATTTTTTTGTACTCAACGTGGCTCTTTATCTTGTACGGTAAGCCCTAATCGTATAGGCTGTTATTTATGGGAATATTTCCCCGGTTATTACGAAGATACCACATACATTTTGATTTCCAAATGTAACATGGAACAAATAGTGAAAAACTAATCTACTTACTAAAACCATCGTCTATGGAGTATGGAATAATGTTATCGGGCCAACATCCTCTTTTATTGTGTAAATTGGAATAAACCGTCATTTTAACAGTCATTTTCTCGTATGCATCATCTATTTCTTCTTGGTTGTATTTTATGCTAATTACACTTTCAAAAATTATCAAATTTACAAAATAATGAATAAACAGTATTAAATTCATTGAAATTGATGAATTACATGGATATTTCTCTATAATAAGTGCAGTATCGCGTTGTTATGTTGCCAACAAGTATCCTACTACGTCATTGTTGATTTTAAATAGTTCATATTACTGAGGTAAACTTGTGCTATGTAAATGTTCCGTAACTAAGTTGTGAATATTAAATGCACCATTGTATTTGGATAAAAGGTATGGACCATTCTATCGGCTTTCAAACTATAGCTGCGTACGCTCAATGGAAACAGTCGAGTTGTTTTTTATGAACTGAAGTAATTGTTTAAGTAATGACTAGTTATCATAACTAGACAGTAAACTTTAGCCATTTAGGCTAGTACGTTATCTTCCTTTTACGCTCTTTTGATATGAAAAATACCTAAACTATGTTGGTAAAAATAACCCGATGAGTGTGAATTTATTCAAGTTACGTATAAATCTTAATGAAAAATAATAAAAACTGCAGATCTTTTTACTTTTTGTTATATAATATTACTACTATATATAACATAACATATTCTTTTAATTGTTTTAATATCAGGAGTTTGAATGTAACGTTTATAGTTTAACCTTACTATCGGATGGGCCTACCTCGATTCAAATTAATCAGGAAGAAAATACTAGACCTTCCAAATACCTCGTATATACATTCCAAAAAAGAAACAGTAAATTTTGTTTGCTTCAAGGATATTTTAAAGCGTCGAGTATTATACTCTTGACTCTCAAAGAAAGTTAAATTATTGAGAAAAAATGAGTTCTTTGTGAAGAAATAAATTTGGAAATGAGATAGCAATTTTTGTTTTTAATTTGCCTTGTGAATAGGGTATCATTATGTAACATATCTACATACTTTGTCTGCTGTTTATTTCATTAGTGTTATTCACAAATAATTTTATAGTACACGTAAACAATTTGCATTTTCAGTATAACGTTTAACTGAGCTGTTTCACTTTATCCATTTATAGTGAACCAACGCTGCTCTAGGCGTCAGTGGAGGAGTTTTGTGGTAGGGAAAATAATTCCTTTTGAAATACCACAAATAGTAACTTGATCATAACTTCACCGAAATTAAAAAATATATTTTTATTTGAGGATAAAAAAGAAATATCCTTCTCAATAACATGTAAACCGACGATAATAATTCCATAGTGCGAATATGATAAGTAGAAAACATATGTTTTTGTAGATGATGCTTTCATGATGATGTGGTTTTTATGGATCACGTCAGTAGAATAAATAATAGGTTAGATACCTCATAAGCTTCTTTAAGAATTATGGTGTAGTACTTAACGGATGGTGAGCGTTTCGACACTTAAGGTGTTACTATCAAATGTTTTTAAAACTTGAAACTTGATTAAAGGGTTGTGTCATGATTCAAAATGGGATGCCATTTTTTTGGACTGTGCCAAGATTCACAAACTGAAAATGTTTTAAATTTTTTTAAAAACTATACAAGATTTTTAAGTCAGTTTGCAACAAGGCACGCCGAATGCGTAGTTTCAAATTAATTTAATAGTCTGATTGTAAGAGTAGGGTGTCGTGGGATTAGAACTTGGCGCCAACAAGGTCAAAAAAGATTTCCCAGATATAAAATTTGGTGATTCTTTAAGTTCAAACGGGCAGAAAATATCCAGTTTTTTTTTACTAAAAGTATGTTTCTAAATAAAACAAAATTGAAATTAAGGTTTCCTCTGATAAATCCAAAGCAATTCATTTTGTTCTAAGCCTCCACACACCTCTGCATTCTACTTTTAGTTTCGACAGTGTTTCTGAAGTAAAACTAATGAAGTCAATTAATACATTAAAATGAAAAAAAGTTGTTTGAGACGAGATCCCAGTTGGAATAATTAATGACGTAAAAATGTCACAACTTCTTTCTTTTATTATCAGTGACAGTTTCAATAAAGTAATGTTTCCTGATGAACTCAAATAGTCTAAAGTTAAATCACTTTTTTAATGGATAACACCTAACCCTAATAACTATCGTCAGGTTTCAGTTTTGTTATATTTTTCTAAAACTTTTGAAAATATTGCATTTAATCAGATATCAGGATATGTTTAACATAATAATTTATTCGTAAATGAGCAATTCGGCTTTAGACCAAGGAAAAACACAGTTTTAGTTTTATCGGAATTCTTAAGCCGTTTGACGACTGCCTTGGAAAGGTCGTGGATCACAGCGACCTTGTTCTGTGATCTATCCAAGACTATTGCCTGCGTAGTTCATGATATTCTTTTAGAAAAACTTAGATTTTACATTTTTTCCAGTTTTGATATATCCAAGGCTTTTGACTGCGTAATTTATGCCATTCTTTTATAAAAACTTAGATTCTACAAATTTTCCAGTTATGCTGTTACTTGTATTAAATCTTACTTGTCAAATAAATTTCAACGTACAACAATCGTAAGGGATACTCGTAAATGTTTTTCACCCTGGCAGAGATTAAATTGTCGTGTTCCTCAGGGATCAATTTTAGAACCCCTTTTATTTTTACATTTTATGTCCCAAAATGTATTACAATAGATGTAGTATAATATGCAGATGACACACCAGCCATTCATCAGACAGAACATCCTTCGGAACCTTAACAACCTAATCAATCTATTTTTCTAAAATTAAAGGTTAAAATACCTGTAGTGCTGACGGTGATCCTAAGTTAAGGTGCTGACAACCAAGGTTTCGGACTTAAAAGTCTATTATCAAGTCAGAAAGAATACCACATTTAAAATTTATCCTCAACACTGATGTAGTGATGAGTCGTCTTGATAACACTTAAACACACACGGAAACATAGATACAAAAAATACATTAAATTTGGCGAAATTATAAAATTTAGGGCGAGAGCGTGGCGAAGCCGGTGAACGGTGAGTCATGACTGGTCAAGCAAGTCGAACTTCTAATTTTAAAAATAGAAGTAAAACAAGAGCTGCAATATAAGCTGCCCTGTTAATCCTATAACACAGTTATAGGATTAACAGGGCAGAGGCAGTTCGAGGTAAAGCAAGTGAAAGGATTATCATGATTAGGAATGGGTAGTTACGTCATGGCGACGCGTTCGACTTGCTTGACCAGTCATGACTCACCGTTCGCCGGCTTCGCCACGACCTCGCCCTAAGTTTTATAATTTGGCCAAATTTAATGTTTTTTGTGTATCTTTGTTTCCGTGTGTGTGTGAGTGTTTTCAAGACGACTCATCACTACATCAGTGTTGAGTATAAATTTTAAATGTGGTATTCTTTCTGACTTGAAAATGGACTTTTAAGTCCGAAAACTTGGTCGTCAGCACCTTAACTTAGAATCACCGACAGCACTACAGGTATTTTAACCATTAATTTTAGTAAAATCAGTGATCCGGAGGTTACAATGGGCAAATCTATTTTTAAATCTGATGAATGGTTTAGTGCAAATGGTTAAAAATTAAATATTTCTAAGACTCTTTTAATGGTTATTTGTGGAGGGAGGGACATTGTTCTTGGAGGGAGGAACACTGTTTCCAGAGGGAGAAGCACTGTTCCCAGAAGGAACAACACAGTTCCCAGAGGAACAGTGTTTCCAGAGGGAGAAACACTGTCCCCGGAAGGAGGAGTCCTGGGTCACCACTTCATACCACCCGATCACCAGGTAGCATGAGTACTGTGGTAGATAGGTTTCATCTAAGACTTCCCACTTCTTTCAGCTCTTTTCATCTGGGCTCCTCCCCTGCCAACTACCTGTGGTTGCTACGGTGTACACAGAGTTTTTATTTTGATTATTTAAGAATTTTTACACATAAGCATATCTAAGTTACGTTATCTGTTTATTTTTTACAAATTGCAGCACTGTTACAGGTTATCTTATGTTGAAACTTAAAGATCGTTAATTTTCAATTCATTTTGATCCTACTCTCAAATACCGAACTACTCGTAGAAAATTTAAGCTTTTTAAATAACTATAAAATATAACTAATACTTTTTATTGTAATGTAGTGTTCACAACTCTACTATTGATTATGATTCAAACAACTTAACCTTACATTATAACTTTGATTAGACTTTTACTTAACTATTCGGTGTCTTTTCATGACTATTTTCTTTGATTTCATTTAACTTGTTATTTTCACAATATTGTATTATATCCATTTTTTTCCCATATTTATTTTATTAATTAGCTTATACTCCTTTTTACAGACGAGTTCGAGTTTATATTCAAAGATATTGGGATCAGTACATCACGTAAGCACTATAGTTAGAAATTCCAGAATTAAGGAGGATCAATTTTGAAAGCCAATAAAGATATCAGTTATAATTTTTGTATAAAATAAAATAATATATAAGCTGTGAATGTTGGCGTTATTCAAAATGGGCTATACCTATGAGACCTTCAGCTAAGTTTTGGTTATGCAATCTCCTTAAATAATGTATATATCTGATTGGCCACTGAGTGTATAGGTGGACCTGCTAGATAATTAATACGCCTGATTTCTACCTACCTCAAATTTGGTGTGTTAAATTTTATTTTATTCTCAACAACTAAAAAAATTTTTGGTGGGAAAATTTAAAACTGTACTGTATTTGTTGTTCATTGTGTGATCTTAATTTATTTATTATGAAATTATTTATTTATCTAACTGTTATAAATTTTGTCTTTTTGAGAAATTAAGAGAACAAGAGAGAGCAAAGGTTAAAATCAGTTTTTTTTCCAATTTTAAAATAAAACGTACAAGAATAATGAAAGGTTCTTAAAGCAGAAGGTAAGGGTTAAAGATTTCAAGGAAAAACCTTTTTTGTTAAACTAAAACTGGCGACTGAAACCGGGGCTAATGTATTGGCTCTATGTTTCAGTAGCTAGACCAACTATGACGTATGCGTCTCTGGTTTGGTGGACCAAGATGGACTCAGGTGTTGCTGTGAAGAGGCTGGCAGCCTTTCAGCGGCTGGCATGTCTCACGATCACAGGGGCGATCAGCAGCGCTCCTGGGGCCACTCTTGACTGTTTGCTTGATCTTTTGCCCATAGACATTCACATCAGGATGACTGCCAGAATGGGTGCATACCGCCTCTGTGGAGAAGGCCTCTGGAATAGGCCAGGTGAATTACGTGGTCATACCAGAATTTCGGGGATAGTTCAGAGCGACATTTTAGGTATGCCCTCTGATTATCTTCCGAGAACTTTTTTTTTGCAGGTCTTTCCGAGTTCTTTTTCCGCAACGGGACGAATGGAAGGATGGAGCCTGCCCACTACCACCCTGTGATCAGGAGTGGTACACTGCGGGGTCCAAGAGCAGTCGGGGCACAGGAGCAGGCATCTACGGGGTGCAGGACAACGTAGGTCAGGTATTTCCATGGGGACCTTCCCCACTGTTTTCCAGGCCGAGATCACTGTCATTATGGAATGTGCCAGAGACATCTTGATGCTGGGTCATGAGGGCCTTTCTATCAATATTTTCTCTGACAGTCAGGCGGCTCTTAGAGCTTTGGACTCGGTAGAGTTCAACTCTAGGGTTGTGTGGGACTGTTTTAGGCTTGTGTCCTGTGTAGGCAGACACAATGAAGTCACCCTTTGTTGGGTTCCAGGGCACTCAGGAGTGGATGGTAACGAAGTGGCAGACGGGCTGGCCAATAGGGCTGCATCATCCCCCCTTTGTGGTCTTCAACCCTTCTGTGGTGTTTCCCGCACTGCGGTTTTTCAGACTATCAATTCCTGGGCTAGGGATTGTCATAAGAAAAGATGGGCTGAACTTTCCCTGCATAGAGTTAGTAAGCTTAATCTTCGTTCTCCTTCTCGTCAAGTTGCAAAGAGGTTCCTGAAACTTGGCAGGAAGGATGCCAAACTTGTCACAGGTATCGTCACTGGTCACGGTAATCTGAGGAAGCACCAACTACGCATGGGGGTCTTCAACGGCGACCCCCTGTGTAGGAAATGTTATCTGCAGGAGGAAACTGCAGATCATCTACTCTTTGATTGCACAGAGCTGGTAGAGGTAAGGTCCTCCACTCTGGGTAATTTGGTAAGGGGAGTTTTCTGCCTTGAAGCGCTGATACAGGATTGAATGATTTTAACTAAAATATTTATTATAAAAGAATTTGATTTTTGATAATTAATACTCAAAAATTTTTAATAGCAAAATTATGAAGTAATAGTCCTAAAATTATGAATAATGATTAAGCATGAATGAATAATGTTAATCAAAATTTTTACATTACATACATACATACATTACATTACATACATTTACATACATACATTACATACATTACATTACATAAATACAACATTACATACATATTTTATTTTAAAAAATTTTACATAATATAATTATGTATCCTAAAAATTATGATAATAATGTTTTTGGAAAGATTTTGCAATTATAATAATATTACAATAAAATTGGATTGATATTCTTCCAAAATTAGTGAATAATAATTCATGTCATTCAAAAATTAAAATGAAACTTACTTAAAGGTGATGAAAATTTATTAAAATAAACTGTTAATAAACTTAAGATAAATGACGGAGTTGGACTAGGAAATATAAATCTACATTCTAAATATCTATTAAAATTGGTTAATAGAAGTATCTGTTATTAATATAACAAATACTATAGATAGATAGCTAGATAATCTCGAATAAATAATACTAGTTCAGTTATATTTAATATAAAAGATCTAAATGAAGAGAATACAATTGGTAGCTTTTATGACTATTTATAGAAAAACTTTATAAGATTTTCCCTCAATTAATGGAAAAAAATGTTCAAGTTGTAAATTGTATAAAGATTTATGTGACTAAACATGACTCACGTAATTGTTGTAAAGAATTTGTTAAAGCATTTCGTTAACAATTATTCGATAATTTAAAAGTAGGAAAAATAGGTAAAAAGATTGTCATAATGATAAGAAAATGAAAGATATATCAAGGGAATAGTTGTAAAGATAAAAAATACTCAATTTTTTATAACCTGGCCATCGTTTTGATGACGTACATGAAGACAACCAAAAATCCTATTTCAAATCATGATTAGTTAAGGTGAGAAACAGGCATGGTTGGATCAGGTTGTGATAGTACAGTGGGCCTAACAAACCATGTGATGTGTTTGTGTATAAATGTTGTGTGAACCTAGTATTTTATTCTTTACGACTCGCCAGGAGGATATAACAGTTCTCTGAATTAGCTGTTATAAAGTGGAAACAAATTTTTAAATGCATATTTTAACTGTAATCAAAGTATGTTAACACATTTCAAGGTCACTAATATTAAATGTGAAGGTGTTGCTGGTTCAATGTATTACTAGGAGTGAATATCAGATGGACAAAGTGATTGTCACTTGAGGGGTCAGCTACGAATGTTGAAACGATAAAATACTGGGTACCTTACTGGATCAAAATAAAATATTAGGTATATAATTATAGTACTTAGACTTGACCAAATTATTCCATGAGTTTTAAATATTTTACAAAAGACATATTTCTATTGAGTTATTTTAATATCTTGTCATAAACAGAGATTCTTGATACAATTGTGAACAAAAAGTAACCAAATTATAGTTATGGTTGGAAATATTTTCAAGAAGGAAAATTTACTCTCAATATATACCAATGATTTTATTCAAAATACCTCTTTTTTACAGGATTAGTCGTCTAGGACCGATATGTGGCGTCGTTACAAAGGTTTATTTACTGTAGGTACAGCTATTCCTTTGGCTATATCCATATATAGATCCTTGCACTCATCACGTTTTTCATCCTCTTCTATCTTCACACACACCTCGGGTCTGGTTTGACAGAAGTCTGGCGCTCCACAAAACCGATAGTTCAGCTTGTAAACATCCATGTAGCTCAACTTCCCAAGATGCTTTCCTTCTTCTCCCCACCATCCGTGAGAGTCGCCTAGTCTGTGTCTCCAAAGTAACCCCCAGAAAGACTTAGGTTTTTGAAAGAAAAGAAAGAAAGTTGAAAGAAAGTTTTTGGGTTGAAATAATTCTGGTATTTTATTGCAAGTCTTACAATTTAACAATAATTTAATTAATTAAATTTACTTTGAAAATAATTTAATTCCAATCACGCCATGTTCAAAACTATTTTATCAATAATCCTTTAAAATTCAATGTGAACTTTTCAAAAAAAACTTTGAAACTGATTTCTTTTGAAATATTTGTGAGATATAAGCAACTAAATATAACTGTATTCCTCGTTACCACGCGTCACTTTAGTCTTAGGGATTAAAATATATGCTTCGTCAAATTCCGTTTAATACGTTTACATATGGCTTATTGTAAAAAGCCATACATAGAGTTAATATGCTGGATTAGTCATTGAATTCCGTTAATCATAATGAAAATATTTTACAAGAATTTTTCAAAAGAAATACATACTAACAATAAAGTAGATCTTCAAAAACAATTCAATATTTTTTTAAGGAAAAAATCCATGAACCGCTTAATCAATCATCAGTATGGCCACTAAATGAAACTAAATAATGTACGGTAACTCATATACTGAGTGTCCCATAACTGTCTAGACAAATGTAAATAGTGTTATTGCTTAGAATTTAGGACAAGGGAAACACATTTCACGCTAAGAACTAGTTTGGTCTATTGGACCTTATTTTCGGTCTCTGTCTGTCCGTCTGTTTTTATTTCTAAATAAAAAGTTAATATACTTTACACGTTAGAAAAATAAATAAACAGAACTCACTGGGTCGAATGATAACTGTACTGAGTTTCTCACCCATTGAAAATTATCCATTTTACTATCAACAATCTGCAAACTGAAACCGTAATAAAAGAACAACGGCAAATTTTATACATATATGAAATAAGTATATTATTTTATTTAACGTTAAACTAAGAATTCGTTAAAACGAAAAAAAACTATGAAATCACTTCGTTTTTAAAAAATGATTGATAGTTTATAACTAATTTATTATACATTTACAAAACCAAGACAGCACATATGGGATCCATTTTTTTCACGAGGGGAAATGCTCTCATGCACCATCAGGGAGGAGAACGGTGCACTCCCCGGTGTGTGGGATTCGCACCCAACAAAAACCCCCCGCCTCAGGCTGTTGACCACTTCGGAATAACCTGTTAAGGCATGAACCTCAAAGTGGAGCCTCGTATTTAAAGCACTATGCATCACAACTCCAATTTAGCCTTCTGAGGGAAGATCCAGGATGTTACGGATCTTCAAGTTTCTTTCTCTTGAGAACTTTCTCCACGAAGGACGTGATGAGAGTCCTGTTCTCAAGAGATGTCACCATTTTTTCTACTGCGGTCTCCGGCGAAAATTTTCCGATCTCCAGCAGAAGCTGCCTCCTTAGAACTGCCCACCGGTCACACTGGAAGAACGTGTGAAAAGCGTCATCGTGAACACCGTCCCCGTAAATATAAGCCGGACTGTCCACTTTTGCCATCTTGTGAAGATAGGCTCGGAACAACCCATGTCCGGTGAGGAACTGCGTGATGAGGAAATTTACTTCCCCAAACCCACGATCAACCCACACAGACAGGTCCGGAATGACTCTCCGCGTACAAGCCGCTCTAGACTCATTTCGCCACCTCTCTTGCCACTGGTGCATGGAGGCCTCCTTGGCCACCCGTGTCGCTTCCCTGGCGCCAAGTTCGGACTTGGTGATATACATACTTCTCCTTTCCTGGGCCAACAGGTCGATCGGGACAACACCAGCTACCACCAGTGCAGCCGGCTCCGACACCGTCCGGTAAGTTGAGGAGATCCTCAACGCGTCTCTCCTTTGCACCGCTCCCACCTGTTCGCGGTAGCACTCCCTCTTGAGAGCGTCCGCCCAAATCTCACTTCCGTAAAGAAGGATTGAGTTTGTGACGGACAGAAGAAGTTTCCGCTTCTCCGCTGATGGGTTGCCAACATTCGCCATAAGACGACTGAGCGCGGTCGTAATACTTGCCGCCTTCTCTGATACGTACTTGATTTGTTCTATGAAGGAAAGCTTGGTGTCAAGTCTAACCCCCAGGTACTTCACGGCTGGCTTGGAACGAATATATTCCGTGTTGACACGAAAGTCGGAATCTGACTCCCTGTCATCATGGCAATCTCCGTTTTCTCGGTTGCCAAGCTCAGGTGGTGATCCTCCATCCAAGAAGAGACATACCTCATCGTTTCATTAAGTCTCCACTGGGCACGCTGGACGTTTCTTGCGACAATAACTGCCGCAATGTCGTCTGCATAACCCACCAGAAAACATTCTTCAGGTAAGTCCAGTCTAAAGATACCATTGTATGCAATGTTCCAAATATCTGGACCAAGGATGGAACCCTGAGCGGCACTAGCGGTCATAGTCTTCCGACGTCTCAAAGATTAATTCCCTGTCCCTCAAATAGCTTCGGATGATCCGAAGGAGATATTCAGGAACGTGGAACTTTTCCTCTAAAGAACTCAAAATGAAGGACCAGCTTGCACTGTTGAATGCGTTTCTCGCGTCTAAGGTGACGAGTAACGTGATACAGCGGGAAAAATGATTTCCTCGCTGAGCGTTTCTGGCAGCACCTACAACCTCCTGAATTGCTCCGATGGTAGAACGACCGGACAACGAGGTCGTAACGCTATTCGACTTCAGTACATGGCCAATCTGAAAGTTAACACGTATCAGCCGGGTCAGCTAGTTTATTACAAATTTACAAAACCAAGACACAGCACAATATGGGATCCATAGTGATAGCCATTCTTACAATAATCGAACAAATCCAAAACCGGGAATCCCAATACTCCAGAATATTTTTAATGGTATTGTTTCTTCTTGGGTTTATACCACTTCAGTATACCACTACAATATATTATTTCAGTATGTCATTCTATTGAACGACTTATCTCGAGATGACTTTCCAAAATTCATGAGAAGCTGGTATTTCAGGATAAAACGCTTTTTGAAGATATCTGTAACCAAACGGTACCTCTCTGATCCATTTTTTTTTAATTTTGTGACATGGATACGTCTAATCTCTAAATAGCTGAACTTTTGTTTATAATAACAGCTGTTTAGATGAACTGAAAACATTTTCAGTAGACATATCCATGAACTTATTACCTACAGAGAAGTAAATACAAACGTTTTTACGTGGATATGTCTTAGCTCTGGGGGGTGTTGAAGATTTTCTAGATGGAAAATGTGTAACAGGTTTCCATAGAAACCACCGGAGCTATTTTATTGATTTTTTATATAAAAGAGTAAGAACAGCTGTTACGATGAATTAAAAACATTCCCTATAGACATATCCGTGATCTAACCTAATTCCCACAGGGAAGTAAATACAGACATTTTTAAGTTTGTTATTTCCAAAAGTGTTCATTCAAATAGTTGTAAGTTTTATACTTACGTCGTCTTTATCCATTATCACTTTCCTTGCACTGTAATAGTGAACTATACTGCGTTTGTCATAGGGCCACTTCTCAAATGAAAGGTCGTCATAAATGATTTTGAATTGGCTATTTTTATGAGCTTCTGTAATAAGTAAAATATATTTTTAACATACTCTTAAAGAATCAATTGATTACCTAAAATGTGAATGAATGTCTTTAAATATGAGTATACCGGGTGACGAGTGGAGGTCCACAATCTTATTCTTTTACTGTTGCAAATAACCATTGCCACGTGTCTCAGGCACAACTTAAACTATCTTTTTACACCAAAAGTACGCCGTTTTAAAAGGTATGAAAATAAGACGAATTACACAAATTGAACCCTTCTGTTATGGCTTAGTGAAATGTTATACCAAAACCATAATTTTAAATTTTAATTTAGCTTAAAATAAATGTGATTATGATAGTATTTAAATGTTTTACATTGGTTTCGTAAGATTTGAAAACATTGAAAATATAAAAACATCCGTAAAAGTCCATTTTTGCTACAATTAGTCGTAGTTCCTTGGAGCAACCAAAGGCATCAAACGCATCATAGCCCATATTAAGGGCTCTATTCTATATGGGTTTATATTAAAAGATTATATACCCTGCGGGTAAAATTTAGTGTAAGTGAGATATTACAGTAAACGTAAAAAAACTAGTTGGGTTTAATGCAAGGGATAAAAGTTATATGATGGTATTATTCGTTGGTGTTGTGTGGTGGTTTACCTATAGGTGTGCAAAATATAACGTTTTCCCTTGGTTAGGACCAGGGTCTTTAATGATACCAGGTTCTTTGACATTTATAAAAAACTTAAGCTAATTAATATTACAATAATAAAATAATATTAATATTAGTTTACCAAGATATCTTCTTTATATATACCTAATTACATGTTTTTGGATGTAAGTATTAATAATACACATTTTTTGGTCTGTGTCTGTTACAGGGCACCGAACATTGGGCATATTGCTGAATTTGACCGTGATTTAGTGGGTTTGCTGCCGCGCTACAGTCATGTCGTTGTGATGTGAGACTTTAACTGTTACTTACTTGGGGTGGCTTTCACAAAACCGAGTTTTTACTACGCCGAGTAAGGCTAAAAATCTGATAAATATCGAAATTTCACTACGCCGAGGTTTCACAAAACCGAGTACGTTATAAAATTCAACTGTTTCAATAAACCGAGTTTCACAAAACCTAGTAAGGGGCTGGGTACCGTCCGCTCTAGAATTGAGTCCGCACCAAGAGCACGTCGGCCGGCGGCCAACAACGCACAGTATCATGCGCTTTGAAGGCATTCACTGCCTGAATTGTGTAAATGACATTATTGATCTAATAACTTAAGCTACTTTATACTGTTTTAATTTATTATACAGAAATAAAATTGTCCATGGATGAATGTTAAAAAGAAAATTATAGAAAATAGTAAACGAAAATAATTGTATGCTCCAAAGCAGAGAGAATTTGATTGTTTATAAGAACGATTTTTTTATTTAGAACAATTCAGTTTTTTCTTGCCTGTAAAAAATAGAACTTATCACAATAACAAGCTATAAGTTATTGATAAAAGTAAATTTTCTGGAGATTACTATTCTCTGGAGATGATTGTATGCTCCAAAGCAAAGAGAATTTCATTGTTAATTTGAACGACTGTTTTATTCAGAACAGTTTAATTTTTCCTTTCCTGTATAAAATATAGCTTATCACAAAAAAGCTATAGGATGAAGTAAAACTCACGTCTTCCAACACTACGTAATATTTACACTTATATTGTAATTATATACAACGGTAAATATATACAAAAAATATTAAGTTGTGTTGGAAGACGTGAGTTTTTACTTTATCCTATAGTAAAACCAACACGTATAATGCTAATCAAGAAGTAATTTTCTGAAGATTACTAACACTAATTTTTTGTAATCTCACGGCCTTGATTTTATGCCGTGTATTAAACTAAATTGGGTATTCTTGGCTATTATTCTAATAGCACTTGAAACACTAGAAACAACATAGGATTTGTATTTAATACAATTTTGGGATCTTATGGTTTAAAAAAATCATAAAGCTCTAAAAATTATTTTAATTCGCAACATTTTATTAACTAAATGTATTAACTATTATGAACTTATTTTTACTAACTAAAATATAAACTATAAACTATTTATTATTAAATCTTCAATATAAATTATGTGTCACACGTTATGTTCACTACACGACTGGACAGCGAGTGCCTGCAAAGCACGTAATACTGCACGCTACACAGGCTTCTACAGTCACTTCTAGAGCGGACGGTACCCAGCCCCTTACTCGGTTTTGTGAAACTCGGTTTAGTGAAACAGTTGAATTTTATAACGAACTCGGTTTTGTCAAACCTCGGCGTAGTGAAATTTCGATATTTATTAGATTTTTAGCTTTACTCGGCGTAGTGAAAACTTGGGTTTGTGAAACGCCCCCCTTACTTGGACCATCAACTTCCGACCTCAAAGCACTCAAAAATACTTTTTTCTCCTGCAACATGTCAGTACTACCAACACAGGCCACACATCACACTGCCACTGCTGGCACACTGTTGGATATCATGGCTGTTGGTGATCCTGCCCTTGTTGCCCATCATGGCCAATTTCCTGCCACTGGTCTCTCTAAACATAATCTTATTTTCTCTGTTTACAAGTTTAAAAAGTCTAAAATTCCCCCTACTCTCATTAAATACAGAGACTACAAAAGTTTAGACCCGGATTCCCTTCTTCACGATGCCTTGCTTACTCCGTGGCATGAAGTTAGTGAAGCTTCAGATGTTAATAGTATGATTACAAAATTTAACATTTTTCTACTTAATCTTTTTAATAAACATTGCTCTTTAATTAAAAAAAGATCACAAAACCCCCGGCTCCGTGGATGTCACGATACAAGGCAACTGCAAAAAGGGATGCTGCCTTCGCAAAGCCAATTACGATCTAAACTTCCCCAACAACAAAAAACTCAAACAAAACAACACAAACAAATTAAAAAAAAAAAAAAAAAAAACAAAACAAAAAACACCAAAACAAACAAAAAAAAAAAAATCAAAAAAAAAAATCAACAATGGAAACATCATGAGACAAAAATGACAAAAAAAAAACCCAATATCAAATCCCCTCAATCAAAATCAAACAAAAAAACCAAAGGCGGATGCATTCTCCTTCAAACTATCAGCAGTCTCTAGCCAAACTCTATTTTACAATAAACTCTCAAATCACACCCAACAACTTTAACTAGCATTTTATTACACATCTTTTTCACATCTCACAGTATACAAAATATTTTTTCTACTTGCAAATCACAAGTAACTCAGTCTTGACAAATTAAATGATTTTTTCGTTAATGTCCCTGTGATGGTTCTGGAGCTCGCGATCAAACGTTGGAGTCACCTACCAAAATTTTCTTTCTCTACCGAGCCTGATGTCTTTAGAGCCATCATGAGATTAAAAGCAATGCAGTCGGCCCGATGAAATCCCAATAAATTTATCAAAGACCTTGCAGTTACTCTTCAAATTACTTTATCTTTAATAAATCAAACACAAACATTTTCAAAGCTCGACTTCTCAATTTTGTGCATTATTTCCTTTCTCTTCTTCAAACTCAGTTTCTCAATGTTGGTAAAACTCTGAACCCAACTTTAACTTACTGATGATCTTCTGTGAGACATTACACTACACTCTGACTATCAATTTTTTCACTCAATTTATACTCACTGAACATAGTACACTCAAAATTTACATACGCCCACAATTTACTCTTTCCTTTACTGTAGACAAACTGGAACTACTGTTCATCGAATGAATCTGTGAATCTATCACTCATCTCTGAATGGGTTCAAACTGAATGCTGAAAAACACAAACAACTGTGATAGGCTACCCAAGACTATTGAATCAAATCAATTTTCTGACTGCACCTAGACTTACAGTTGATGGGAAAGACCTTAACTACAGTTACAAACTGAAAAACTTTGGTATCTTCGTGAACAAACACTTGAACTGGACAGACCAAGTCAAAGCCGCTTGCAGGAGGGGTTTTGCTGCCATTCACAGTTTAAAACGCTTTGCCAGCTACCTTCCACTCAATGTCAAGACAATGTTGGTAAAAACGCTCGTACTGACACACCTTAATTACTGTGATGTGGTGACCAGCGAGATGACTGTGGAGTTGTCGGACAGGCTTCAGCGTGCTCAAAATTATTGTGTTCAATTTATATTCAGCCTGAAAAGGTGGGATTACATCCCACAATTTTATTCTTTACTTTCTCTAATGAAATTAAAAGACCTTCGCGATTTTCACACCCTTCGTATTCTGCACTAAATCCTTCATTTTAAAGTTCTAAAAATATCTGTCTGATAACTTCTTGTTTATGTCCAATATTAGCTCACGAACTACTCATAGAGGTTCTAAATTACTTGTAATCCCAATACACCGGACTGCGATTTACAATAAATATTTTGTTTTTTTTGCTTCGAGACTTTGAAATTTACTACCAGAAAATCTTTAAAATGAGGTTAAACTTGCTCGGTTTGGGGCAGAGGTTAAAAATCTCTTGTTGGCAGGGAGGCTTAAGTGACGCTCGGTGGCTGCGGTGTGTCGTGTACTTGGGTGACAGGTGTGAATAAAGGTAAAATAACATAATTATTTACAAGCCACTAAAATTATAGTTATGATTGGGGAAAAAAATATTATATTGTTTTTTTTAAGTAGTATTTTATTTTAGTATTTGTATTTGACTATTTATATCCATTTGTTAGAGGTTAAGTGGGAGACAGTACTTGCAATTCATAACTTTGCCCCGTGAATAAAGACTTTTTAAATTTAATTTAATTTCATATATAATTTAACGATTAGAGTGATTTCCTCGTCCAAAAAAATTCTAACCAAAAGGATTAGAAAAATCCCCTTTAAAAATGATACGAAATATTTATTGGCATAGGTTTAATTTACCATGGAATGATTACCTTCTAGTTACAAAAGTAACTGGTTTAGTATACCTGACTAAATTCAGGATGAAGTATTTACTATACAGGATCACATGTAGCGTCCAAGCTTTAACTAATTTAAGGTGTGGTATTCACTATACGGGGTCACAAGTGGCGTCCAAGCTTTAACTAATTTAAGGTGTGGTATTCACTATACGGGGTCACAGGTGGCGTCCAAGCTTTAACTAATTCAGGTCGTGGTATTCACTATACGGGGTCACAGGTGGCGTCCAAGCTTTAACTAATTCAGGGTGTGGTATTCACTATACGGGGTCACAGGTGGCGTCCAAGCTTTAACTAATTCAGTGTGTGGTATTCACTATACGGGGTCACAGGTGGCGTCCAAGCTTTAACTAATTCAGGGTGTGGTATTCACTATACGGGGTCACAGGTGGCGTCCAAGCTTTAACTAATTTAAGGTGTGGTATTCACTATACGGGGTCACAGGTGGCGTCCAAGCTTTAACTAATTCAGGATGTGGTATTCACTATACGGGGTCACAGGTGGCGTCCAAGCTTTAACTAATTCAGGATGTGGTATTCACTATACGGGGTCACAGGTGGCGTCCAAGCTTTAACTAATTCAGGATGTGGTATTCACTATACGGGGTCACAGGTGGCGTCCAAGCTTTAACTAATTCAGGATGTGGTATTCACTATACGGGGTCACAAGTGGCGTCCAAGCTTTAACTAATTCAGGATGTGGTATTCACTATACGGGGTCACAAGTGGCGTCCAAGCTTTAACTAATTCAGGGTGTGGTATTCACTATACGGGATCACAGGTGGCGTCCAAGCTTTAACTAATTCAGGGTGTGGTATTCACTATACGGGGTCACAAGTGGCGTCCAAGCTTTAACTAATTCAGGGTGTGGTATTCACTATACGGGGTCACAGGTGGCGTCCAAGATTTAACTAATTCAGGGTGTAATATTCACTATACGCGGTCACAGGTGGCGTCCAAGCTTTAACTAATTCAGGATGTGGTAATCACTATACGGGGTCACAGGTGGCGTCCAAGCTTTAACTAATTCAGGGTGTGGTATTCACTATACGGGGTCACAGGTGGCGTCCAAGCTTTAACTAATTCAGGGTGTGGTATTCACTATACGGGGTCACAGGTGGCGTCCAAGCTTTAACTAATTCAGGGTGTGGTATTCACTATACGGGGTCACAGGTGGCGTCCAAGCTTTAACTAATTCAGGATGTGGTATTCACTATACGGGGTCACAAGTGGCGTCCAAGCTTTAACTAATTCAGGATGTGGTATTCACTATACGGGGTCACAGGTGGCGTCCAAGCTTTAACTAATTCAGGGTGTGGTATTCACTATACGGGGTCACAGGTGGCGTCCAAGCTTTAACTAATTCAGGGTGTGGTATTCACTATACGGGGTCACAGGTGGCGTCCAAGCTTTAACTAATTCAGGGTGTGGTATTCACTATACGGGGTCACAGGTGGCGTCCAAGCTTTAACTAATTCAGGATGTGGTATTCACTATACGGGGTCACAGGTGGCGTCCAAGCTTTAACTAATTCAGGGTGTGGTATTCACTATAAGGGGTCACAGGTGGCGTCCAAGCTTTAACTAATTCAGGGTGTGGTATTCACTATACGGGGTCACAAGTGGCGTCCAAGCTTTAACTAATTCAGGGTGTGGTATTCACTATACGGGGTCACAAGTGGCGTCCAAGCTTTAACTAATTCAGGGTGTGGTATTCACTATACAGGATCACAGGTGGCGTCCAAGCTTTAACTAATTCAGGGTGTGGTATTCACTATACAGGATCACAGGTGGCGTCCAAGCTTTAACTAATTCAGGGTGTGGTATTCACTATACGGGGTCACAGGTGGCGTCCAAGCTTTAACTAATTCAGGGTGTGGTATTCACTATACAGGATCACAGGTGGCGTCCAAGCTTTAACTAATTCAGGGTGTGGTATTCACTATACAGGATCACAGGTGGCGTCCAAGCTTTAACTAATTCAGGGTGTGGTATTCACTATACGGGGTCACAAGTGGCGTCCAAGCTTTAACTAATTCAGGGTGTGGTATTCACTATACAGGCACACAAGTCTCGTCCAAGCTTTAACTAATTCAGGGTGTGGTATTCACTATACGGGGTCACAAGTGGCGTCCAAGCTTTAACTAATTCAGGGTGTGGTATTCACTATACGGGGTCACAAGTGGCGTCCAAGCTTTAACTAATTCAGGGTGTGGTATTCACTATACGCGGTCACAGGTGGCGTCCAAGCTTTAACTAATTCAGGGTGTGGTATTCACTATACGGGCACACAAGTGGCGTCCAAGCTTTAACTAATTCAGGGTTTGGTATTCACTATACGGGCACACAAGCGGCGTCCAAGCTTTAACTAATTCAGGGTATGGTATTCACTATATGGGCTAAAAAGTGGCTTCCAAGCTTTAACTAATTCAGGTGTAGTATTCACTATACACGTCACAGGTGGCGTCCAAGCTTTAACTAATTCAGGGTGTGGTATTCACTATACGGTCACAGGTGGCGTCCAAGCTTAACTAATTCAGGGTGTGGTATTCACTATACTCACTGGCGTCCAAGCTTTAACTAATTTAGGGTGTGGTATTAACTATACGGTCACTTCCAAATTTAACTAATTCAGGTGTGGTATTTACTATACGTCACATCAAGCTTTAACTAATTCAGGGTGTTGTATTCACTATACGGGGTCACAAGTTCAAGCTTTAACTAATTCAGGTGTGGTATTCTATACACAAAGCGTCCAAGCTTTAACTAATTCAGGGTGTGGTATTACTATAAGTCACAGGTTAAAGCTTTAACTAATTCATGTGGTATTCACTATACTACAAGTCAAATAACATGTGGTATTCACTATATACAAGTGTAGCTTTACTAATTCATTTTTACACTATACGTCATAGCTTTACTAATTCATATTCACTATACATTACAAGTTGTCACAATTATTCAGCGTTTACAAAATTATTATTATTTTATCCACAATTACTATTTAACTGTCACTATTTTTGTCACAAACAGCGAGTTACAATATTTAGCTGTGTATTCTTTCCTTAAATTTACATTAGATATGAACCATTTATATGACACAAATGGCGATTTTACCTTACAACTGTTGGGGGCGGAATAAAGAAATTTAAAACATAGCATAAATTCGAAGGACCAATATACAGAAAAAAGAGGGTTGGATACAAAGTATACTTTGTTTTTTTTTACAAAATATCAGGTTCTTACAAATATGAGATTAAACGCAAAAAATGTTCACATTATTAAGTTACAAAGTTAGGCCTATTAGTTTTTTACATTTCACTCACCACACCATTCTTCATGTTCGATTCTTCAATAGTCACAATATTATCAGAGTCTTATATTTCTTGATCAATACAATTTTACATCGTTTTTTACAGAATTATGACATTACATTAAAAATTGATTAAGAACCTGATAAAAATGAAAGTTAAAAAATGGTAAAGAAAGAAAAACTGGACTGGTTGCTATGTCAACCAAAAGAATAACAAATCAGATAAACAAAACATAATTAATATTGAAATCATATGATGATATTTGAAAATAAATTAATTATATGGAAAAACAAAGAGAAAGTTAAGGAAATCATATAAGAGGAACTTGGAATTGATTGGGAAATGTAACATATAATAATTAATAAGCGTGATGGTCAAGCTCATGAGTCTTACTTCACTTTAAACGCAACATAACCGGCCCCTTTGAAGTGTCATCACTTCAACAACTTCACTGGGTTGGTAGTGGAAATAGTTTGATAGCTGGCCGTGTTAATGTTCCTGTTGCAGTCTTTATCTTCACTACACGTGTTGTTCCATCAGATCCAGGATAAACTTCAACAACACGCGCAAGATTCCAATTTAATGGGCTAGTTTGAGTTCGTAAAAGTACAAGGTCACCGATTTTTAAATTGCCTGTGTTTGTTGTCCATTTAGTTCTCTGTTGTAACGTATGCAAATATTCAAGGCTCCATCTTTTCCAAATACGCTGAAAGAACTGCTGAGCCAGTTGCCAGTGTTTTAAGCGATTTGTTGGAATCTCGGTAAAATCTTGTTCTGGAATGGACACTAGCGGCGCACCAATTAGAAAATGTCCTGGTGTTAATGGAGAAAAGTCAGAACGATCGTGTGACAACGGAGTCAGAGGTCTTGAGTTCAGCATAGCTTCAATTCTGATTGTCAAAGTAGTAAATTCTGGGAGGGACAAAATTGACTTTCCCAATACCCGACTTAGGTGATGTTTTGAACTTTTGATCGCGCTTTCCCAAAGTCCACCTTGGTGTGGAGAAGCGGGTGGATTGAAATGGAATTTTATTCCTTGAGCATTAAAGAAATGTTGAATTTGGTTCTGCGAGTCATTGTCGTGAATAGTTGATTTAACTATCTTACGTAGCGTTGAGTTTGCACCAATAAAATTTGTGCCGCAGTCTGAGTATATATCGGAACATAGTCCACGTCGTGATGTAAAACGCATAAGAGCAGCGATGAAGGCTTCAGTTGATAAATCCGTTATTACTTCAATATGTACGGCTTTGGTTACCATGCATATAAATATACAGATATACACCTTGATTAAACGAAGGAAACGCAAATGTGCTACTTTAACGTCATATGGTCCACCAAAATCGATTCCTGTTGACATGAATGGTCGAGCAGGATTCACTCTACATGCAGGTAGTTCACCCATTAATGGGGCGGAGTTTTTCGGACGATGTTTAAAGCATGTTAGACATTTGTAAATTCGAGAACGGATTACACTTCTTGCTGAAAGTATCCAGACATGTTTCGAGAGCAATGATTGAACTAACTGTGGCCCTGCATGAAGATATTTTATGTGGTAATGATCAATTAATAAATCGACAGTATGATGACGCTTAGGTAGTAAGATAGGATGTCTTGTGTCATATGACAACGATGAATGCTTCAATCGTCCACCAACACGGATTAGATTGTTGAAATTGAGAAAGGGATTGAGGCGTTGAATAGACGTTGAGCAATCTTCTTGTTTGAGCAACAAAGTATACTCCTTTGGGAAAGATGAACGTTGTACTAAAGAAAAAATTTTCAATTGAGATTCTTGAAGTTCTTGAATAGAGAGATTTCCAAAACGGTGAGGAGACTTACAACAGTTATGAATGAATCGTAACACGTAAGACATAACACGTTGTAACTTAGTCCAAGAGGAAAATTTTGTTAATAAGGACCATTCTTCTTGTGGACAGGTAACCAAGATAGGAAGTGGAGTTTCTTTAATTTCATGTGAAGAATCTAGATCGATGGGATTAAATTTGGATTTTGGCCAATCGGAAGGTGGCAATGCAAGCCATGACGGACCGTTCCACCAGAGAGGGTTATTTAATAACTGTGACATTACAAGTCCTCGCGAAGCACAGTCGGCAGGATTGTCTTTCGATGAAATGTGTCTCCAAGATTCGATTGGTACTATCTCTTGAGTTTGTGAAACACGATTAGCGATAAATGTTTTTAGTCTATATGGCGGAGTTTGAAGCCATGTCAAAGTTATGGTTGAGTCTGACCATAAATAAATGTTATCGAAAGAAAACTTGTTAGAAAATAGAGATTTGCAATGGGTAACCATTTGTGCCAGTAGATGCGCTGCACATAGTTCTAACCTTGGTATTGTAACACGTTTAAGTGGCGCTACACGACTTTTGGCCAATAGGAGTTTTATAGAAACATTTTGTGTGAGGGATAGACATCTTAAATAGATCACTGCAGCATATCCTCGTTCGGAAGCGTCGCAAAATCCATGAAGTTCTATATTGCATGAAGATGAAAATCCAAAAGATCGAGGGATTGTAATGTTTAACAACAATTTAATATTGTCACAAAAAGAGTTCCACTGTGAACTTAAGTCAGAAGGTAATGTAGTATCCCAGGATAATCCTTTAGTCCAGAGCAATTGCATAAAACATTTTGCAAGCATAATAAATGGCACTAAAAATCCACAGGGATCATAAATCTGGGCAATTGTACTGAGAACAGAGCGTTTAGTGGAAGGTTTGTTTGTAGCAGGAGTTTTGACATTATATGAAAATGCATCGGTGGTAGGAGACCATTGAAGACCTAACACTTTGAATTGTGGAGTTTCAGAGTTATCGAGAAATTTTGGAGTTTCCAAATGAGTTTCAGGTATATTAGACAATATTTTAGGTGAGTTTGACACCCATTTTCGTAGTTCAAAACAACCTTTAGATAATAAAGTGACAAGATTTTGTTGTAACATTATAGCTTCTGATCAGTATCAGCACCCGTTATGATGTCATCAACGTATGTGTTATTCCGTAGAACATGAGCGGCATCTGGAAATGACTGACCTTCGTCGTCGGCTAACTGATGTAATGTTTTAATAGCAAGATACGGAGAGCTGTTCATACCATAAGTAACGGTGTTAAGCTTGTAAGTAGAAATGGGTTCATGAGATTGTGTTCTCCACAGTATCAATTGAAAATCCCTATCATCAGGATGAATCACAATTTGACGGTACATCTGACGAATATCACAACAAAACACATAGTTGTATTTGCGAAATTGTAACAATAAATCACAAATGTTGTTTTGAAGTTTAGGACCTGTCAATAGAATTTTGTTTAAGCAGAGCCCTGAACTCGTTTTACAACTCGCATCGAAAACAGTCCTGAGTTTAGTCGTACTACTGCTTTCTTTGAGTACAGCATGTTGCGGAAGAAAGTAGTGTAGTTGGCTAAGATTTATGTCATTGCATTCGGACATGTGACCTAAAGAAATATACTCATCCATGAAATCATGATACAATTCTGAGAAACGCAGATTAGAAGTGAATTTACGTTCCATTGCAGATAGACGCATCTGAGCAGAAGTTTTTGAATCACCAAGGACAGTGGCCGGTTCCCTAAATGGAAGACGCACTATGTATCGTCCATCAGTATCACGAGTATGGGTTTTACTAAAATGCTGATCACAAAGCTCTTCTTCGTGAGTTTTAGAGGATCGCACAGGGGGTTCTTCTTGAAGCCAAAATCTTTGTATTGAGTTATGAAGATCTGCTTCACTTATCGAGTGCAAAAAAACATTGAGTGTAGTTGAAGGAATGGAACTAGATTGCTTATATTGAGTTGATATGCAGGGAGCCGTGCCTATCAGAGCATATCCGAGATGCGTTCCTAAGACATGTGGTTTATTGTGACCAAGAGAAAACTTCTCATTAGTGAGTAGTTGAGGAAATAGAGAGGCACCAATGACCACATCAATGCGGCTAGGTATATGGAAGGTTGGGTCAGCAAGAGTATAGGATTTCATTTGTTTTAACAAATCATTAGACAAAGGTGCGCGAGGGAGATCAACTGTAAACTTGTCAAGAATCAATGCAGGTTCATTAGAAGCAATATACTGTCCAGATAATGTTTTGAAATCTACCACGATTTGTCCTTTGTTTTTTGATACTTGTTGGTCTATGCCAGAGATTTGAATACTAGATTTCTGACGGTGAATATTGAGGATGTTAGCAGCGTATTCACTTATAAGATTACACATGCTTCCAGAATCAAGAAGCGCACGGAAAACATGTGAAATTCCTTCTGAAGAACAAAGTTGCACTAATGCAGTACCAAGTAATACAGTTGTCCTGTGGTGGTTAGATGAAGAAGTACTATTTTGAGAGCTCAATACTGGAATGATTGAATCAGATTTCCTACTAGAGTTATTTTCAGAGATTTTCCTAGAAATTAAAGAGTTAGAAATTATGTGATTATTACCACTTGAATGAGGGTTTATTTCATCAAAATGCAATAAAGTATGATGTCGTTTGTTACACATTTTACAACTGTATTGAGATTGACATGATTTAGTATCATGTGATCCTAGGCAAGAAACGCATTTTCTATTTTGTTTCACTAACTGAAAACGTTCTTGGGATGTTTTTGCTTTGAAGTTGTTACAAGTATAAATCTTATGAGAGTTTTGGTTACATGTGAAGCATGGTACTTTTGTTTCCATGGTATTTTTAGTACTAGGAATAGGTAGAGTGGATGTTACCATTGTAATAGGTTTCTTTGGAAAGGAATTAGGATTACTAACTGTAGGTTTAGCGGACCGAAATGTTTGCTTTTGAGTAATATTAGATATTGTAGCATCTTCTAGGTTCGTACATACAGTAGTCAAAAAGTCAATGATTTCCTTAGTAGAAGGCAAGGTATGTTTAGTTACGTTACCAGAAGTCGAACGGAAAGACTCTAACCGAGTGCGGAGATCCACGTCCATTTTGCGTAGTAGAGGTGCTACCATTAGAGAGTCTGATTTTGATATATCACATTTCAGAGTGACCAAAGCTTGATATATTTTCGTTAAATGTATTCACAAACTGACGAATACCCGGAATGTGGGAACTACTTATTTGAGGTAGATCTAACAAGTTATTTAGATGGACGAGCTGTAAGCGACGGTCATTGTGATAGCTGTCTTGTAGGATATTGTATGCAACCGTGTAATTAGGAGCTGTTATGGTGAGGCTTCGGATTAGGTTCAACGGTTCTCTATCTAAGGCGCTTAAGAGGTACTGGAATTTCATCACATCGGAAAGTGAATCATTGTGATGAATCGTAGCATCAAAGAGGTTTATAAAGGAAGTCCAAGCAGTCAATTCACCAGAAAACTTAGGAAGTTCAAGTTTAGGTAACCGGACATTAGATTGAGACAAGGATAAAGATCCGTTAGTTACGCTAGTTAATTCATTGTCGATTTGAGGTTCTTTGTTGGGGATCATAGATTCGATATGACTCGAAATTTGAATGAAGAGATCGTTAATCTCATCTTGGTCACGAGATACGGAATCGATCACATCAACTTCTCCCGAAACTGTTAAAACATGCTGTACGTTTGACTCGAAATCATCCCGCTTCTTCTGCAGCTTAGCTAAATATCCATTTAACGTTTTAACTTGGACAATGGATAATGGTTCAGTTTGGGCAAATAACTAATTATCGACAATCAACTTAATACTAGACAACCTGTTCTTAGTTATATCAGTAAGTCTTTGATAGGTTTCAAACATGAAGTCAACAACTTTTGGAGGAGCCATAATTGTTAAATTGACTTAGCAGTGAAATAAATGTTCAATCTACAATCCAGTATAGGTACAGTTTATTATTTTCTCGTGCATTTATTATTGAAAACAACATGAGCTGACGAGACACGTTACATAAGAGAAGAGATATCATATAAAATAAGAAAGGTAAGGAAACAAAAACAGTAAAAAGAATCAAATTGAGAGAAAAATAAAAAAATAGACAGGGACAGTAGATAAGGGGTTATATAGGGGATTAAGGGTATTATTGTGAAAACAAAGGGTCGATAATTAGTGAACTATTAGGTCCATGTCGCTTAAATCCAAATCCGGATCGTTTAAGGACCAATATACAGAAAAAAAGAGGGTTGGATACAAAATATACTTTGTTTTTTTTTACAAAATATCAGGTTCTTACAAATATGAGATTAAACACAAAAAAAATGTTCACATTATTAAGTTAACAAAGTTAACTTAATAAGTTACAAAGTTAGGCCTATTAGTTTTTTACATTTCACTCACCACACCATTCTTCATGTTCGATTCTTCAATAGTCACAATATTATCAGAGTCTTATATTTCTTGATCAATACAATTTTACATCGTTTTTACAGAATTATGACATTACATTAAAAATTGATTAAGAACCTGATAAAAATGAAAGTTTAAAAATGGTAAAGAAAGAAAAACTGGACTGGTTGCTATGTCAACCAAAAGAAAAACAAATCAGATAAACAAAACATAATTAATATTGAAATCATATGATGATATTTGAAAATAAATTAATTATATGGAAAAACAAACAGAAAGTTAAGGAAATCATATAAGAGGAACTTAGAATTGATTGGGAAATGTAACATATAATAATTAATAAGCGTGATGGTCAAGCTCATGAGTCTTACTTGACTTTAAACGCAACAACAACTATTTATTAGTGTCTTCACCGGTCTGTCAAAAGAAGGTATTTCTAGCATAACTTATTTTGATTTTAACCGTTTATACCAAGTTTCATAAACATTTGTCCATAATTAAAGGAGTTTACCTATTCTGTATATGATTAACATGGGATAATAGTTTGCAGGATAGTTGCCAATAACACATGAACTATGATTTTTAAGCATAAATGGACATATATATATATTAGCCACATAAGGGTAATTAATTAATAAGTTAATTTACAAATTTTGATTGTTAAGTAAAATATTCATTATTTCTAAACTACCCGTTCCGATTGACCAATATGTCTGGATTTCGAATTCGTCCAAAAAAATTAGGAATACACGTCTCTACCAGTTTTGTTCTTGAATGGACCATTTATCGAGAGTTATCGTGTTTACAGACACAGACACACATACACAAACACAAACACACACACACACACACACACACACACCACACACACACACACACATTGTATTTAATTTTTAATATAAAATAATAAGAATAGTTGTTTAGATTAACTTAAACCTATCCCTCTAGACAAATCAACGATCTAATCTATTTCCCATAGTGAAGTAAATACAAACATTTTTTCATTTATGTTATTCTGACACGTGTTTCGGGGATTACCCTATGGTCACATTGTTTATTACCCTTAAAAGCAAAATATATCTCAACGGTGTTTTTCTTAAGTCATATGTTTTTCTTGATGAAGTATGAGCTATTATTTGTTAGAGAATTTTTATAAAACAATTTCTCTTATATTTTCAAAAATTGTGTTTTTTGTCGTGTTTGCGTTATGTTCTGTATGTTGTCGTTGTCTTCAGTATAGTTAGTATATATATAATCCTTCTTTAGATATATTCTGTTTAGATATATTTTGCTTTTAAAGTTATATAAACACTCTGGCCATGTGGTAATTCCCAAAACACGTGTCAGAATAATAAAATTGAAATAATGATACTCTGGCATTGTTTATTTCGTAAATAGTCATATATGTGTATACAAATTTTAGCGACTATTGTTTTTGGCCTCTGACCATTAAATGACGAAAAAAAACATGGTCCCGTGCATAATTCTTACATTGAGACCTACGGTAATAGCTCCTTCTCTAATCGCTAAAAATCTTCCCAATAACAGGTCCTAGATAAGTTACATGTTCTAGATGTTTCACATAAAAATATATCTGTTTGTTTTCTATAAAAAACATTAAAAGAATATATGAGTATTAACATTGTTTATTAAAGTATGGGATGGATCGTAATCACACTGACTAAATCCTAGGTTGTAAAAGGAATTTAGGTGTATTAAAAGAGGGAGACATCTGTCAACAAGATCCCATTTCTAATGGTTACCAAGACATAATAATGATGAGGAACTCTTAATGCTGGATACGTCGTTAAATACAGTACCCGTAATTACTGACTACGGTACCATACATTTTTAATTAAGGCTAGTTTAGAAGCTATGACCAAGTGAACTATGTTTTCACCATAACAATATTTTTTTCAAACTCACGATAATAGTCCACTTGAACGTAACAGTCCCGGTCAATCCGCTGATGTTCGTGAGCGAAGCCCAGAGCATGCACCATTTCGTGTATAACCGCTTCATTCATGGGAGGGAAGCAATCGTTGCCGAGCTCTATCTTTGATGTTATGCCCGTTTGAATAGCTCCATACTCAGAAAATTGGCACTTATTTTGATTTTCTGAACGGACAAACTTTACGTATTTATCTACTTCCTGCGCCTTCTCTAGTTGAACCCAACGAAGGCACGTTCTATTCTGGATTTGATAAATGTGTTTAAGGATATTTTCAACTTGCTCTGGTTCTGGAAAAAAGTATTTTAGAAACAGTTTTATCCGTATCAAGTATATTATTAATTGGTTTTAATCATATCATACGAGCCACTATTGAGGATTTCGGGTTTTTACGTTTTAAAGGTTTTTAGGGGTTAACTACAATAAAATAAAGATTCAAGATACCCCTGGAAACACAATGTATTTTTATGTACATAAATATGTACACAAACACGCACGCACGCATGCACACACAAAATATATATTTATATAATGTATGAAAACTTAAACCTAAGCTATCTACTACTTGGAAAGGAAACAGTATCAAAATAAATTCTCTATAATGCACACATTAATGTTGCCTACAATTTATGACTGACAAATAATTAAAAGGAATAAAGTTAACGCAAGTAAATGTTTTTGAAATGAATAGTGAAAATTTAGCCAAAATAATAAACTTTAAATTTAAATTTAGAACTATTTTATGTATAATAATTACAATGAATAATTTGTAATGTATAATAGTTATAAATGTATAATTTTGCATTAAATAAACGAAATATTCAACAGCATTACACCCTGTATTAAATATGTTCGCGATACATTAACTATTTTTTTGTACTCAACGTGGCTCTTTATCTTGTACGGTAAGCCCTAATCGTATAGGCTGTTATTTATGGGAATATTTCCCCGGTTATTACGAAGATACCACATACATTTTGATTTCCAAATGTAACATGTAACCCAGCAGTGAAAAACTAATCTACTTACTAAAACCATCGTCTATGGAGTATGGAATAATGTTATCGGGCCAACATCCTCTTTTATTGTGTAATTTGGAATAAACTGACTTTTTATCTGTCATTTTATCGTATGCATCATCTATTGCTTCTTGGGTGTATTTTTTGCAATTTACACTTTCAAAAATTATCAAATTTACAAAATAATGAATAAACAGTATTAAATGCATTGAAAATTGATGAATTACATAGATATTTCTCTATAATAAATGCAGTATCGCGTTGTTATGTTGCCAACAAGTATCCTACTACGTCACTGTTGATTTTAAATAGTTCATGTTATTGAGGTAAACTTGTGCTATTTAAATGTTCCGTAACTAAGTTGTGAATATTAAATACACCATTGTATTTGGATAAAAGGTATGGACCATTCTATCGGCTATCAAATTATAGCTGCGTACGCTCAATGGAAACAGTCGGGTGGTTTTTTATGAACTGAAGTAATTGTTTAAGTAATGACTAGTAATCATAACTAGACAGTAAACTTTAGCCATTTAGGCTAGTACGTTATCTTCCTTTTACGCTCTTTTGATATAAAAAATACCTAAACTATGTAGGGAACAATCACTCGATGAATGTGAATTTATTCAAGTTACGTATAAAGCTTAATGAAAAATAATAAAAACTGCAGATCTTTTTACTTTCTGTAATATTAATATTACTATACTATATATAACATAACATATTCTTTTAATTGTTTTAATATCAGGAGTTTAAATGTAACGTTTATAGTTTAACCTTACTATCGGATGGGCCTACCTCGATTCAAATTAATCAGGAAGAAAATACTAGCCCTTCCAAATACCTTGTATATACCTTCCAAAAAAAAGTAAATTTTGTTTGCATTAAGGATATTTTAAAGCGTCAAGTATTATACTCTTGACTCTCAAAGAAAGTTAAATTATTGAGAAAAAATGAGTTCTTTGTGAAGAAATAAATTTGGAAATGAGATAGCAATTTTTGTTTTTAATTTGCCTTGTCAATAGGGTATCATTATGTAACATATCTACATACTTTGTCTGCTGCTTATTTCATTAGTGTTATTTGCAAATAATTTTATAGTACACGTAAACAATTTGCATATTCAGTATAACGCTTAACTGAGCTGTTTCACTTTATCCGGTTATAGTGAACCAACGCTGTTCTAGGCGTCAGTGGAGGAGTTTTGTGGTAGGGAAAATAATTCCTTTTGAAATACCGCAAATAGTAACTTGATCACAAGTTCACTGAAATGAAAAAATATATTACTTTCTCCCCTTATACATAGTATATGGAGAAAGTATTGTTTTCGTCAAAATTTTCGAATTTGAGTTAAGGGTGGATATATCCGTTTTGGGGTCCCCTGAATCAAAAAAAGTGGGTTTTGGCGTGATTTGTCCGTCCGTGTGTGTGTGTGTGTGTGTGTGTGTGTGTGTGTGTGTGTGTGTGTGTCTGGATGTGTACAGTGCCACAGCCTACCTCGTTTGTCCGATTTAGATGAAATTTGGCATGTATGTATATATTCACGGTATCTCCAGGTGTTTTTTTCATTTTTTTGAATTTTTGATTTATAAGGGTAGTTCACCCCTAAAAACCCTAAAAAACGTGACAAATCCAATTTTCTCAATAACGGCTCTAATTGATAAGCTTTTTTCAAGCTGGATTTAAGCTGGATTTTTCAATTCAAGAAGCTGGATTTAAGCTTGAAATTTCCAGTCCGTTGGCTGGAATTTGGCTGGATTTTGACAACGAAGTTTACACTTAGACAGCTTGATTTAAGCTTGGTACTTCCAGCTGGATTCCAGCTTGGAACCAAGCTTGAATCAAACTGGATGTTTCAAGCTTGAATCCTAGTGTAGGCTCCAAGCTTAGATCAAGCTTTGATTAAGCTTGAATAAAGGTAAATCCAGCTGGAGTTACGCTTGAAGTCTCAAGCTAAATTCCAACTGTAAGTTCCAAGGTTGAATGAAGCTTTGTGTAAGCTTGAATAAAACTACATACAGCTGGATTTAAGCTTGAAGTCTCAAGCTAAATTCCAACTGTAAGTTCCAAGGTTGAATGAAGCTTTGTGTAAGCTTGAATAAAACTACATACAGCTGGATTTAAGCTTGAAGTCTCAAGCTAAATTCCAACTATAAGTTCCAAGGTTGAATGAAGCTTTGTGTAAGCTTGAATAAAACTACATACAGCTGGATTTAAGCTTGAAGTCTCAAGCTAAATTCCAACTGTAAGTACCAAGGTTGAATACAGCTGTAGATACAGCTGGATTTAAGCTAGATATTTCAAGCTTAAATCCAGCTGCTATTTTACAGTTGGGTGCTTCAAATAAATCGCATAATAACACATTATGAGGTAATTTCAAACAAAATCCTTTAATGACATCAAAACCATGATAATAACATAATGATATGTACAGTAACATAACATCAAAAACAGAAAAACATTTTAATTTAATTAAAAAAAAACTAAATTTATTAGTTTAATTTCTAGTTTTAAAATCGAGAAAAAATCAAGACACAAAAAGGATTACAATAATAACATTACAAATATGAATAGAGAAATAAGAACTAAGGTGACTAAATATGAATTTACAAAAATAATTATCGATTCATAGAAATTTCGTTTTTAATTAATGAAATGTCACTCAAACACTGTTTGTTGTCCAATTTAATCTGACCAACATCACTCAATAGTAAGTTAAGTTTATCATCCACTGATAGCGTTTCACTGCTTGCACTGTTGTGGCGAGTATTAGGCCGGTTTGAGTTTGGCGCGTTCGGTATGGTTGACAGATGACCGGTCAGTATCAGCAGACGACAACTACCCACGTCACCGCTAGATGCACCGCGTCACGTCGCCTCGGATAACCTCCAAACCGCAAACGCGATTATTTTTATGATATACATGGGTTAATCTTATAACAAAGCACATTCATTTAATGCGAAACTTAGAATTTGCACAATTTACACAATAAATGGACTTTTCAACACATACAACTCAACAAAACCGGCACAATATGTAAATAACCCGAGAGCGAACTTCTCGTTTGATCAGTCATCCAGCATGCTTCCCCCTCTTCTGATATGGCTATAAATAATATAGATTTTATATAATAGTTTTCATAAATTTTGTATTGTTATGATTCCCTTATTCAGATGCACAGTTATGCAGGACATTTACCGTACAGAATGAAGACGTTGTTAGTTCCAATAGCCCTCACCACTGAAGACCCTTCCCATCACATTTTTCCAAAACTTATCTCAACCTATGCATTATCTCAATTTATTGAGTTATTTAATTTATACTAGATAGCTTCACTGATTTACTGAAATAATGGTATCTATGTATTTTGAAGAACAGCTAACCTTATTAGTTTAGGCCTAAAAACTTACTCAATTTAAAGTTCTATCTCAGGAAATCTGAGAATCTTTATTGACATAGTAGACACTCTTACAAGTGTATTGACAATCGTCAAATAGCATCAAAATGGTTTTGGCTCAAAAATCTTAAATAGGCCTACTAAGTTTTAATAACAAATGAACAAGTTTACAATTTGAACAAAAAATGGTTTTATTAGAAACAATCTGAAATAACAATAACAATGAAACAAGTTTACAAGTTAAACGCCAAAATGGTTATAGTAAAAGCAATCTTAATTCCAAACATAAACTTAAGCTAACATTAAAAACATATCATTTGTACTGTTTTATTTCCATTTATAATTCTTTAAACAATTTATCTTGGAGTCATCTTTATACAATTCAGAACGTAGATGAAGCGCTTGATTATTTTTATAGTAAATTTAATTGTGTAATCAATGTTTCTGTGCCCTTATCAAACAAATTCAAGTCCAGATTTCCTCCTTGGTTTGACAAAAGAATAATTGGGCTTATTAAGAGAAAAGAGGCAGCTTTACGTAGATTTCAAAAGTATGGGATTCCACAATTCCACATGGATTACAAGGAATTGCGTAGACAAGTAAAGATTGAAATAAAAATTTCTTATAGTAATTATATTCGTTCTATTGAGAGTAAATGTATGGTGAATCCCAGGCTAGTTTGGGCTGAAATTAATAAGTTGAAAAATGTTGATAACTTACCGTCTGTAATGTGTATTGGCGGTGCTAAAGTGGAGGGGGGAGAGGATTGCTGACGCCTTTGCTAATTATTTTAGTTCAGTTTATGATCAGTGTAATTTTAATAGTTCAGAGGAGCTGTGCAGTCGAGCGCTCGGCTCGCCGGTCATGGCGGGTGTCCCCACCATGACACATGACGCCGTCACTCACTCCGAGGTGTTGACAGCGCTTCGCAGGGTGAAACCCAAAAGATCTGTAGGGCCGGATGGTATTCCGCCATATATCTTCAGGGCTTGTGCAGAGCATTTGGTTCGCCCTCTGCTTCATGTTTTTAATCTTTCTATTTGCAGTTCTAAGTTCCCTTGTGTTTGGAAGAGGGCGAAAGTTGTTCCAATATTTAAAAAGGGTCCAAGGTCGGATATCAAGAATTATAGACCAGTTTCTATTTTGAGTTCACCTGCAAAAGTATTTGAGTCTATTTTATACTCCAGATTATTTCATCACGTCAAGAGCTTCATAAGTCCTCATCAGCATGGTTTCTTTCCGGGAAGGTCGATTACCTCCAATTTGTTGGAATTTTCTGAATATTGCTTGGCCGCTATAGATTCTGGTACTCAGGTGGATGTCATCTATACCGACTTCAAAAAAGCTTTTGACAAAGGGAACTCTTTTAAGGGGTGTCGGACTTAATTTTGGTCAAAATTTTGGATTTTTAGTTTTTTACTGTTTTGAGTTCTACGGCTTTTAAGCTTCAATTTTATACCTCATTTATTGAATTATGTCAATTATTTCTTATTATACAGCCAAATATACAAATGAATGTTTTTCGAAATTACAACGCTCTTGGCGCTTGGCGTTGCTGTCGTCACTTGATATGGTGTATAATTTCATTTATAAGAATTATATTTTACTTTCTATGGTTGTAGCACTGGCTTTCATTCTCTGCTGTCTGCAGCCAGATGTTATGTAAACAAATTTAGTTCCAAAGTTGATTGTTTCAAACAAAATTGTTTGTGTGTTTGTTATTGAGGCTACAGTATCAACAATGCCCAGATATCAAGTGAAAAAACGAAAAAAGGTGTTTAGTTGTATTCCTAGGCAACAAGTAAAAAGTTGAAATCAATTCAAAATAGGCCTAATGATGAATCTATTGAAAATGAAGTATCTATTGAGCAAAACCCTAGTGTTACTGAACTCAATGAGGATGAAAACAGGCCTAGGCCTAGTTCAGGTAGTTTTTCTAAGAAAAAGGTAGCTCCCTACTTAGTGAAGTATTCAAAATATGAAATACAAGAAGACTGTAATGATATTGTAAATTTGAAAAAGTTTGCTGACAAAAATTGTGGTGTATACAGAATGTGGCGGTTCACTCTCAATCTGGCTTTGTCACGTTCATCACTATATCACCTGTTTCGTTGCGTTTTCCGAAAACTAGGTTTTTTTACTTTAGGAACACGTATCTCAAAAACTAAAAGAGATATCTGTATAGTTTTGGTTTTGTTTTGTTCTACTCTTTCAGGGCTACAAAATGAACAGAGGATTTTGTTGTGATATGTAAATAAAAGTTTATAGGTAGTTTGAAAGAAAAAAATTTTCCGTACTTTTTTTGACAAATTTAAAATTCTGTAAAAATTCCAAACACTAAAATTTTTTGAAATCCTCTGCTTATTTTGTAGATTTCAAACAGATCTACCAATAAAAACAAAAATTATGAGAATATCTCTTATAGTTTTTGAGTTATGTGTTCCTAAACATTGATAAAATAGCATTGAGGGGATAGGCCGTCCGACACCCCTTAAACTTCTTTCCAAGCTAAATCATTTTGGGCTGTCTAATCCACTTATTAGATTTTTTATTCTTATCTTTTCAACCGAGTTCAGTATGTTTCGTTTAGTGGTTGCTCTTCTTCAGAATTTCTGGCTTTATCAGGTGTGCCAAAAGGTTCGAACCTTGGCCCATTGTTGTTCACAATCTTCATTAATGACATTTCTGAGTGTATCCTTAACTGTAAATACCTTCTTTATGCCGACGACTTAAAATTTTTTTGTCCTGTTAATGATATCTCTGACTGCTTAAAAATTCAAGAGGACATTGATCGTTTATTAAGTTGGAGTGATCGTAATCTTAAGTTTCATATTGATAAATGCTTTACTGTTTCTTTCACAAGAAAAACTGATGCTCATAAATTGGCTCACAGTTATTCTATGAGGGGTAACATTATCGCACAAAAATTCATGATCAAGGACTTGGGCATAATTTTTGATTCTAAGTTTTCTTTTTCTCAACACGTTACTTCTCTCTATAAATCTTCATTTTCTATTTTAGGATTTATTCGTAGATCAAGTAACTTCCTTAAGGAAACCAGCACACTTAAATTGCTCTACTGTTCCTTAGTAAGATCCAAGTTAGAGTTTGGTTCTGCGATCTGGAATCCTCATCAGAAGTACCTGTCCGATGCAATAGAATATGTTCAAAGGAGATTTCTCAGATTTCTGTACTTAAGGAGGTTTGGTCACTATACGTTCAGTATTCCCTACAGAGAGCTCTTATCAATGTTTCACATCGACTCCTTAGATAAGCGGCGGCGAGCGGCCGTGTTGGTGTGCCTGCACGGGCTGGTGGGTGGGTCGCTTGACTGTGCGACTCTCTTAGCTCGACTACAATTCAATGTTTCTCGATACAACTCTCGTTGTCGTATCCTGTTTCCCTCCCACTTCTCCCGCACAAACCTAGGAGCTAATTCACCTATTAATAAAATGGTCAGAATTTATAATAGCCTTTGTGTAAATGATAATTGTTTAGATTTAACTGATAGCAGAGTAAATTTCGTGAGCATATTTTTAATATTTTGTGTAACTAAGAAATTAATATACTTTCTATTTCCTAATTGTATTTTTAATTATTTATAAAGATATTTATTGAAATTGTTAAAATGTTTAAATTGTTGATTGTTGTTTTAATTGTTAAATTGTTTGGTCTATTTATTATTCTTTCTCATTTGGTAGCGTTCATTATAAAAATTATAGGAATTAGATATTTGTAAGTGACAGTGAAGAATTGGTGCATGTGCTTCCAACTAGTTTTTAATTCATTAGTGCAACAATGTAATTGGGCGTAAGCCTGTTTTGTTGCATTTCAAATAATAAATAAATAAATAAATCATAAAATATACTCCAACATCCCAACTCCACCAAACTGAAGGAAACATAATAATGTAAAATCGAAGATGAACGGATAAAATGCCCTTAAAATATGGCGTGAAAATATGTAAGAGCAAGAAGTAGTTAAAAATAACATTCATATTGTAAGTGTAATATACTATTCGATCAAATTAAAAGGACTAATAATAAATACTTACCTATTATAAATAGGTACAAAGTTGACTAGAAGTCTTCGTGAATAACTTTTACAACAATAACAATGGCTGGTACAATTGATTACTTTTCTTTTGGGCTCTGGTGACTGTAGCGAATAGCGATATAAAATAATGACGGGAATGGAAACTTGACCGCTAGCGCTCGCGCGGCTGTTTTCGGAAGGTCGTTGATTGGACTTTCAAACCAAATTCCAGTTTGTTTCCAGGTTGACGGTTCCACTTAAAAGATTACAGTTTATTTCAAGCTGGATTACAGTTGGAAATATCAAGCTTGAATTCTCAACTCGAAATGCAGACAATCTACAGCTGGAATTAAGCTTACGTGCTATCTGGGATTGTTTTTCAAAATGTGAGGTAAGATAGCTTGTTGAAGAAATAATATTACTCTGTACCGGTTTTTCTATTTCTGTTTCAGAATTATTTTTTGTATCAAAAACCTGACTTTGATATTGGTTATTAGTAGATGATATAACATTCACTTGGATTAAATTTACTTTATAATCGTCCATTGTTACTTAAATGTGTACTCTACCAAATCCTTGTGTTGAATGGCAAGTATTGTATAAGATTCAACCATTTATACCTTATAAACGTAAAAAAATAAAAATAAAATAAAACTCTTACAACCGCAATGCTATTAGACTTCAGAACATGGGGAATATAAAATTAACGTGTATTTTCTGTAAAACGTTATGAAGTTCACCGGTTATATTTAACCAAATTTAGTTAAAGATAAAAACTAGATCATTGAAAAAATCCTTTGCTTGTAATGATAAATATTTATAAAAAGCATAATACTACGTACAATATTTGTTTAGAAAATATAAAATATAATTTACTTTATAGAGATTCGTATATAAATACCTCGTGTTTGAAGTCTAACAAAAGCTAAAACAACTAAATTTCGCACTGGGTCAGTAAGCACCGCTGATTCCAGACCCAGGCTCGAGGCCGTCTAGACCAGTTTTTTACTAATTATCAGATTATACGGTGTACACGCGCGCGATTGTTGAATGTTATATCATGTTGATTAAGTGAATGTTATATCATTTACTAAAAACCAATATCAAAGTCAGGTTTTTGATACAAAAAATGATTCTGAGACAGAAATAGAAAACCCGTTACAGAGTAATATTATTTCTTCAACAAGCTATTTTACCTTACATTTTGAAAAACAGTTGGAAGAGTTATTTGATTTCTGAAGCTTTATTATGCAACACATCGAGTCGCGCGTAGTCTGACAACTTTGACGAATGTTGCTAGGTTATAGATCCATTATTTTATATTATAGATTGTATTCCAGCTGTTTATATTTTTAAAAAATATTTTAGAATGTCCGTGGCCTAGTTTAATATCTGCAAACGCGTGACGTCACAGTGCGGTAGGTCAGGGTATGACGTCATAGGTCTATGCGTTTGTAACGTCACGTCCTAGGTCAATTGGTGGTCCTAGGTTATTGTAATGTAGTGTTCACAACTCTACTGTTGATATTGATTCAAACAACTTAACCTTACATAGTAACTTTGATTATACTTTTGCTTAACTATTCGGTGTCTTTTCATGACTATTTTATCCATCATTTTCCCATAGTTATTTTATCAATTAGCTTATACTCCTTTTTACAGACGAGTTCAAGTTTATATTCAGAGATATTGGGATCAGTGCCTCACGTAAACCCTATAGTTAGAAATTCCAGAATTAGTTAGGATCAATTTTGAAAGCCAATAGATATCAGTTATAATTTTGGTGTAGAACAAAATAATATATGAGCTGTGAATGCTGGCGTTATTCAAAATGGGCTATACCTATGATACCTTAAGCTAAGTTTTGGTTATGCAATCTCCTTAACCCTAGAACACAAAGGCTCCCTGAGCCAAGCGTTGTTAAAAAGGCGCAGTCTCTCAGACTACTTTTTTTGAAAATAAATAAAAAATACTTTTAATGACAGGGAAATTTTTTAAATTATAAAAACACTTAAAGTGAACATTGAATTAATGTTTTATAAGAGTTTAATCTCCAAATCTTAATTGTTCTGGCACTGGCAGCAGATTGTCCCTTGGTGTTCGCCACACATGACATTTGCGCAAAGTCCACAAATATGTTTTGTCATGCGCCGTAATCTTGGAGGTAAGAAGGCACACACCTCCCTACCTTGTTGGACTGGTTGTGGAGCTTCATTTGGCACACTTACATTTAAAATATAAGCAATAGATTGCCGTACGAGAGTTCGTGGCAAAATTGTGGCCTGAAGCCAGTACTTCAGGTGCTCTATGTGCGTTTCTCTAAAAATTTTGCCGATTTAGGGGCTTACACGATTTTCTACATATAATACGTATATATCATTTAAAGTGATGTTTATAATGTTATAAACATGCATAGGGGCCACCTCCTTGTTTTACGACTGCAGAAAGCGTATTGCACATTTGGTTCAATTCAAATAAATATTTACACTATATACAACATTTATTTACAATATAATGTTTAACTAACACCAAAACACACGAAAAAGCGAAGGTATACTATACTTTGCAACAAGACACCACGATCCGTACACGTTGCGAGTCTTCCGCGAACTGTGCGGTGTAACAAAAGCGTAGTCAACCTGACGACGTGAACTTAAAAAACTTTAAAATCTCGTTAAACAAAGGACGCAAGCGAACACCAACCAGACCCTTTTAACATTTGCCCAAGACCGACAGCTACATGGAGTTTTGTGAATTTTAATGGAGTGGAAGTGGGTAAGGGGTAAAAATGACACCTTGCGCGTCGTCTTAGTTTAAAAACTACTTTAGTTTAACGGTACTTTAGTTTAAAAATGATAGCAAAATATCATTAAAAAATTATAATAATGTGTTTAAAGCATTTGAAGCAATTATGAAATATACAATTAAAATTAATCATAAATCACCAAATCCATTTTAAAATAATTGGTTAATAGAAGTATCTGTAATTACTGTAATATAACAAATACTATAGATAGCTATCTAGATAATCTCGATTAAATAATACTAGTCCAGTTATATTTAATATAAAAGATCTAAATGAAGAGAATACAATTGGTAGCTTTTATGACTATTTATAGAAAAACTTTATAAGATTTTCCCTCAATTAATGGAAAAAAATGTTCAAGTTGTAAATTGTATAAAGATTTATGTGACTAAACATGACTCACGTAATTGTTGTAAAGAATTTGTTAAAGCATTTCGTTAACAATTATTCGATAATTTAAAAGTAGGAAAAATAGGTAAAAAGATTGTCATAATGATAAGAAAATGAAAGATATATCAAGGGAATAGTTGTAAAGATAAAAAATACTCAATTTTTTATAACCTGGCCATCGTTTTGATGACGTACATGAAGACAACCAAAAATCCTATTTCAAATCATGATTAGTTAAGGTGAGAAACAGGCATGGTTGGATCAGGTCGTGGTAGTACAGTGGGCCTAACAAACCATGTAATGTGTTTGTGTATAAATGTTGTGTGAACCTAGTATTTCATTCTTTACGACTCGCCAGGAGAATATAAAAGTTCTGGAAATCTGAATTAGCTGTTATAAAGTGGAAACAAATTTTTAAATGAATATTTTAACTGTAAGCAAAGTTTGTTAACACATTTCAAGGTCACCAATATTAAATGCGAAGGTGTTGCTGGTTCAATGTATTACTAGGAGTGAATATCAGATGGACAAAGTGATTGTCACTTGAGGGGTCAGCTACGAATGTTGAAACGATAAAATACTGGATGCCTTACTGGATCATAATAAAATATTAAGTATATAATTATAGTACTTAGACTTGACCAAATTATTCCATGAGTTTTAAATATTTTACAAAATACATATTTCTATTGAGTTATTTTAATATCTTGTCATAAACAGAGATTCTTGATACAATTGTGAACAAAAAGTAACCAAATTATAGTTATGGTTGGAAATATTTTCAAGAAGGAAAATTTACTCTTAATATATTATACCAATGATTTTATTCAAAACACCTCTTTTTTACAGGATTAGTCGTCTAGGACCGATATGTGGCGTCGTTATAAAGGTTTATTTACTGTAGGTACAGCTATTCCTTTGGCTATATCCATATAGAGATCCTTGCACTCATCACGTTTTTCATCCTCTTCTATCTTCACACACACCTCGGGTCTGGTTTGACAGAAGTCTGGCGCTCCACAAAACCGATAGTTCAGCTTGTAAACATCCATGTAGGTCAACTTCCCAAGATGCTTTCCTTCTTCTCCCCACCATCCGTGAGAGTCGCCTAGTCTGTGTCTCCAAAGTAACCCCCAGAAAGGCTGCAAAAATCAAGTTTTTGGGTTGAAATAATTCTGGTATTTTTCTTGCACGTCTTAATTAATTTAATAAGTTAAATTTACTTTGAAATCATTTTATTCCAATCACGCCATGTTCAAAACTATTTTATCAATAATCATTTAAAAGTTAATGTGAGCTTTTCCAATAAACTTTGAAACTGATTTCTACTGAAAGATTTGTGAGATATAAGCAACTAAATGTAACTATATTCCTCGTTACCACACGTCACTTTAGTCTTAGGGATTAAAATATATATGTTTTCAAATTCTGTTAAGTACGTTTACATATGGTTTATTGTAAAAAGCCATAAATAGAGTTGAAATGCTGGATTAGTCATTGAATTCCGCTAATCATAATGAAAATATTTTACAAGAATTTTTAAAAGAAATACATACGAACAATAAAGTAGATCTTCAAAAACAATACAATATTTTTTTAAGGGAAAAACCCATGAACCGCTTAATCAATCATTAGTATGGCCGCTTCATGAAACTAATTAATGTACGGTAACCCATATACTGAGTGTCCCATAACTGTCTAGACAAATGTAAATAGTGTTATTGCTTAGCATTTAGGACAAGGGAAACCCATTTCACGCTAAGAACCTAGGTTGGTCTATAGATCTTATTTTCGGTTTCTGTCTGTCCGTCTGTTTTTATTTCCAAATAAAAATTTTATATACTTAATGCGTTAGAAAAATAAATAAAAAAAACTCACTGGGTTGAATGATAATGCTACTGAGTTTCTCGCCCATTAAAAATTATCCATTTTATTATCAACAGTCTGAAAAACTGAAGCAGTAATAAAAGAACATCGGCAAATTTTATAAATATGAAAAAAGTATACAGATTTTTTTAACGTTAAACTAAAAATGCATTATAACCAGAAACTATGAAATCACTTCGTTTATAAAATGATGGATTGTTTATAACTAATTTATTACAAATTTACAAAACCAAGACACAGCACATATGAGATCCATAGTGATAGCCGTTCTTACAATAATTGAACATGTCCAAAACCGGGAATCCCAATACTCCAGAATATTTTTGATTTGTATTGTTTCTTCTTGGGTTTATACCACTTCAGTATACCACCATAATATTTCATATTGCATTTCAGTATGTCATTCTATTGAACGACTTATCTCGACATGTCTTTCCGAAATTCATGAGAAGCTGGTATTTCAGGATAAAACGCTTTTTGAAGATATCTGTAACCAAACGGTACCTCTCTGATCCATTTTTTTAAATTTTGACATGGATACGTCTAATCTCTAAATAGCTGAACTTTTGTTTATAATAACAGCTGTTTAGATGAACTGAAAACATTTCAGTAGACATATCCATGAACTTATTACCTACAGAAAAGTAAATACAAACATTTTGACATGGATATGTCTTAGCTCTGGGGGGTGTTGGTGATTTTCAAGATGGAAAATATGTAACAGGTTTCCATAGAAACCACTGGAGCTATTTTATTGATTTTTTATATAAAAGAGTAAGAACAGCTGTTACGATGAATTGAAAACATTCCATTAGACGTATCCATGATCTAACCTAATTCCCTCAGGGAAGTAAATACAGACATTTTTAAGTTTGTTATTTCCAAAAGTGTTCATTCAAATAGTTGTAAGTTTTATACTTACGTCGTCTTTATCCCTTATCACTCCCCTTGTACTGTAATAGTGAACTATACTGCGTTTGTCATAGGGCCACTTCTCAAATGAAAGGTCGTCATAAAAGATTTTGAATTGGTAATTTGTACGAGCTTCTGTAATAGGTAAAACATATTTTTAACATACTCTTAAAGAATCAATTGATTACCTAAAACGTGAATGAATGTCTTTACATATGAGTATACCGGGTGACGAGTGGAGGTCCACAATCTTATTCTTTTACTGTTGCAAATAACCATTGCCACGTGTTTCAGGCACAACTTGAACTATCTTTTACACCAAAAGTACGCCTTTTTGAAAGGTATGAACCCTTCTGTAATGGCTTAGTGAAATTTTATACCAAAACCATAATTTTAAATTTTAATTTAGCTTATAATAAATGTGAATATAAGATTATAATAATATTTAAATATTTTACATTGGTTTCGTAATAATTGAAAACATTGAAAAATATAAAACCATCCCTAAAAGCCCATATTTAGCCCATATTTGCTACAATTAGTTGTAGTTTCTTAGAGCAACCAAAGGCATCAAACGCATCATAGCCCATATTTAGGGTTCTATTCTATATGGGTTAATATTTAAAAAATATATCCCCACAGATAAAATTTGAGATTTTACAGTAAACGTAAAAAACTAGCTGGGTTAATGCAAGAGATAAAAATGATATGATGGTATTATTGGTTGTTATTGTTTTAAGGTTTACCCATAGGTGTGCAAAATATAACGTTTTCCCTTGGTTGGGACCAGGGTCTTTAATGATACCAGGCTCTTTAACATTTCCGAAAAAAAACTTAAGCTAAATAATATTGCAATAATATTAATATTAGTTTACCAAGATATCCTCTTTTTAATGTAATGATTTACAGTGAAGATTTATTTCTCGTCCAAACACCTTCCAACCAAAAAGATTAGAAAAATCCCTATTAATTCCCTCAGGGAAGTAAATACAGACATTTTTAAGTCTGTTATTTCCAAAAGTGTTCATTCAAATAGTTGTAAGTTTTATACTTACGTCGTCTTTATCCCTTAGCACTCCCCTTGTACTGTAATAGTGAACTATACTGCGTTTGTCATAGGGCCACTTCTCAAATGAAAGGTCGTCATAAAAGATTTTGAATTGGTAATTTGTACGAGCTTCTGTAATAGGTAAAACATATTTTTAACATACTCTTAAAGAATCAATTGATTACCTAAAAGGTGAATGAATGTCTTTACATATGAGTATACCGGGTGACGAGTGGAGGTCCACAATCTTATTCTTTTACTGTTGCAAATAACCATTGCCACGTGTCTCAGGCACAACTTGAACTATCTTTTACACCAAAAGTACGCCTTTTTGAAAGGTATGAACCCTTCTGTAATGGCTTAGTGAAATTGTATACCAAAACCATAATTTTAAATTTTAATTTAGCTTATAATTAATGTGAATATAAGATTATAATAATATTTAAATATTTTACATTGGTTTCGTAATAATTGAAAACATTGAAAAATATAAAACCATCCCTAAAAGCCCATATTTAGCCCATATTTGCTACAATTAGTTGTAGTTTCTTGGAGCAACCAAAGGCATCAAACGCATTATAGCCCATTTTAGCGAATTTCCCATAGGGAAGAAGCTATTACCGTAGGTCTCATGGCAAGAGTTAAGCCCGAGACCATGTTATTTTTTCTTCTTTAGGTGCCCAGAGAACAAAAACAATAGTCGTTAAAATTTATATATATATATATATATATATATATATATATATATATATATATATATATATATATATATATGTGTCTGTGAACACAATAACTCTCGTAAAAATGGTCCGATCGAGACCAAATTTGGTAGAGACGTGTATTCCTACAAATGCTCGGACGAGTTCGTAAACCAGACATATCGGTCAATGGGAACGGGTAGTTTGGGGGGGGTTTTGTACCCCAAAATGGGGTTTTTTGCGTTTTTCACATGTAATTTTTAAAAATTTCTAATTTTATATTTCACCATTGGAATTAGCTTAAAAAACTACACAATTAAGTTTCTTAAAGTTTTTCTCTATCTTAAACGGTTACCGAGATATAAAAAAATCTAAACACAGTACGTTGTATTTTGAGGCTCCAATGTTAATCTTATGGAGGATTAGGAAAAATTAATTTTTCACTTATTATCTAATATTTTTTGATGAAACTTGATATTTAGCTTCATATGGTTGAGATCCATACATTTGTGCTAAAAAATCATAGTTTATGTGTTTATCATGGCAGCAAACCTGCATACTCTTTTCCCATGTTAATCATATGGAGATTAGGCAAATAATTCCCATGTTTATCGACAGATTTTGACCAAACTTGTCATATATTATAATTATTATATTATTGATTTGGAAATTCGCTGAGTACGCAGGTCTGCTGCGACGGGGGTATTTAGGGTTCTATTCTATATGGGTTCATATTTAAAAAATATATCCCCACAGATAAAATTTGAGATTTTACAGTAAACGTAAAAAACTAGCTGGGTTAATGCAAGAGATAAAAATGATATGATGGTATTATTGGTTGTTATTGTTTTAAGGTTTACCCATAGGTGTGCAAAATATAACATTTTCCCTTGGTTGGGACCAGGGTCTTTAATGATACCAGGCTCTTTAACATTTCCGAAAAAAAACTTAAGCTAAATAATATTGCAATAATATTAATATTAGTTTACCAAGATATCCTCTTTTTAATGTAATGATTTACAGTGAAGATTTATTTCTCGTCCAAACACCTTCCAACCAAAAAGATTAGAAAAATCCCTATTTAAAAATGATACGACGTAATTATAATGGCATAGGTTTAATCTACCATGGAATCTTTACCTTCTACATACAAAAGTAACTGGTTTAGTACATACCTGACTAAATTCAGGATGTGGTATTCACTATACGGGGTCACAAGTCGCGTCCAAGCTTCAACAATTTCAGGATTTGGTATTTACTATGTGGGCTCATAAGTGGCACCCAAGCTTAATCTAATTCAGTGTGTGGTATTCACTATACGGACACACAAGCGGCGTCCAAGCTTTAACTAATTCAGGATTTGGTATTTACTATACGGGATCACAGGTTGCGTCACTGTCACCATTTGTATGACACAAAATAGTGAAGTCAACTTACAACGATTCATTTGTTTCTTCACCGGTCTCTCGCCTAACCCACCATTTAATGTTTTCACTGGTTCAGAAGGTTTACCATGTAAGGTTAAGTTTTCACTGCCACCATTTGTATGATACAAATGGCGATGTTACCTAACAACAATTTATCTGTGTCTTCTATGGTCTGTCACGTTATCCACCCACGCCTTACTCATCCTTTAGGGGGTTTCACTCTCACTATTTATAAGACACAAATAGCGATTTTACCTTGCTACTATTTATTGGTGTCTTCGCCAACAGTGACGTCACCTTACGACTATTTAGCTGTGTCTTTAACGGTCAGTCGCTCTAACCTCCCACGCTTTACTCACCCGTTGGAGGGGTTCACTGTCACCATTCATATGACACAAACAGTGACGTTACCTTACAACTATTTATCTGTGTCTTCTCCGGTCTGACGCTTTATCCACCCACGATTTTCTTAACCCTTAGAGGGTCTCACTGTCACTATTTATATGACACAAACAAAGAAGCCACCTTACAACAAATTATCTGTTTCTTCGCCTGTCTGACGCTTTATCCACCGTTTAGGGGGTTTTGCTCTCACTATTTATATGACATGAACAGTGACGTTACCTTACAACTATTTAGCTGTGTCTTCGCCAGTCTGTCGCTTTATCCACCCCCTAGGTGGTTTTACTCTCACTATTTACATGACACAAACAGTGACGCCACCTTACAACTATTTATCTGTGTCTTCGCCGATCTGTAACATTATCCACTCACGCTTTATCCACCCCTTAGGGAGTTTCACTGTCAAATTTTTATATGACAAAAACTGTGACGTCACTTTACAACTATTTATCGGTATTTTCACCGGTCTGTCGCATTTATCCACCCACGTTTAATCCACCTCTTAGGGGGTTTCACTGTCACTATTCATATGACACAAAAAATTACGTTACCTTACAACTATTTAGCTGTGTCACCGCCGGTATGTCACTTTAACCACCCATAGTTTATCCACCCTTTAGGGGGTTTCACTGTCACTATTTTATGACACGAACAGTGACGTCACTTTTTAACTATTTATCTGTGTATTCACCGGTCTGTTGCTTTATCCACCCTCGCTTTATCCACCCTTTACGGAATTTCACTATCACAAATTATATGACACAAATAGCGATTTTACCTTACAACTATTTATCTGTGTCTTTACCTGTCTGTCAAAAGTAGGCATTTCTAGCATAACCTATTTTGATTTCGACTGTTTATATCAAGTTTCATAAACATTTGTCCATAACTAAAGGAGTATGCCTATTCTGTATTTGATTAACATGGGAAAAGTGTTTGCAGAATAGCTGACATGAACACATAAACCATGTTTTTTAAGCATAAATTAATATATCTAAGCCACATAAGGGTAATTAATAAGTTTAATCCACAAATATTGATTTTTAAGTGAAATATTAATTATTTCTAAACTACCCGTTACGATTGACCGATTAGACCTGGATTTTGAACTCGTCCGAAAAAATGTAGGAATTACACGTCTCTACCAATTTTGTTCTCGAATGGACCACTTATCGAGAGTTATTGTGTTCACAGACACAGACACACAGACACACACACATACACACACACACACACAAACACACACACACACACACACACACACACACACACACACACACACACACACACACACACACACACACACACACACACACACACACACACACACACACACACACACACACATATATATACACAGTGTATTTAATTTTTAATATAAAATAATAAGAAGAGTTGTTTTAATAAACTAAAACCAATCCCTCTTGATATATCTATGATATAATCCATTTCCCACAGGAAAGTAAAAACAAACATTTTTTATTTGTATTATTCCGACACGTATTTCGGGGTCACATTGTTTGTTACCCTTAAAATAAAATATATCTAAACGGTGTAGTGTTTTTTAAGCCATATGTTTTTTCTTGATAAGGTGTGAGCTATTATTTGTTAGAGAATACTTTGAAATTTTCATATTACTAGTTCTTTGATATTTTTAAAAAATTGGTTTTTTTGTTGTATCTGCATTATGTTCTGTATGTTGTCGTTGTCTTCAGTATAGTTAATATATATATATACTACTCACCGAAGTCGTCTACCTGAACGTAACAGTCCCGGTCAATCCGCTGATGTTCGTGTGCTAAGCCCAGAGCATGCACCATTTCATGTATAACTACTTCATTCATGGGAGGGAAGCAATTATTGCCGAGCTCTATCTTTGATGTTATGCCCGTTTGAATAACTCCATACTCAGTAAATTGGCACTCATTTTCATTTTCTGAACGGACAAACTCCATTTTTTTATCTACGTCCTGCGCCTTCTCCAATTGAACCCAACGAAGGCACGTTCTATTTTGGATTTGATAAATGTGTTTAAGAATATTTTCAACTTGCTCTGGTTCTGGAAAAAGTATTTCAGATACCTACAGTTTTATCCGTATCAAGTATATTATTAATTGTTTTTGTAGTTTGTAAGTTTACAAGTTTGGTTTGCTTATAAATACAATAAAGAAAGTACACACGATACTAAAATACTAGATTTGGATTATCAGTCCTAAATAATATGAAGTTTTATACTATAGTAATGACTATAAAATATCCATGTTTTTCTTCTTTACTGTTTAATAGCATATTACAACTTTTAAACTGTTTTCGTTTTGAATATTTGTATAATATGGTAAAATATAATAGTATGGTAATAAGTTAAAAAAATATGTTTTATATAAAAACATTTTAAAATAATTTAATTTGGTTATAGACTTTTCTTTTTAAAATTTCTGGAGGGAATTGTATTTGGTCAAAAAAATACTCACAAAGTACCTATCCAAAAACTTACACAATAAAAAATTAATGGCTAGGGGCGAGAAGCGCATCCCTTTCTTCACCTCTGGAGTAGTAACAAATAGTTTTGTGAGAGCTTTATAAGAGGATGTGACTGTAAAATACATACCAAGTTTCATGCACACTAAGGAAGAAGGTAATTTTTATATGCTCTATTTTTATATGGGTTTAAATGAAGATGGAGAAATTACTTAATAAATTGATAATTTAGGCCGGAAGAGAAAAAATACATTTCAAACCCATTACTGTTGAACCTTCATTGTTACTCACATGAATAAATAAATATTTTGATTGCAGCAAAAATACAATGTATTAATGTCATACATTTCATGATTAGGAATAAGGAACAGTCAACTGGAATTTAACATAAAAAAATGTAAAAATATAAATAACTAATAATTACTTACCAATTGAATGGTATCTGCCTTTGAGGTTTCAATTTATTAATTCCTTACAGGAACCGGTTTCGGTCTCTTAACAGACCATCATCAGCCGACGAAACAGGTAACGCGTAACACATAATGTTTTTTTCTTGGTGGTCATTTAAAAAATCTTCAAAAAATCACGACACATATTTACAAATAATGAAAAAACAAAGAACTATTTACATGATGAATCATAATATGAATCAGCTGTTAGTTTCTTGCATTACAGTATTTAATAGCTGGAATGTTATTTTTTCGGAAAACTCATCCTTTTATTTAGCATAACGTCCTTGCCTTCTTTAAAATATTGATATATAAAAAAATTTCTCCCAAGCCTCAGCTTTGTATTTATTTTCGCAACTTTCGAATATTTTAATTGATGAGTAAAAATTAACTTTATGGCTAGGGTTTTCTTTTAAATGTTGCGCTACTTTTGATGAAGGATTCTTTTGGTTGAACGCAGTGTCCAATTTAAAACGTTCCTTTAAAACTGTAAGGAATTAATAAATTGACACCTGAAAGGCAGATATCTTTCAATTGGTAAGTAATTATTAACTATATAGGTGTCTAGGCTTTCAAAATAATATAAATAACTGTAATGATAAAGTAAATATGACAAAAAGTCTTACACAATATGGTTGAAAATGCCGCCCCAACAGACACTATTACCCAATCATACTGGAAGCGTACAAAAAATTAATGAAAAATTGCAAGACCAGGAATACAAACTAAAACAAAACTGTAGACTAAACCTTATACATAAAAAAATTAAGTGAAACATCAAATCCATGATAACAAACGTACAATTACAGTAAACCATAATCAACATTACTATATTAAAGGCTGTGACAAACAGAAATAATATAATAAAATGACTGTTTTGAAGTAACTATTTAAATGAAAGTGGTATCATAGAAGCTTCGACCACAAACAATATAAAACATGAAATTGAAATCATATCTTACGAGCCACTATTGAGGATTTCGGGTTTTTACGTTTTAAAGGTTTTTAGGGGTTAACTACATTAAAATAAACAATCAATATACCCCTGGAAACACAATGTATTTTATGTACATAAAAATTCACACACACACACACACGCACGCACACACGCGTGCACACACACACACACACACACACACACACACACACACACACACACAAACACACACACACTACTAGGAAAGGAATTAGTATCAAAATAAATTCTCTATAATATATGTATAATTTTGCATTTAATAAACGAAATATTCAACAGCATTACACCCTGTATTAAATATGTTCGCGATACATTAACTATTTTTTGTACTCAACGTGGCTCTTTATCTTGTACGGTAAGCCCTAATCGTATAGGCTGTTATTTATGAGAATATTTCCCCGGTTATTACGAAGATACCACATACCTTTTGATTTCCAAATGTAACATGGAACCAGTAGTGAAAAACTAATCTACTTACTAAACCCATCGTCTATGGAGTATGGAATAATGTTATCGGGCCAACATCCTCTTTTATTGTGTAATTTGGAATAAGTTGACTTTACATCTGTCATTTTCTCGTAGGCATCATCTATTTCTTCTTGGGTGTATTGTTTGCTAATTACACTTTCAAAAATTATCAAATTTACAAAATAATGAATAAACAGTATTAAATTCATTGAAAATTATGAATTACATAGATATTTCTCTATAATAAATGCAGTATCGCGTTGTTATGTTGCCAACAAGTATCCTACTACGTCACTGTTGATTTTAAATAGTTCATGTTATTAAGGTAAACTTGTGCTATTTAAATGTTCCGTAACTAAGTTGTGAATATTAAATGCACCATTGTATTTGGATAAAAGGTATGGACCATTCTATCGGCTTTCAAACTATAGCTGCGTACGCTCAATGGAAACAGTCGAGTTGTTTTTTATGAACTGAAGTAATTGTTTAAGTAATGACTAGTTATCATAACTAGACAGTAAACTTTAGCCATTTAGGCTAGTACGTTATCTTCCTTTTACGCTCTTTTGATATGAAAAATACCTAAACTATGTAGGGAACAATCACTCGATGAATGTGAATTTATTCAAGTTACGTATAAATATTATTGAAAAAATAATAAAAACTGCAGATCTTTTTACTTTCTGTAATATTAATATTACTATAACATAACATATTCTTTTAATTGTTTTAATATCAAGAGTTTAAATGTAACGTTTATAGTATAACCTTACTATCGGATGGGCCTACCTCGATTCAAATTAATCAGGAAGAAAATACTAGACCTTCCAAATACCTCGTATATACCTTCCAAAAAAAAGTAAATTTTGTTTGCTTCAAGGATATTTTAAAGCGTCGAGTATTATACTCTTGACTCTCATGGAAAGTTAAATTATTGAGAAAAAATGCGTTCTTTGTTAAGGAATCAATTTGGAAATGAGATAGCAATTTTTGTTTTCAATTTGCCTTGTGAATAGGGTATCATTATATAACATATCTAGGCCTACATACTTTGCTGTTTATTTCATTAGTGTTATTCACAAATAATTTTATAGTACACGTAAACAATTTGCATTTTCAGTATAACGTTTAACTGAGCTGTTTCACTTTATCCATTTATAGTGAACCAACGCTGCTCTAGGCGTCAGTGGAGGAGTTTTGTGGTAGGGAAAATAATTCCTTTTGAAATACCACAAATAGTAACTTGATCATAACTTCACCGAAATTAAAAAATATATTTTTATTTGAGGATAAAAAAGAAATATCCTTCTCAATAACATGTAAACCGACGATAATAATTCCATAGTGCGAATATGATAAGTAGAAAACATATGTTTTTGTAGATGATGCTTTCATGATGATGTGGTTTTTATGGATCACGTCAGTAGAATAAATAATAGGTTAAATACCTCATAAGCGTCCTTAAGAATTATGGTGTAGTACTTAACGGATGGTGAGCGTTTCAACACTTAAGGTGTTACTATCACATGTTTTTAAAACTTGAAACTTGATTTAAGAATTGTGTCATGATTCAAAATGGCATGGCATTTTTTTGGACTATGCCAAGATTCACAAGGCAGCTATAAAACTTATTATTTATTCTAGTAACAGTAAACGGACAGATAATTTCTTCCTCTAAAATTACAAATTGATTGACTGGCTAAATGTATTGTACTTCCAAATAAATTTTAAAAAAAGCGTTATATCTAACGGAATAATAAATACGAAGACAAAATATTGAATACTAGTAAAAATACAAAACTATCTATCACTATGAATATGAAATATTATACTATCCATTAACGTACAGTAAAAATAGTACAGTATAAAATAGTCAAATCCACTATTTTATTTAATTTTTTAATATATATTTAAGACACATAAACAGTTTTCACATAGTTAAAAAGAACAAGTAATTTAAAAAAATGTCATACTATTCAGATTATCTGATGTCCTATAATATATGTTAGAAAACTTTAATGTCCGTTAATTTATCTCAAGTATAGCTGATCAAAATGTATTTTCTATAAATCTGATACTGTCAAAAACTGTCAAAGGCAGCGTAATAAAAAGGGAATTGGCTTTAGTTATATTTGCGAGACAGGGCTCAGAGCTCCCAGAGCGTGGGAAAAGCTAATTAGAAATAGGCGACTCTTCTGCAAAATGAATTATTCTAAGGGCTAAGCAATTATTGGCAGTATATACAGGGTGTTTCAGAATTCCCTACCAATACTCTAGGGTATTGTTCCTGGATAAGAAGAATATCTAAATATCATATTAAAATCGTCCGGAAGTCCTTAGTTACTCACACAGCCTCCATTTTGTTTTTTTCACTTATTATTTTTTTCTGAATAATGGTTAAACATACGGAATTGAAACTTTGCACAAACATTTATGACAACTAGACAAAGCTACAAAAAATTATGACAATTTCTCAAATTCATAAAACAAAATGGCGGCCATTTAAAATGTTGTTTCTCAAATAACTCATAAACCGTTGATGTAACAGAAAATTTACAAGAATAACATCCTTTAGAGAATTTAATTACAAATCGATTGACACTAAACATTTTGAAATTAGACAAATATTAACTGAGATATGGCAGCTTTAGTGATAGGTGACCGCTGGAGCTTAGTTGCAGTGCATGTTGAGGCATGGGACTAAGGTCTGCCACAACAATGCAACAGCCTCCGTCTACTTTGTATGTTATTTGTAGATGATTTTAGATCACTTTAAACAATAATAAAATGTAACATAACCTTCTTGGTCTTGGCATAAGTTTAGAATAACTGTAATTCACTTTACTTGATTAGAGAAGTAAAGGTAAGATTTTTTAACAATTTTTTATTTACATAAATACATGAAATATAGCCAAACTTCAAATACGTTGCTCAAAATGTCGTCCCCCTACTTGGTTACAGGCTCTGAAACGTACTTCCATTGACAGTAAAATATTAGCATTTTCTTCTTGAATGACGGCCCCAGCCCCCTCGATTCTACCGACTAACTCAACTTCATTTTCCACTGGAGTAGAGTAAACTAATTCTTTCATGCGCCCCCAAAAGTAAAAGTCCAATGGCGTCAAGTCCGGAGACCTAGGTGGCCACAGTGTCGGACCCCCTCGCCCGATCCAACACTCTCCAAATGTCACATCCAAGTACTTACGTACATTGTTCCCAAAATGAGCTGGGGCGCCGTCGTGTTGGAACCACATTCCCATTCTTTCTTGTACCGGAACGTCTTCCATCAATTCTGGAAGAATTTCTCTCAGAAGGACCAGGTAAGTGGGAGAATTAAGTCGGTTTGGCAGAATGTATGGACCAATGACGTGGTTTCCGAGAACACCTGCCCAGACATTAACTGAAAACCGATTTTGATTTCGTTTCTGAATAACTTTGTGAGGATTTTCTTCTACCCATACGTGACTATTTCTACTATTGAATATGCCATCTCTAGTGAAGCTACTTTCATCTGTGAACAAAATCTTTTTAAGGAAATCTGGTTCGTCTGCCAACTTGTGAAGAAACCAACGAGAGCAAGCAACACGACAAGGATAATCCCGGGGTTCAAGTGAGTGAACATTTTTTAAATGAAATGGATGCAGCATCTCATCATTTAAAACTCTCCAAACAGTGGCATTGCTCGTATTCATTTCATTAGCGACATTCCGAGTACTAGTTCGGGGATTTTCTTCAAATTTAATGATAACATTTTCTTCAAATTCCACACATCTAATAGACTTATCCCAACCTGCGACTGATCTATTGATCTTAAAAGTACCATTTTCCCGTAGCCGATTGTGGACTGCAGTAAAAGTCTTTATGCATTAATTGCAGTAATTATCAGTAGTAATGCATTATCTGCAGTAATTGTCTTTGTGGAAATCGTTCAGCGTATAATCTTCTTGCCTGAGATGAATTTCCTAATGCAGCTCCATACATAAAATGCATGTCGCAGTACTCTTCATTAGTGTAGTCAGCCATTAGGTACACTTCAAGTTGCTTTATCTAATCAAGATTCACTTACCAAACAAAAACAAATAACAAACGAACAAGAACACGAACGAGAACAATTAATAAACGAACAAAAACAAATAACAAAGTAATGACATATTTTCTTGAATATTTAAGAACACGATCGCTTTTTAAATAAACAGTATATTTTAACAGCTAATAAAAGTGAGTTCAAAGGTTAGAGAAACTGACTACAATGAATAAAATAATAAAATTTTCTGGCAAGAATGAAATCAGATGATTAGTTTGTAAATGAATATTTTGACTTATACCACAGCTGATTAAACATTTAGGGAGTTTTGTGTGAATTTTAATGACAGTAAGCAGACGGAGGCTGTTGCATTGTTGTGGCAGACCTTAGTCCCATGCCTTGACATGCACTGCAACTAAGCTCTAGCGGTCACCTATCATTAAAGCTGCCATATCTCAGTTAATATTTGTCTAATTTCATATTTAGTGTCAATCGATTTGTAATTAGATTATCTAAAAGATGTTATTCTTGTAAATTTTCTGTTACATCAACGGTTTACGAGTTATTTGAGAAACAAAATTTTAAATGGCCGCCATTTTGTTTTACGAATTTGAGAAATTGTCATAATTTTTTGTAGCTTTGTTTAGTTGTCATAAATGTTTGTGCAAAGTTTCAATTCCGTATGTTTAACCATTATTCAGAAAAAAATAATAAGTGAAAAAAACAAAATGGAGGCTGTGTGAGTAACTAAGGACTTCCGGACGATTTAAATATGATATTTAGATATGTTTCTTATCCAGGAACAATACCCTAGAGTATTGGTAGGGAATTCTGAAACACCCTGTATAACTATGGACACTGCCGAGTTGACTTTCTTTTTAGATATTGTTTTATATAAAAACATTTTCATTTAATTTTAAATGAATTCAATATAAGTAAACAATTAAAACCAGCCTAACATCTTTGTCTTACAAGTGGATTCAAGACAGCTACGTCATTAGAATTGAAATACGCACCATGTAAATTTCGTATCCAATACTATAATACGAGCAATACGAGCTAAAACGAGCAAGGTTTGTTTATATATATATATATATATATTGAAGATGGGATGATTCCCGAAACATGTCGAAGAAATAATTAAAATGTTTACTAAGGGTACTCGGTTGACTTATTTAAAGATTATATATATATATATATATATATATATATATTCGCACACGGTTCTCGAAAACGGCTCTATGGAATTTCTTTATATTTTTGAAATTACTATTTTCCGAGTAGAAAATATGTTCTAGATAGGTCAATGTCCAGGAAATTCTTGTTTTCTTGTAATATTTAGTTTAAAATTTAAAAATTTTACATTACGCTTATGGAGAATCAAATGTAAACAATAAAAATCAAAACATATGTTTATAACAGTTTGACAGTTCTTGATTGAAGATGTTGGGGAACAATATGTGAATAAAGGTTTTTAATAAATATTTATTTTATGTATTTAATAAATGCAAAATTATCAGGTTACTAAACAGTTTGTAACAACTTAAGGGTAATATAGCTGTGCAAAATAAAAGCAGAAAAAAGTATTTCCAAAATCTTCCGTGTTTTGCTTGTATTGCTTGAAGCCACTATAACAAACCAATTAATAGGTGTAAATTAAATTTCTCTTTTGCTTTTCAATCCTCATTCCGTTTCTAACAAAATCAGTTGATCGCAGGCTAATAAATACTGTATGGATAATTAAACAGTAAATGATCAGCTAAAACCATTGAGGTTGGCTAAAAGACCCTAAACGGCGTCGCTCATTTGGCAGACGCCGTAGTCCAGTGGTAGCGCGTTGACCTCGTTAATCGGAGGTCACGACTTCCATCCCCGTCAGGGGTAATACTTTTTGATCATTGCTATATTAACTATGGTGTATTAAATCGGTTTTATTTAAACCACACAAATGTTTTCATTGAGTAATAAATGTGTTTTAATTTTTCTAATTAACTTGTATAATACATGTCTTAGTCAATATGAGTAAATCTCGGTCACCAGGTACTTATTATTAACTAGCCCACGGCCCAGAATATGTAATGTTTCACAGCTAAGCCATAATACTATTCAATTTCAGAACATGGTTAATCTTTAAGCTATAACATATTAACTGTAGGGCGTTACGAAGTTCGCCGGATCAGGTAGTTGATTATAAATGTTTTTTTTAAATATTACTTTACATAAATTTATCAGACCTGAAGTCTTTCCTATAATACTTACTTACTTACTGCTTTGGCCACTGGTACCCTAGATAGTACTTGGCCTCTCCAACATACTGCCTCCATAGATCTCTGCTTCTTAAATCTTCCTTCCTTCTCCCTATAATACTTAAGATATGTATGTATATATATATATATATATATACATTTATTTATGTATATATATATTTAGTAATTTAATCTAGTTACTACTAAATGTAGGTGTACTATGATTAATATATATGATAATGATTTTGCCATCTATCATTGATTTTCTACAGTACGTCAGCCAAATATTATTGAAAATAGCACTGTACTAATACAGACCATTAAAACATTACTTTTTAAGGTAGTACCTGATCAGTATTTCAACTAGTTAACGTTTAAGAAAAATGGTGTATATATTTATTTATATATATAAGTGGATAAACACATGCCACACCTAGTCCATCACATGTCGACCAATATTGAGAACGCCAACAGGTACTTCATAGAGCTCTTTTTATTACAATATTAGACAACAATAATTATAGAAATAGTAAATGTATAAATAGTACTGTTTTAAGAAAATAATTTACCCTGTAAAAACGATTGCATTTATTATATGTCACAAATCAATTGGAGTTGTTTATATCAGGCTAATAATTATGGTCATAATACATATAATGTATTTTTTGAAATTTTCAAAAATATATTATAAAATGGTTTTTCTTTTAAGGTTTTATAGAAAGAAAGAATTTAAAAAACCCTCGGATTACAGAGGGTATCCGAATATCAAGTCACAAAAAAAGAGAACTAAGTAAATTAGCTAAAATAACAAACGATTAAAAAGTTTTTAATTATTTTAAAAACCATAAAAAGATTTTTAAGTCAGTTTGCAACAAAGTACGCCAAATGCGTAGTTTCAAATTAATTGAACAGTCTGATTGTATGAGTAGGGTGTTTTGGGGTGTAGTGAGATTAGAACTTGGCGCCAACAAGGTCAAAAATGTGTGTACTGGATTTACTTCCCTGTGGGAAATAGGTTAGATCATGGATATGTCTAAAGGGAATGCTTTCAGTTCGTCTAAACAGCTGTTCTTATTTTTTTATATTTAAAATTCAATACAATAGATCTAGTAGTTTCTACAAATACTTCACAAAGCACATGTTTTACAGAGTTTTAAATTCCAAGTCCCCGCGCAATCACACCGCGCCGCGTACCGGCTCATGTCGCTGCCGCAAGACTCACACCTGCATTTAACATGACTATTAATTTTTGCTATAGTGTCCATCTATCTTACTATTATATCCATGACCTACTTAAAAATCCTTACCACTTAAAACACAACAACACTCCTTTCTGTTTAATCGCTTTCTCCACTAAATAAGTCTTTGATAATTCATAATTATAAAATTCACCTCTAGGTCTCATATTCTTTACCTTTGCACCGGGTCCTTTTAATCAATTTTGGAATCAGAAAATTCTACAATAATTTGAGTTTTAGTAGTAAAATGGTGTGATAGTTGTCACGATTAGGTAGTTATAGGGGCGTAGCTGGGATTTAATAATACAAACTCAATAATTTAAATATTAAATTAAATAATTAAAAACATTTAAATTCTCTTTTAATGAATACGAACTTATATATATATATATATATATATATATATATAGAAAATATAAGTTCAAGATAATACAGTTCAATTGAATTAGTTAAATGGCTCACAAGCTCCTAACAATAAACAATATCAATATGTGAAAGTTAATTAATTTATATTTATGTTAACACGAATACCCACATAAATTTATTAATTATTGCTCACAAGCTCCCAACAATAAACCATATCAATATGTGAAAGTTAATTAATTTATATTTATTTTAACACGAATACCCACATAAATTTATTAATTATTAATCACGTACCGCAACCAATAATAATAGTTTAAATAGTTTTCAAAAATAAACTTTAAAACTAGAAATAAGTTAGTGTACAATCAATTAGTAATGTGTAGAAATTTGTTTAGTTTCATCTTATGTAAAAGGTAAAATTTAATGCACTGAAGCTAAATGATTGTCAAGTGAGATGTTGGCTCATGACCATATAGTTATTTTTGATACCTCTAAACTGGACACTTTGTATGTAACAAATAACCAAAATTTCAATTTCTCTCCTGTTGTATTGAATACGTGGTGAATATGTTGTATGAATTGTTGAATAACCATATAGTTATTTTTTTTAATACATTGAGAAAGGTATAAGATTGCCTTACATAGCATTATAAGGTAAGCTAGAAACAAACAAAATCACTATACATTCAACAAGTTGATGTGTCATGAATTTGATCTAGGATCTATTACATTCAAGTATTAAACAACTGTGGGTTGAAATTAAACACATCTTGCCTCTTGTTCCACCAAGTTGTCATTTGGGCCAAAATGAAACTAATCTAGGATCTGCTGGATTCAATATTTAAATTGCTAATACAACAACAAAATTATTTTTAAAATAAGATGAAATTATTGAAACCATTTTTAATGTTTGAATTCAAATAACTAAATATAAATAATAACATTAAAAAGTTATATAGTGAAAGTGTTGTAATTTGTGACTTTATAATTCATTTAGTAATTTAAATATGTGTTTGGTGTGCATTGTCACAAACATAGACGAGTCAAAAAATGAAAGACCTGACTACAACATCAACCATGTAGAGTACAAGTGAGTGTAGATGACTATCCTTGCGTGTATGTGCATGTAGATACTTTTTCTAAGAGAGCTAAGTAGGTTATGGATTAATGCTACTGATGTTTTGAGATAGATGGACACTATGGCAAAAATGATGCTGTGAGTCTTGTACATTACGCGGTACAGTGCATTTAAGAATAGAAAATTGCCGATATCTCGGAAACTAAGAACTTTTTGATATCAACACCTTCTAATTATGTCTGATCTCACCAAGGCGCATCTTTTGGCATACTTTTTTCTGAAAAATTTTCAGCCAAAATTATTGTGCAAAAAATCTGGTCGTTTTATAACAGTGGGACTTGGCACATGTGAATGTGGTTTTATTTTGCATAAAAATGATGTTGTATGATATCAAGCAGTAGATTGGATATGATGGCATTGTTTAAAAATTAAGTAATATAAAACATGTTTGGTGCGCATTGCCGTCAAAGAATGAAGAACTTGACTACAACATCAACCCTCCTCAGTTGCATAATTTTTCATTTTCTTGGTTGTATGTTTTAGTTAAGTCATAACATTTACGTATATAGCTGAGTACAAGTGAGTATGTGCATGTATATACTTTTTCTAAGAGAGATAGGATTAAAACAATCCTTTTAGCTGGTGTCAAGAATATTCAACCTGATAATGTTAAAGAATCTTTCAATCCCTTGTGAAAGAGTTAATATTATTCACTATGTGACGATAGTCACCTTTTTCAAAATTATATTCAAAAATTTGGGTTTTAACTACAGATATAAAACCTGGTACTTGGATTTCACAATCCACATACCAGTGTTGGGGAATTGGCACATAGAGTCATTTTATGATGACACGGAACCTGGTTACTCGTTCTGACCATTGAACTTGGATGGGCTCAGCGATTTGTGAGACTTGGATGTACTGTTATGTGAGCACTGATGCCTGGTTAGACAGAGTCAGAGACGGAGCCCCAGGCGACTCAGAGGGGAACATCTCGGACGCCAAATTCCGTGGTAAGGCGATCTCTTTAATTTGTATAGTCTTTTGAATTCAGATTTTTAAAGTTTATTTTTGAAAACTATTTAAACTATTTATTGGTTGCGGTACGTGATTGTTTTATAATTATTCTAAATTAATAATTAATGAATTTATGTGGGTATTCGTGTTAACATAAAAAATTCTCTCTGTAAGACATGTGCTTTGTGAAATATTTGTTTTTTTTATGAAAATGATGTTGGATAGTGTCAGACAGTAGATTGGATATGAATAAGTACGAGAGTTTTACAAATTGTTTGCTTTTGTAGTGTGTGTCAGTGTTATGTACTGCATCGATTTTCGGACCCTGTAAGATGCGTTCTTTGTGAAATATTTGTTTATTTTTAATGAAAATGATGTTGGATAGTATCAGACAGTAGATTGGATATGAATAAAGGCGGAAGTTTTACAAATTGTTTGCTCTTGTAGTGTGTGTCAGTGTTATGAACCGCTGCGCGGGAGTCTAGGATTTGGGACCCTGTAAGATGCGTGCTTTGTGAAATATTTGTTTATTTTTAATGAAAATGGTGTTGTATAGCATCATACAATAGATTGGTAATGAATAAAGGTGGGATTTTACGGATCAAAACGAGATGCGCAAAAATTGATCACCATGTTATTCTTATGGGAAAAACGTGCCGATTCTGGTTTATAAACCTCAGTTTGTATCTACTTTAGATTTTACAATTTTTTCCAGTTTTTAAGGCTTTTGACTGCGTACTTCATGATATTCTTTATGAAAAACTTAGATTTTACAGATTTTCCAGTTATGTTGTGGCTTGTATTAAATCTTACTTCTCAAATATATTTCAAAGTACAACAATCATAAGGGATACTCGTAAATGTTTTTCACCCTGGAAGAGATTAAATTGTCATGTTCCTCAGGGATCAATTTTTGAACCCCTTTTATTTTTAAATTTTATATCCCAAAATGTATTACAATAGATGTAGTATAGTATGCAGATGACACACTAGCCATTCATCAGACAAAACATCCTTCGGAACCTAAATAACTTAATCAATCTTTATTTAAATTTTATGAATGGTTTGGTGTAAATGGTTAAAAATAAAAAATAAAACTGGTTAAAAATAAGACTCTTTTAATGGAATTTTCGACAATTCAAAATAAGGATAACTGTCTGCCGAAAGTTGGTTTTGTGGTGGATTTGTGGAGGGAGGGACATTGTTCTTAGATGGAGAAACGCTGTTCCCAGTGGGAGAAAAACTGTTCACAGAGGGAGAAACACTGTTCCAAGAGGGAGGAACACTGCCCCCTAAAGGAGGAATACCTAGAGGGAATACCTAGGAGTTCCTAGAGGGAAAGCACTATTCTCAGAGAAAGTAACACTGTTCCTAGAGGAAGAAACACTGTTCCCAGAGGGAGGAATACTGTTCCTAGAGGAAGGGTCTCTGTCCCCAAAGGGAGGAACACTGTTCCCAGAAGGAACAACACTGTTCCCAGAGGGAGAAACACTGTCCCCGGAAGGAGGAATACTGTTCCCAGGGGGAGGAACACTGTCCCCGAATGGAGGAATACTGTTCCCAGAGGGAGGAATACTGTTCCCAGAGGAAGGAACACTGTTCCCAGAGGGAGGAATACTATTCCCAGAGGAAGGAACACTGTTCCCAGAGGGAGAAATACTGTTCCCAGAGGAAGGAACACTGTTCCCAGAGGGAGGAATACTGTTCCAAGAGGGAGGAACACTGCCCCCTAAAGGAGGAATACTGTTCCTAGAGGGAAAGCACTATTCTCAGAGAAAGTAACACTGTTCCTAGAGGAAGAAACACTGTCCCCGGAAGGAGGAATACTGTTCCCAGGGGGAGGAACACTGTCCCCGAATGGAGGAATACTGTTCCTAGAGGAAGGAACACTGTTCCCAGAGGGAGGAATACTGTTCCCAGAGGAAGGAACACTGTTCCCAGAGGGAGGAATACTGTTCCCAGAGGAAGGAACACTGTTCCCAGAGGGAGGAATACTGTTCCCAGAGGAAGGAACACTGTTCCCAGAGGGAGGAATACTGTTCCCAGAGGAAGGAACACTGTTCCCAGAGGGAGGAATACTGTTCCAAGAGGGAGGAACACTGCCCCCTAAAGGAGGAATACTGTTCCTAGAGGGAAAGCACTATTCTCAGAGAAAGTAACACTGTTCCTAGAGGAAGAAACACTGTTCCCAGAGGGAGGAATACTGTTCCCAGAGGAAAGATCTCTGTCCCCAAAGGGAGGAACACTGTTCCCAGAAGGAACAACACTGTTCCCAGAGGGAGAAACACTGTCCCCGGAAGGAGGAATACTGTTCCCAGGGGGAGGAACACTGTCCCCGAATGGAGGAATACTGTTCCTAGAGGAAGGAACATTGTTCCCAGAGGGAGGAATACTGTTCCCAGAGGAAGGAACACTGTTCCCAGAGGGAGGAATACTGTTCCCAGAGGAAGGAACACTGTTCCCAAAGGGAGTAACAGTGGTTCCAGAGGGAGAAACACTGTCCCCGGAAGGAGGAGTCCTGGGTCACCACTTCATACCACCCGATCACTAGGTAGCATGAGTACTGTGGTAGATAAGTTCCAACTGGGTCTTCCCACTTCTTTCAAGTCTTGTCATCTGGGCTCCTGTCCTGCCAACTATCTGTGGTTGCTACGGTGTGTACTGAGTTTTTATTTTGATTATTTAAGAGTTTATACACATATGCATATTTAAGTTACGTTATTTAGTTTTTTTTGTTTTTACAAATTTCAGCACTGATACTGGTCATCTTTTTTAAACTTAAAGATCGTTAATTTACAATTCATTTTGATCCTACTCTCAGATACCGAACTACTCGTAGAAAATTTAGGCTTTTTAAATAACTATAAAATTCAACTAATACTTTTTATTGTAATGTAGTGTTCACAACTCTACTATTGATTATGATTCAAACAACTTAACCTTACATAATAAATTTGATTAGACTTTCACTTAACTATTCGGTGTCTTTTCATGACTATTTTCTTTGATTTCATTTAACTTATTATTTTCACAATATTCTATTATATCCTTTATTTTCCCATAGTTATTTTATTAATTAGCTTACACTCCTTTTTACAGACGAGTTTAAGTTTATATTCAGAGATTTTGGGATCAGTACCTCACGTAAGCCCTATAGTTAGAAATTCCAGAATTAGTTAGGATCAATTTTGAAAGCCAATAAAGATATCAGTTATAGTTTTTTGTGTAAAATAAAATAATATATGAGCTGTGAATTTTGTTCAAATGGGCTATACCTATGAGACCTTCAGCTAAGTTTTGGTTATGCAATCTACTTAAATAATGAATATATATATCTGATTGGCCGCTGGCTGTATAGGTGGACCTGCTAGATAATTAATACGCCTGATTTATACCTTCCTCATATTTGGAAGTAATGTGTTAAAATAAAATTTAACACATGGTGTGTTAAATTTTTAATTTTTAAGTTTTTTAAATTTTTAAGTTGAAAATGTAATTGTGTGCTTTTGTAATGTCAGGTATACTTCTGTATTTGTTGTTCATTGTGAAATCTTCATTTATTTATTATGAATTTATTTATTTATCTAACTGTAACAAATTTTGTCTTTTTGAAAATTTAAGAGAACAAGATAGAGCAAGGGTTAAAATAAGTTTGTTTTTTTTATTTTAAAATAAAACGTACAAGAATAATGAAAGGTTCTTAAAGGGTAAGAAGGTAAGGATAAAAAGTTTCAAGGAAAAACCTTTTTTGTCAAACTTAAATATTTATTTGATTAATTATTTGATTATCTTGATAATTAATACTTATAAAATCAACGTTAAATATTTAGTTTAAAAATGATAGCAAAATATCATTAAAAAAATATGATAATAATGTGTTTAACGCATTTGAAGCAATTATAAAATATACAATTAAAGTTAATCATAAATTACCAAATCCATTTTAAAATAATTGGTTAATAGAAGTATCTGTAATTAATATAACAAATACTATAGATAGATAGCTAGATAATCTAGATTAAATAATACTAGTCCAGTTATATTTAATATAAAAGATCTAAATGAAGAGAATACAATTGGTAGCTTTTACGACTATTTATAAGAAAACTTTATAGGATTTTCCCTCAAGAAATGGAAAAAAATTTTCAAGTTGTAAATTGTATAAAGATTTATGTGACTAAAGATGACTCATGTAATTGTTGTAAGGAATTTGTAAAAGCATTTCATTAACAATTATTCGATAATTTAAAAGTAGGAAAAATCGATAAAAAGATTGTCATAATGGTAAGGAAATGAAAGATATATGAAGTAAATAATTGTAAAGATAAAAAATACTCAATTTTTTTGATGACGTACATGAAGATAACCAAAAATCCTATTTCAAATCATGATTAGTTAAGGTGAGAAACAGGCATGGTTGGATCAGGTCGTGGTAGTACAGTGGGCCTAACAAACCATGTAATGTGTTTGTGTATAAATGTTGTGTGAACCTAGTATTTCATTCTTTACGACTCGCCAGGAGAATATAAAAGTTCTGGAAATCTGAATTAGCTGTTATAAAGTGGAAACAAATTTTTAAATGCATATTTTAACTGTAAGCAAAGTATGTTTACACATTTCAAGGTCACTAATATTAAATGTGAAGGTGTTGCTGGTTCAATGTATTACTAGGAGTGAATATCAGATGGACAAAGTGATTGTCACTTGAGGGGTCAGCTATGAATGTTGAAACGATAAAATACTGGGTACCTTACTGGATCAAAATAAAATATTAGGTATATAATTATAGTACTTAGACTTGACCAAATTATTCCATGAGTTTTAAATATTTTACAAAAGACATATTTCTATTGAATTATTTTAATATCTTGTCATAAACAGGGATTCTTGATGCTATTGTGAACAAAATGAAATCAAATTTTAGTTATGGTTGGAAATATTTCCAAAGAAGGAAAATTTACTCTTAATATATTATACCAATGATTTTATTCAAAACACCTCTTTTTTACAGGATTAGTCGTCTAGGACCGATATGTGGCGTCGTTACAAAGGTTTATTTACTGTAGGTACAGCTATTCCTTTGGCTATATCCATATATAGATCCTTGCACTCATCACGTTTTTCATCCTCTTCTATCTTCACACACACCTCGGGTCTGGTTTGACAGAAGTCTGGCGCTCCACAAAACCGATAGTTCAGCTTGTAAACATCCATGTAGCTCAACTTCCCAAGATGCTTTCCTTCTTTTCCCCACCATCCGTGAGAGTCGCCTAGTCTGTGTCTCCAAAGTAACCCCCAGAAAGGCTGAAAAAATTAAGTTTTTGGGTTGAAATAATTCTGGTATTTTGTTGCACGTCTTACAATTTAACAATAATTTAATTAATGAAATTTACTTTGAAATTAATTTTATTCCAATTACGCCATGTCCAAAACTATTTTATTATTACTCCTTTAAAATTTAATGTGAACTTTTCCAATAAACTTTGAGACTGATTTCTACTGAAAGATTTGTGAGATATAAGCAACTAAATGTAACTGTATTCCTCGTTACCACGCGTCACTTTAGTCTCAGGGATTAAAATATATGCGTTGTCAAATTATGTTTAGTACGTTTACATATTGTCGTATATGGCTTATTGTAAAAAGCCATAAATAGAGTTAATATGCTGGATTAGTCATTTAAACCCGTTAATCGTAATGAAAATATTTTACAAGAATTTACAAGTATACCACCATAATATTTCATATTATATTTCAGTATGTCATTCTATTGAACGACTTATCTCGACATGTCTTTCCGAAGTTCATGAGAAGCTGGTATTTCAGGATAAAACGCTTTTTGAAGATATCTTTAACCAAACGGCACCTCTCTGATCCATTTTCTTTTTTAATTTTGACATGAATTAGTCAAATCTCTAATAGCTGAACTTTTGTTTATAATACCTGCTGTTTAGATGAACTAAAAACATTTTCAGTAGACATATCCATGAACTTATTACCTACTGTAAAGTAAAAACAAACATTTTGACATAGATATGTCTTAGCTCTGGGGGGTGTTGGTGATTTTCAAGATGGAAAATATGTAACGGGTTTCCATAGAAACCACCAGACCTATTTTATTGATTTTTTATATAAAATAGTAAGAACAGCTGTTACGATGAATTGAAAACATTCCCTTTAGACGTATCCATGATCCAACCTAATTCCCACAGGGAAGTAAATACAGGCATTTTTAAGTTTGTTATTTCCAAAAGTGTTCATTCAAATAGTTGTAAGTTTTATACTTACATCGTCTTTATCCCTTAGCACTCCCCTTTCACTGTAATAGTGAACTATACTGCGTTTGTCATAGGGCCACTTTTCAAATGAAAGGTCGTCATAAATGATTTTGAATTGGCTATTTGTAAGAGCGGCTGAAATAGGTAAAACATAATTTTAACATACTCTTAAAGAATCAATTGATTACCTAAAACGTGAATGAATGTCTTTACATATGAGTATACCGGGTGACGAGTGGAGGTCCACAATCTTATTCTTTTACTGTTGCAAATAACCATAGCCACGTGTCTCAGGCACAACTTAAACTATCTTTTTACACCAAAAGTACGCCGTTTTAAAAGCCCATATTTGCTACAATTAGCTGTAGTTTTTTGGAGCAACCAAAGGCATCAAACGCATCATAGCCCATATTTAGGGTTCTATTCTATATGGGTTTATATTTTAAAAAAATATATCCCTACTGATTGAATTTGAGATATTACAGTAAACGTAAAAAACTAGTTGATTAACCCAACTAGTTGAAAAAACTAGTTGGGTTTAATGCAAGGGATAAAAATGATATGATGGTATTATTGGTTGGTATTGTTTAATGGTTTACCCATAGGTGTGCAAAATATAACGTTTTCCCTTGGTTGGGACCAGGGTCTTTATGATATCAGGTTTTTAACATTTCTGAAAAAAAGCTTAAACTATTTAATATTACAATAATAAAATATTATTAATATTAGTTTACCTTGTATCCTCTTAATAACGTAATGATTTAGAGTGAATATTTATTCCTCGTCTAAACACTTTTAACCAAAAGTATTAGAAAAATCCTTACTAAAAGTGATACAAAATATTTATATTGGCATAGGTTTAATCTACCATGGAATCTTTACCTTCTAGTTACAGAAGTAACTGGTTTAGTACATACCTGAATAAATTCAGGATATAGTATGCACTATACGGGGTCACAAGTGGCGTCCAAGCTCCATTTAATTCAGTGTGTGGTATTCAGTATACGGGGTCACAAGTGGCGTCCAAGCTCCATTTAATTCAGTGTGTAATATTCAGTATACGGGGTCACAAGTGGCGTCCAAGCTTCATTTAATTCAGTGTGTGGTATTCAGTATACGGGGTCACAAGTGGCGTCCAAGCTTTATTTAATTCAGTGTGTGGTACTCAGTATACGGGGTCACAAGTGGCGTCCAAGCTTTATTTAATTCAGTGTGTGGTATTCATTATACGGGGTCACAAGTGGCGTCCAAGCTTTATTTAATTCAGTGTGTGGTATTCAGTATACGGGGTCACAAGTGGCGTCCAAGCTTCATTTAATTCAGTGTGTGGTATTCACTGTACGGGGTCACAAGTGGCGTCCAAGCTTTATTTAATTCAGTGTGTGGTACTCAGTATACGGGGTCACAAGTGGCGTCCAAGCTTTATTTAATTCAGTGTGTGATATTCACTATACGGGGTCACAAGTGGCGTCCAAGCTTCATTTAATTCAGTGTGTGGTATTCACTGTACGGGGTCACAAGTGGCGTCCAAGCTTTATTTAATTCAGTGTGTGATATTCACTATACGGGGTCACAAGTGGCGTCCAAGCTTCATTTAATTCAGTGTGTGATATTCACTATACGGGGTCACAAGTGGCGTCCAAGCTTCATTTAATTCAGTGTGTGGTATTCAGTATACGGGGTCACAAGTGGCGTCCAAGCTTTATTTAATTCAGTGTGTGGTATTCAGTATACGGGGTCACAAGTGGCGTCCAAGCTTTATTTAATTCAGTGTGTGGTATTCAGTATACGGGGTCACAAGTGGCGTCCAAGCTTCATTTAATTCAGTGTGTGGTATTCACTGTACGGGGTCACAAGTGGCGTCCAAGCTTTATTTAATTCAGTGTGTGGTATTCACTATACGGGGTCACAAGTGGCGTCCAAGCTTTAACTAATTCAGTGTGTGGTATTCGCTATACGGGGTCACATGTAGTGTCCAAGCTTTAACCTTTATGGCTTATTCCACCCACGCTTTACTCACCCTTTAGGGGGTTTCACTGTCACTATTTATATGACACAAACAGTGACGTCACCTTACAACTATTTAGCTGTGTCTTCACCGGTCTTTCCCTTTACCCACCCACACTTTACCCACCCTCTAGAGATTTCCACTGTCACCATTTTTATGACACAAATAGCAATTTTACCTTACAACTATTTATCTGTGTCTTCACCCTCTGTCAAAAGGAGGCTTTTCTAGCATAACCTATTTTGGATATATTTAAGCCACATAAGGGTAATTTACAAGTTTAATCCATAAGTATTGATTGTTAAGTGAAATATTAATTATTCCTTACTACCCGTTCCGATTGCCTGATATGTCTGAATTTCGAACTCGTCCGAAAAAATGTAGGAATACACGTCTCTACCAATTTTTTTCTCGAATGGACCATTTATCGAGAGTTTTCGTGTTCACAGACACAGACACACACACACACACACACACACACACACACACACACACACACACACCACATTGTGTTTAATTTTTAATATAAAATAATAAAAATAGTTGTTTAGATGAAATAAAACCTATCTCTCTGTATATATCTATGATCTAATCTATTTCCCACAGGGAAGTAAAATCAAACATTTCCCATTTATATTATTCTGACACGTGTTTCGGGGATTACCTTTATGGCCACATTGTTTATTACCCTTAAAAGCAAAATATATCTACACGGTGTAGTGTTTTTCTTAAGTCATATGTTTTTCTTGATGAAGAATGAGCTATTATTTGTTAGAGAATACTTTTAAATTTTCATATAACTATTTCTTTTATATTTTCAAAAATTGGGTGTTTGTCGTGTTTGCATTATGTTCTGTATGTTGTCGTTGTCTTCAGTATAGTTGGTATATGTATAATTCTTCTTTAGATATATTCTGTTTAGATATATTTTGCTTTAAAAGTTAAATAAACACTGTGACCGTGTAGTAATCTCCAAAACACGTGTTAAAATAATAAAATTGAAAAAAGGATACTCTGGCATTGTTTATTTTGTAAATACTCTGGCATTGTTTATTTCGTAAATAGTTATATATGTGTATACAAATTTTAGCGACTACTGTTTTTGGCCTCTGACCATTAAATAACGAAAAAATAACATGGTCCCGTGCATAATTCTTACATTGAGACATACGTTAATAGCTCCTTCCCTAATCTCTAAAAATCTTCCCAATAACAGGTCCTAGATAAGTTACATGTTCTAGATGTTTCACACAAAAATATATCTGTTTGTTTTCTATAAAAAACATTAAAAGAATATATGAGTACTAACATTGTTTATTAAAGTATGGGATGGATCGTAATCACACTGACTAAATCCTAGGTTGTAAAAGGTATTTAGGTGTATTAAAAGAGGGAGACATCTGTCAACAAGATCCCATTTCTAATGGTTACCAAGACATAATAATGATGAGGAACTCTTAATGCTGGATACGTCGTTAAATACAGTACCCGTAATTACTGACTACGGTACCATACATTTTTAATTAAGGCTAGTTTAGAAGCTATGACCAAGTGAACTATGTTTTCACCATAACAATATTTTTTCAAACTCACGATAATCGTCCACTTGAACGTAACAGTCCCGGTCAATCCGCTGATGTTCGTGAGCGAAGCCCAGAGCATGCACCATTTCGTGTATAACCGCTTCATTCATGGGAGGGAAGCAATTGTTGCCGAGCTCAATCTTTGATGTTATGCCCGTTATAATAACTCCATACTCAGAAAAATCGCACATATCTTCATTTTCTGAAAGGACAAACTTTACGTATTTATCTACGTCCTGCGCCTTCTGTAGTTGAACCCAACGAAGGCACGTTCTATTCTGGATTTGATAAATGTGTTTAAGAATATTTTCAACTTGCTCTGGTTCTGGAAAAAGTATGTTAGAAACAGTTTTATCCGTATCAAGTATATTATTAGTTGTTTTTTGTAGTTTGTAAGTTTACAAGTTTGATTTGCTTATAAATACAATAAAGAAAGTATACGAGATACTAAAATACTAGATTTGGATTATCAGTCCTAATTAATATGAAGTTTTATACTATTGATGACTATATAGTATTCATATTTTTCTTCTTTACTGGTTCATAACATTTTATAACTTTTAAACAGTTTTAGTTTTGAATATTTATATAATACGGTAAAAAATATATTTTATATAAAAACATTTTAGAATAATTTAATTAGGATAAAGACTTTTCTTTTTAAAATTTATGGAGGAAATTGTATGTGGTCAAAAAAACTTTGAATTAATTTGAAAAATGAACAAAGTATTATAATTTATTAAACAATTTCAAAACCGAATTGTAGTAACTGAATTACGTTAGGTCTGCTCAATTAAAGTTGAAGATTGTTTATTGCTCTTTTATATAAATGGTAAGATTGAAAGAACACATATTTTCCCCTCAAAGGTTAATTAAATAATAACTTACATAACTGATAACTGTAATATTCCTGGACGCTTTGCAGTAAACAATGTTTTGTTTAAAAAAATTACTCACAAAATGACTATCCAAAACTCACACGATAAAAACTTAAAGACTAGGGGCGAGAATCGCATTCCCTTCCTCATCTCTGGAGTAGTAACAAATAGTTTTGTGAGAGCTTTATAAGAGGATGTGACTGTAAAATGCATACCAAGTTTCATACACACTAAGGATGAAGTTAATTTTGTATATGCTCCATAATAATGAAATTTTTTTTACTCTATGGACATTCAAAGTTTTCATGTATTCAGTTTTTAACGGGTTTGAATGAAGATGGCGAAATTACTTAATAAATTGATCATTTGGCCGGAAGTAAAAAAAACTTTTCAAACCCATTACTGTTGCACCTTCATTTTTACTCACATGAATAGATAAATATATTTATTGCAGCAAAAATACAATGTATTAATGTCATACATTTCATTATTAGAAAACAAGGAAATAGTCGTCTGAATTTAATATAAATAAAAAGTAAAAATATAAATAACTGTAATGATAAAGTAAATATGATAAAATGTCTTACACAATATGGCTGCAAATGCCACCCCAACAGGCACTATTGCCCAATTATAGGGAAAGCTTGAAAATAATTAAATAAAAAATTGCATTACCAGGGTTGCAAACTGAAACAAAACTATAAACTAATCGTTATACATAAAGTAAAGCCTTACAAACAAAATAAAGTGAAACATCAAATCCATGATAATAAACATACAATTTCAGTAAAAAAATACGCATTACTATATTAAGGACTGTCACAAACAGAAATAATATTATAAAATGACTGTTTTGAAGTAACTATTTAAATGGAAGTGGTATCATAGTAGCTTTGACCACAAGCAATGTAAAACATGAAATTGAAATCATATCTTACGAGCCACTATTGAGGATTTAGGGTTTATACGTTTTAAAGGTTTTTAGGGGTGAACTACATTAAAATAAAATAAGCTAGTAGTAGAAAAGGACAGACTTTGGGTATAACGGTACTTTTAATTAGGTGTAATTGACCTAGGACGTGACGTTACAAGCGCATAGACCTGTGACGTCAGACCCTGACCTACCGCAATCTGACGTCACGCGTTTGCAGAGATAAAACTAGGCCAAGGTCATGTAAAACCATTTTTTTTTAAATATCTTACACCAAAAGCAGTAAACGTTTGGTGCAAGATATTTTTTTAATTTTTTATTTATTTATATATTACAAACAACATTATAATGTACAATATTTGTTCCTTACAATAGACAATCAGAATCGCCGTGTGTAGACTGCGTAGCGGGTGGAGCGTATGGTGAACAATTGTAAAAATCCAATCCAGGGTCCAAATTCAATTTCCTCTTCATTTTAGGAATGTTGTCTTCTTTAAGTTGACAATTCAAACAATCAGTTTTCGAAGCGGACAGTTTAACGATAACCGAAAATCCGTTATTTAATACCTGTTTTAAATCATTGTAGAGGTCATCCAATAGTATGCTATTTTAAATTCGAATTTCATCGTAAGGGATATTCTTTACCTTCAAACTCATAATGATGTTTATCGAATGTTGTCGCAAACGTGAGTGAAAGAGCGACGCACAGGACCCTTGTACATATACTTTTTTAATACCTCAACATTCGGCTTCGAATCGGAACTTTCCGATGATTGTACTACTTGATCATCCTCTTCATCATCGTCTTCTTCTTCTTCTTCATCACTACCAGAATCCTTATCTTCCTCTTGCGTTTGATATCGAGAATACGGTTTTCTAAAAGAAACATCGACTCTATCGTACTTTTCTAAATCCACAAATAAATCCCATTTCCAAGATGGCAATTTTTCAAAATCATAGTAATTTGTAGATTGTACAACATCGCCTTTATAACAAGTAACAATCATTCTGATCATCATATCAACCCTTTTTTCTTACACTGATGTTACTCCTGCGAATATTGAAAGCCGAATGACAAGCGATGGTGGGTAAGATACCTTAGCTGGAATTTCCCCCACCACCCAAAATCTGAACCAACGCTCATTTTCCCCCACTACACTTTAAACAAATTTAAAAAGGGATTCTAAGTTGTCGTTTAACTTTTTGTATAATATTTAGATTTTTGTTCTTTTGATACGTTTTACATTTACATATACAATACGAAAAATGCACATACAAAATATATATTTATATAAATGTATGAAAATGTAAATTTAAGCTGAGCTCTACTACTTGGAAAGGAAACAGTATCAATATCAATTTTCCATAATGCCCAAATTAATGTTGCCTACAATTTATGACTGACAATTAATTAAAAAGAATAAAGTTTACGCTAATAATGAATAGTGAAAATTAATATTCACATTAGCCGAAATATTAAATTTTAAATTTTACACTATTATATGTATAATAATTACAATAAATAATTTGTAATGTATAATAATTATAAATGTATAATTTTGCATTTAATAAACGAAATATTCAACAGCATTACACCCTGTATTAAATATGTTCGCGATACATTAACTATTTTTTTGTACTCAACGTGGCTCTTTATCTTGTACGGTAAGCCCTAATCGTATAGGCTGTTATTTATGGGAATATTTCCCCGGTTATTACGAAGATACCACATACATTTTGATTTCCAAAAGTAACATGTAACCCAGCAGTGAAAAACTAATCTACTTACTAAAACCATCGTCTATGGAGTATGGAATAATGTTATCGGGCCAACATCCTCTTTTATTGTGTAATTTGGAATAAACTGACTTTTTATCTGTCATTTTATCGTATGCATCATCTATTTCTTCTTGTGTGTACTCTCTACTAATTACACTTTCAAAAATTATCAAATTTACAAAACTATGAATAAACAGTATTAAATTCATTGAAAATAATGAATTCCGGAGAGATTTCTCTATAATAAATGCAGTATCGCGTTGTTATGTTGCCAACAAGTATCCTACTACGTCACTGTTGATTTTAAATAGTTCATGTTATTGAGGTAAACTTGTGCTATTTAAATGTTCCGTAACTAAGTTTTGAATATTAAATGCACCATTGTATTTGGATAAAAGGTATGGACCATTCTATCGGCTTTCAAACTATAGCTGCACACACTCAATGGAAGCAGTCGGGTTATTTTTTATGAACTGAAGTAATTGTTTAAGTAATGACTAGTAATCATAACTAGACAGTAAACTTAAGCCATTTAGGCTAGTACGTTATCTTCCTTTTACGCTCTTTTGATATAACAAATACCTAAATTACGTTGGGAATAATCACCCGATGACTGTAAGTTTATTCAAGTTACGTATAAATCTTAGTGAAAAATAATAAAAACTGCAGATCTTTTTACTTTGTGTAATATTAATATTACCACTATATATAATAGTTTGATTGTTTGAACGAACCTTACTATCCCTTATGGCATAACACATATAATAACCACCAAATTAATCACATCACCCGTCTCTAAAACTAATAGTTCAATATCATTAAAAATGTATTGTAAGCTTCCAAAATGGTTGATGAAAGTAACATTTATTTTACCAAGTACCGTATCATACCTCTATAGTGAGCATAAGATGGGTTGCGCAGTAGTCCAAGATAGGATTTTGCTTCAAGGATATTTTAAAGCGTCGAGTATTACACTCTTGACTCTCAAGGAAAGTTAAATTATTGAGAAATAAATGCGTTCTTTGTGAAGGGATAAAATTGGAAATGAGATAGCAATGTTTGGTTTAATTTGCCTTGTGAATAGGGTATCATTATATAACATATCTAGGCCTACATACTTTGTCTGCTATTTATTTCATTAGTGTTATTCACAAATAATTTTATAGTACACGTAAACAATTTGCATTTTCAGTATAACGTTTAACTGAGCTGTTTCACTTTATCCGGTTATAGTGAACCAACGCTGTTCTAGGCGTCAGTGGAGGAGTTTTGTGGTAGAGAAGATAATTCCTTTTGAAATACCACATATAGTAACTTGATCATAACTTCACTGAAATTAAAAAATATATATTTTTATTCGAGAATAAAAAAGAAATATCCTTCTCAATAACATGTAAACCGACGATAATAATTCCATAGTGCGAATATGATAAGTAGAAAACATATGTTTTTGTAGAATGTCGTGCGCGATAGATAGTAACAGTTACTTTCATGATGATGTGGTTTTTATGGATCACGTCAGTAGAATAAATAATAGGTTAAATACCTCATAAGCGTCCTTAAGAATTATGGTGTAGTACTTAACGGATGGTGAGCGTTTCAACACTTAAGGTGTTACTATCACCTGTTTTTAAAACTTGAAACTTGATTAAAGGGTTGTGTCATGATTCAAAATGGCATGGCATTTTTTTGGACTGTGCCAAGATTCACAAGGCAGCTATCAAACCCTTTATTTATTCTAGTAACAGTAAACTGACAGATTATTTCTTCCTCTAAAATTACAAATTGATTGATTGATTGGCAAAATGTATTGTACTTCCAAACAATTTTAAATATGCATTAGATCTAAAGGAATAAGAAATACGAAGACAAAATATTAAATACTAGTAAAAATACAATACTATCTATCACTATAAATATGAAATATTATACTATTCAACAGCGTACATGTCAAATCGACTATTTTATTTAATTTGTTAATATATATTTAAGACACATAAACAGTTTTCTCATTGTTAAAAAGAAAAAGTAATTTAAAAAAAATCATACTATTCAGATTTTCTGATGTCCTACAATATATGTTAGAAAACTTTAATGCCCGTTAATTGATCTCAAGAATAGCTGATCAAAATGTATTTTCTATAAATCTGATACTGTCAAAAACTGTCAAAGGCAGCGTAATAAAAAGGGAATTGGCTTTAGTTATATTGTCGAGACAGGGCTCACAGCTCCCAGAGCGTGGGAAAATCTAATTAGAAATAGGCGACTCTTCTGCAAAATGAATTTTTCTAAAGGCTTAGCAATTAGTGGCAGTATATATAACTATGGACACTGCCGAATGTACATTCTTTTGAGATATGTTTTTTTATAATGAAAACATTTTCATTTAAATTTAAACCAAATTCAATAATAAGTAAACAATTAAAACCAGCCTTACATATTTGTCTTACAAGTGGATTCAAGACAGCTACGTCATTAGAATGGAAATACGCACCATTTAAATTTCGTATCCAATACTATAATACGAGCAAGGTTTATATATATATATAAATTTATTTATTTATATATATATTAATATTATTATTTATATATATATATATATATATAATTATTATATTTATAAAAATATAAATATTTAGAAATATAATTAATTATTTATATATATATGCACACGAATCTCGAAAACGGCTCTAAGGAATATAGTAGAAAATAAGTTCTGAATAGGTGAATGTTTAGGGATTTCTTGTTTTCTTGTAATATTTAGTTTAAAATCTAAAAATTTAGCTTTACGCTTATGGAGAATCAAATTTAAACAATACAAACCAAAACATCTGTTTATAACCGTTAGAGAGTTTGCTTTGCTTTTCAATCCTCATTCCGTTACTAACAAAATCAGTTGATCACAGGCTAATAATACCTGTATGGATAATTAAACAGTGAATGACCGGCTAAAAAATTGTGGTTGGCTAAAAGATCTTAAACGGTGTCGCTCATTTGGCAGACGCCGTAGTCCAGTGGTAGCGCGTTGGCCTCGTTATTGAAGGTCTGGAGTTCCATCCCCGTCAGGGGCAACAATTTTTGTTCAGTGCTAAAATTATTATGGTGTATTTAATCGGTCTGATTCAAACCACATACATGTTTTCGTTGAGTAAAGTTACAGTTGAGTATGTTACACGGAACTTTACTTCCTTCTGGCCAAGATCTAATGTTAGAGTTTTCAGGTCGCACTACTTTCTCTAACGTGACCTAACGACTACTTATGTAGCCGGGACCAACGGCTTAACGTGCCTTCCGAAGCACGGTGGCAGTCTTCGGCACATTTCATGTGCCATGACCGGGAATTGAACCCAGGTTTTTTGGGTGGTAGCCCAGTACTCAACCCACTCAGCTATGACAGCCAAATTTTTCATTGAGAAATAAATGTGTTTTAGTTTTATAAATTAATTTGTATAATACATGTCTTATTCTATACAAGCAAAACTCGGTCATCAGGTACTTTTACTTAACTACTACTTACTTTACGAACCCCACCACTTTGAATGAATGCATAATAATAATATTAAATAACATATAAAAATAAATAATGCATAATGTACTTTTATTCCTTGAAAAAATAAATCCTTATTTCATGCAATTCAAGATAGTTATACATTAAGAAGCCCCTGTACATATTTATTAATGCAATTATTGTATACATTTCTTGGACATTTGCACATTTCAATAATGTGCCTCGTATAGTAATCGTTTACCTGGGTAGGCAAAGATGGTTACGAATTGGTATCCGTAATAGCAGTTTTTAGGATAAAACGTCCGAAATTGAAAATAAATTATTTAGTTATATTTGTATGAATTAATGAAAAATTATTACAATAATCATACAAAGTTAAGAAAATAAGAAATATTTGAATTTTCTTACTTAAAATTATAGTAGGCCTACGAGTAAACAATCGGTTTCATTATCTACGAATCGCTGCATCCCCAACAGACGCAAATGTAAGTGCGATAAACTACTATATACCCAATTTTATACCTGAGGTACGGCCCATGCACATGGCTCCTCTATATAATTTAATGGCAGCAATATCCCTCAGTCCTGATATATTAGGTTATACAGTATATGGTATTTCCTGCAACGGCCGCAGATTGTTTTACTGAGCTTGGATTCAAGAGAACGTTCAAATTAAATATTAACAAACATATTTATTAGATTCAACATTCGAACCATGTTTTAAAATATCGTAGTCATATTTACGCTTAAAATGTTATGTTATGTTTATGTACAAGAGTCTTAAATGTTATGTCAATTATATTTCATGTTTCCATAAAAGAATAATATTAATTTTTGGTTTTATAATAATATCAATACCCATTACAGCTTTTATAACTACTAAGAAATTAAATTATTTGATATACCCTTTTCCTGAAGAAATGTGTAATAAACGGTATCAGTGGACTGACACATAGTTTCTCCCTCAAGTAAATTTAAAAAATACAATTTTAATAAAACTATCATGTTCTTCAAAGTTTACCTAAATATAATTTGATAATTTATTGTTTCAAAAATAAATTAATTGTATGGGGAACCCCCCCCCCTGTAGTACTAAGCTTTTTTGACTTTGTTTAGTCGGGTCATTTGACCTTACGCTTCATACCAAGTTTCGTGGAAAACGGTTGGAAAATGAGGAAGAAATTTATTTTTAATATTCCCCATAAGAATAACATTGGGTGCTTTCAGACAACGTACTGCGTTTATCATGCATGGTCAGTAAATTAAACTTTTCTCTGGAACCGTTAGTCATGGACAGATAATTCAAAATATTAATTTGTTTAGTTTTTTAGCTGGTTTCAATGGTGCAAGTCAAGTTATTCTTTAATTTTATTGTTTTCACAGAAAATTTCAAAATTCATTTATTTTGCATGTAAAAGCCCATAACTTTGTATGTAACATATATTATTATTATTGTGAATTAATTATCATTCTGTTTTTATTAAGATGGGATGACAAACTAAATAAATTATTTAAACTTCTTTCACCAAAAACCTATTTATTATGTGTATAGGCTACATATTTTTTTCCAATCTTACATAAAATTAAAAAAACAAACAAAATACAGTGTTCTATTATGCGAATCGAACAAAATAAATAAAATCTATCGAGCTAAGGCTTCTTTGTTCTGCGGTGGCACTTGAGCCTACTCAAAGGTAGGCTGATACACTTGATGTAAACAAACATACTAATAGGCACATTGATCAGAAATGAAAGAATGAGGAGCAGTGCAGCACCTGTATTTATAGGTTTCCCAAGCTGGTTCTAGAACCTTCTTGATCCCTGTCCACTGTCTATTGTTCTCCCCCAGACAGGAACTTTCTAGACTAGCCCAACAGCCATGAGACAAGCCAACTTATACTAACTCTGTTGATTTCTTTCTTTTTTATTTATTATTTTTTATTCACAAATTTCTATTAAAAAAATAACAAAATAATATTAACCACGTTACAACTTTTGAACAGACATTTTTTAAAACATGCGGATGGTGTCAAATTATTTAGTAGACTGTGCACTATAAACTATTAAATTTGAATTAAAAATCGTTAGAGCCGTTTTTAAAGAACTTGGATTTTCACGTTTTTAAAGGTTTTTAGGGATGAACTACCCTTAAAATAAAAAAAATTAAAAATACCTAGAGATAGGGTGAATATACACATACATGCAAATTTCATCTAAATCGGACCAACGGAATAGGCTGTGGCTCTGTACACTTCCAGACACACACCCACACACACACACACGCACACACACACACACACACACACACACACACACACACACACACACACACACACACACACACACACACACACACACACACACACACACACACAGACACACGGACGGACAGACATCACGTCGAAACCCACTTTTAGCGAATTTCCCATAGGGAAGAAGCTATTACCGTAGGTCTCATGGTGAGACTTAAGCCCGGGACCATGTTATTTTTTCTTCTTTAGGTGCCCAGAGTCCAAAAACAATAGTCGTTAAAATTTATATATATATATATATATATATATGTATATATGTATATATGTATATATATATATATGTATATATGTATATATGTATTTATGTATATATGTATATATGTATATATGTATATATGTATATATAAATATGTGTCTGTTAGCACGATAACTCTCGTAAAAATGGTCCAATCAAGACCACATTTGGTAGAGACGTGTATTCCTACAAGTGCTCGGACGAGTTCGTAAACCAGACATATCGGTCAATGGGAACGGGTAGTTTGGGGGGGTTTTGTACCCCAAAATGGGGTTTTTTGCGTTTTTCACATGTAGTTTTTAAAAATTTCTAATTTTATATTTCACTATTGGAATCATCTTAAAAAACTACACAATTAAGTTCCTTAAAGTTTTTCTCTATCTCCAATGGTTATCGAGATATTAAAAAAAACTAAACACAGTACGTTGTATTGTGGGGCTCCAATGTTAATCTTAAGGAGGATAGGGAAAAATTAATATTTCCCATATTAATGAATATTTTTGGATAAAACTTGATATGTAGCTTCATGTGGTTGAGATCTACCCATTTATGCTTACCAATCGTAGTTTATGTGTTTATCATTGCAGCAAACCTGCATACTCTTTTCCCATATTAATCATATAGGGAATAGGCAAACTCCTTTATTTATGGACAAATGTTGATGAAAGTTGGTATAAATGTTAAGATAAAAATTATTTATGGTAGAAATGTCTAATTTCAGTGTTCCTCCCAGCAGCAAACCTGCACACTCTTTGCCATGTTAATCTTATGGAGAATAGGCAAATAATTCTCATGTTTATGGACAGATTTTTATAAAACGTGTCATATATTATTATTATTATGTTATTGATTTGGAAATTCGCTGGGTACGCAGGTCTGCTGCGACGGGGGTATTTTAGATTCAGGGGACCCCAAAACGTATATATCCACTCTCAACTCAAATTCGAAAATATTGACGAAAACAATACTTTCTCAATATACAGTACTATGTATAAGGGGATAAAGAAAAAAATATCGTGTACTGTATCTTCTTCTTCTTCTTGAAGTTCCTATCCATTACGGGTGTTGGAAACCAGCTTGGCAAGCCTGCTTTTGTCCACAGCCATGCGGAAGAGTTCAACGGACGTTTTCCCGGTCCACTTCCTAAGGTTATGCAGTCAAGATAATCTTCTCCTGCCGGGACCTCTTCTTCCATCGATTTTTCCTTGGACGATTATATGGAGTAAAAGGTACATGGAGTCATTCCTCATGATGTGGCCCAGATATTGCAGTTTTCGGACCTTGATGGTGCTCATAATTTCTGTCTGCTTATTCATTCTTTGCAGTCCCTCTGCATTAGTGACATGTTCAGTCCATGATATTTTCAGCATTCTTCGATAGAGTCGCATTTCAAAGGCCTCTATTCTCTTGGAAGTGTTTTCATTGAGTGTCCAAGATTCTGTACCATACAAGAGGACGGAAAATATGTAACATCTGAGAAGTCTCATTTTTGTTTCAAGAGTGAGATCATGGCTTCTGAAGAGCTTGCTCATTTTGTTGAAAGCAGCTGTTGCTTTGGCAATTCGAGATTTGATTTCTTGAGTTGTGTCCCAGTTCTCGTTTATACATGTTCCAAGGTATGTTGTGTGTGGTACTCTCTCAATTGGCTGATTGTTGATGAATAGCTGAATGTTGTCAATCTCTTATATTAACAGGACACCTTCGTCCTATTTAACGGTAATAAGACACAGTTACACATCCTCAACACTTACCTCAACTTCATTCATAAGAAATTACGGTTTACCTTAGAAGAAGAAAACAATAATGAAATAAATTTCTTGGACCTAACAATAATAAAGGACTACAAAAACTTCATTTTTAAATTCCCACAAAATATCCGACTCATCATTAACCCACCATGTATCCACTCTCAGAACAAAAAAATACAACAATTTTCTCAATATATATAATAAATATTATATGAAATAATATTTACTGTTAGCACGATAACTCGCTAAAAATGGTGATCAAGAAAATTTGGTAGAGACGTGTATTCAAATACGAGTTCGTAAACCAGACATATCGGTCAATGGGAACGGTAGTTTTTTGTACAAAATGGGGTTTTTTGCGTTTTTTCACGTTTTAAAAATTTCTAATTTATATTTCACCATTGGAATCAGCTTAAAAAACTAACAATTAATTCTTAAAGTTTTCTTCTATCTCCAACGGTTACCGAGATATTAAATAATTTAAATACAGTATGGGTATTGTGCTCAATGTTAATCTTATGGAGGATAGGGAAAATTAATATATCCCATATTAATCAAATTTTGGATAAAACTTGATATTTAGCTTCATATGGTGAGATCTATCCATTTATGCTTAAAAACATAGTTTATGTATCATGCAGCAAACCTGCATACTCTTTCCCATATTAATCATATAGAATAGGCAACTCCTTTTTATGGACAGATGTTGATGAAAGTTGGTATAAATGTTAATAAAAATTTATGAAATGACTATTCAGTGTTTCCTCAACAGCTAACCTGCACACTCTTTCATGTTAATCTTATGGAGAATAGGAAATAATTCTCTATTGAATCAATAACTTTAATAATTTATTAATATTATTGCTTTTAAATTCGCTGAGTACGCAGTTTCATTAAAATTTACAGAAAGCCAACCACAACTGACCACACTATCCATTCATCGTCTCACCATCCATATAACCAGAAATTAGCAGCGTATAACAGCTTGGTACACAGACTCGTCTCTATACCCCTTAACAATAAACATTTCATGGATGAAATAAATATCTTTCCAATGTTTCCAACTGTTTCCAATGGCTATAAAACATAAATGGTCGATAAAATATTAAAAAAGCAAATAAATAAATCCAACTTAAATACCGAAAAAGGAAATAAAGATTTTGTTTGTGTTGAATATGGATCCGCTTTAAACCACACCCTCAAATCCGAATTAAAGAAAAATAACATTAATTTATCTTTCAGAACTTCCAATAAACTTGTGAACATATTGAAACAGAATGTCATACAAAGGGATGTGGACACTAACAAAACTGGAATCTATAAAATTAAATGCAACGATTGCCCCAGTTACTAAATAGGTCAAACTGCACGATCGTTCAAACAGAGGATTAAAGAACATCTGCCTAGAAAATCCTCCAAGTCTGCTTATGCTAATCATTTAATAAATAATAACCATAACTACACCGACATTAACACGAATCTAGAAATACTACATTATTGCAGGAAAGGTAAACATATGAACACAATCGAAGAATTTGAAATATATCGTTCATCCAAAAACAATCCTTCTGACCTACTCAATGAAAAATTATCCTTTGAATCTAACTTAATTTAAAACAAAGTTATAGGATTAACAGAAGGCAGAGGCAGTTCGAGGTAAAGAAAGTGAAAGGATTATCATGATTGGGAATGGGTTGTTACGTCATAGCGACGCGTTCGACTTGCTTGACCAGTCATGACTCATCGTTCGCCGGCTTCGCCATGATCTCGCCCTAAATTTTATAATTTGGCCAAATTTTATGTTTTTTGTGTATCTATGTTTCCGTGTGTGTATAAGTGTTTTCAAGACGACTCATCACTACATCAGTGTTGAGGATAAACTTTAAATGTGGTATTCTTTCTGACTTGATAATGGACTTTTAAGTCCGAAACCTTGGACGTCAGCACCCTTAGGATCACCGACAGCACTACAGGTATTTTAAACTTTATTTTTTATTTTGGTTAACAATAGCCATTTAAAACGTCATAAAATAAACGGTACCAGTGGACTGACACATACTCTCTCCCTTAAGTAAATTAAGTAAAAAAGACAGTCTGTAATAAAACTTTACTGTTCTACAAAGTTATTCCAAATATCATTTAATAATTTATTGCTCAAATTGTATGGGGGGAAACCCCCCCTCAGGTAATACATAGTTTTTTTAAGCTGGTTTTGTTCAGTGTTGGATCTTACACTTCATACCAAGTTTCATGGAAAACGACTGGAAAGTAGGAAAGAAATTGATTTTTTTATATTCTCCATAACAATAACATTGGGCGCTTTCAGACAACGTACTGCGTTTATCGTGGACAGTAAATTAAAATTTTCTCTGGAACCGTTTGTCGTAGACAAATAATTCAAAATACTAATTTGTTTAGTTTTTAAGCTGGTTTCCAGTTTTTTTTAACTAAAAGTATGTTTCTAAAAAACAAAATTGAAAACAAAGTTTCCTCTGATAAATCCGAAGCAATTATTTTTGTTCTTAGCCTCCGCACACCTCTGCATTTCACTTTTAGTTTCGACAATGTTTCTGAAGTAAAACTCATGAAGTCAATTAATACTTAAAAATCCAAGAATAAAGTTGGTTGAGACGAAATCCCAGTTGGAATAATTAATGACGTAAAAACTATAATTTCACAACTTCTTTATTTTATTATCAATGACAGTTTCAATAAAGTAATGTTTCCTGATGAACTCAAATAGTCTAAAGTTAAACCACTTTTTTAAACAATTTTGGGGACACATAACCCCAATAACTATCGTCAGGTTTGAGTTTTGTTATCTTTTTCTAAAACTTTTGAAAATATTGCATTTAATCAGATATCAGGATATTTTGAACATAATAATTTAATCGTAAATAAGCAATTCGGCTTTAGACCAAGGAAAAACACAGTTTTAGTTTTATCGGAATTCTTGAGCCGTTTGACGACTGCCTTGGGAAGTTCGTGGATCACAGCGGCCTTGTTCTGTGATCTATCCAAGACTATTGACTGCGTAGTACATGATATTCTTTTAGAAAAACCTAGATTTTACAATTTTTCCAGTTTTGAGATATCCAAGGCTTTTGACTGCGAAGTTCATGATATTCTTTTAGAAAAACTTAGATTCTTCAAATTTTCCAGTTATGCTGTGGCTTGTATTAAATCTTACTTCTCAAATATATTTCAACGTACAACAATCATAAGGGATACTCGTAAATGTTTTTCACCCTGGCAGAGATTAAATTGTCATGTTCCTCAGGGATCAATTTTAGAACCCCTTTTATTTTTAAATTTTATGTCCCAAAATGTATTACAATATATGTAGTATTATATGCAGATGACACACCAGCCATTCATCAGACAAAACATCCTTCGGAACATAAACAACTTAATCAATCTATATTTCAATTTTATGAATGGTTTGGTGCAAATGGTTAAAAATTAAATATTTCTAAGACTCTTTTAATGGAATTTTCAACAATTCAAAATAAGGATAATTGGCTGCCGAAAATTGGTTTTGGTGGATTTGTGGAGGGAGGGACATTGTTTTTAGAGGGATGACCACTTTTTCCAAAGGGAGAAGCACTGTTCCAAGTGGGAGAAACACTGTTCCCAGAGGGAGGAACACTGTCCCCGAATGGAGGAACACTGTTCCTAGAGGAAGAAACACTGTTCCCAAAGAGAGGAACACTGTTCCCAGAGGAAAAACACTATTCTCAGAGGAAGGAACACTGTTCGCCACTTCAAACCACCCGATCACCAGGTAGCATGAGTACTGCGGTAGATAGGTTTTAACTGGGATAGAAGTGGGAATCTATCAGCTCTTGTCATCTGGGCTTCTCTCCTGCCAACTATGTGTGGTTGCTACGGTGTATACTGGGTTTTTAATTTGATTATTAGTTTTTACACATATGCATATCTAAGTTACGTTATTTAGTTTTTCTTTTGTTTTTACAAATTGCAGCACTGATACTGGTCATCTTCTGTTTAAACTTAAAGATAGTTAATTTTTTAATTCATTTTGATCCTACTCTCAAATACCGAACTTCACGTAGAAAATGTAATCTTTTTAAATATATTATTAGCTATAAGTTTTAACTAGTAGACTTTTGCTTAACTATTCGGTGTCTTTTCTTGACTATTTTCTTTGATTTCAATATAACTTATTATTTTCACAATATTGTATTATATCCATTATTTTCCCATAGTTATTTTATTAATTAGCTTTTACGGAAGAGTTCGAGTTTACATTCAGAGATATTGGGATTAGTACCTGACGTAAGCCCTATAGTTAGAAATTCCAGAATTAGTTAGGATCAATTTTGAAAGCCAATAAAGATATCAGTTATAATTTTGGTGTAAAACAAAATAATATATGAGCTGTGAATGCTGGCGTTATTCAAAATGGGCTATACGTATGAGACCTTAAGCCAAGTTTTGGTTATGCAATCTACTTAAATAATGTATATATCGGATTGGCCGCTGGGTGTATAGGTGGACCTGCTAGATAACTAATACGCCTGGGTGTATAGGTGGACCTGCTAGATAATTAACACAAGATAATTTAACACATGGTGTGTTAAATTTTACTTTATTCTCTACAACTAAGAAACATTTAGGTGCGAAATTTTAAACTTTTTCAGGGCCCCATACATAAATTTAAAATAAGAAGAACTAAATGCAGATTGTTTTTAATTTACTAAGTTGAAAATGTAATTGTATGCTTTTGTAATGTCAGGTATACTTCTGTATTTGTTGTTCATTGTGAAATCTTAATTTATTTATTATGAAATTATTTATTTATCTAATTGTAATAAATTTTGTCTTTTTGCGAATTTAAGAGAACAAGAGAGAGCAAAGTTAAAATCAGTTTTTTTTTATTTTTAAATAAAACGTACAAGAAAAATAAAAGGTTCTTAAATCAGAAGGTAAGTGCTAAATTTTTTAAGAAATAACACAATGTAATATTTAACTACCAAATCTGTATCAGTAAGGGTTAAAATTTTTAAGAAAAAACCATTTTTGTCAAACTTAAATATTTATTATAAAAGGATTTAACTATATCTTGATAATTAATACTTATTATAAAATCAACATCATATATTATATTTCAAAATGATAGCAAAATATCCAAGTCGTATTCATAAAAATATGATAATAATGTGTTTAAAGCATTTGAAGCAATAATTAAATATGCAATTAAAATTAATCATAGATCACCAAATCCATTACATACAGATACAGATTTCGAATTTATTCGTACAACTTTTCATAATTTACTAAGTAAATATAATATTAAGTTGTATCGAACAGAAAATGAAGAATAATGTTTTTGGAAGATGTAATAGAATTTACAATCGAATGAAAACAATTTTAGTACAATTCAACTAGAAATAAATCCGAATTTTTGATGGATTGATATTCTTCCAAAATTAGTTAATAACAATTCATGCCATTCAACAATTAAAATGAAACTTACTAATGTCAATAAAGGTGATGGAAATTGATTAAAAGAACTGTTAATAAACTTAAGATAAATGACGGAGTTGGACTAGGAAATAAAAAATCTACATTTTAAATATCTATTACAATAATTGGTTATAGAAGTATCTGTTATTCATATAACAGATGCTATAGATACTATAGATAGCTATACAGATAATCTTGATTAAATAATACTAGTCCAGATATATTAATATAAAAGATCTAAATGAAGAGAATACAATTGGTAGCTTTTATGACTATTTATAAGAAAACTTATTTATAAGATTTTCCCTCAATTGATGGAAAAATTTTCAAGTTGTATATTGTATAAAGATTTATGTGACTAAAGATGACTCAAGAAATTGTTGTAAAGAATTTGTTAAAGCATTTCGTTAACAATTATTCGATAATTTAAAAGTAGAAAAAAAGGTAAAAAGATTGTCATAATTATAAGGAAATGAAAGATATACCAAGTGAGTAATTGTAAAGATAAAAAATACTAAAATATAAATTTGTTATCACCTGGCCATCGTTTTGATGACGTACATGAAGAAATCAAAAAATCCTATTTCTAATTATAATTAGTTAAGGTGAGAAACAGTCAAGGTTGGATCAGGCTGTGATAGTACAGTGGATCTAACAAACGATGTAATGTGTTTGTGTATAAATGTTGTGTGAACCTAGTATTTTAATATTTACGACTCGCCAGGAGGATATAATGGTTCTAGAAATCGGAATTAGCTGTTATAAAATGGAAACAAATTTTTAAATGCATATTTTAACTGTAATCAAAGTATGTTAACACATTTCAAGGTCACTAATATTAAATGTGAAGGTGTTGCTGGTTCAATGTATTACTAGGAGTGAATATCAAATGGACAAAGTGATTGTCACTTGAGGGGTCAGCTACGAATGTTGAAACGATAAAATACTGGGTACCTTACTGGATCATAATAAAATATTAGGTATATAAATATAGTACTTAGACTTGACCAAATTATTCCATGAAATATAAATATTTTACAAAAGACATATTTCTATTGAGTTATTTTAATATCTTGTCATAAACAGTGATTATTGATAAAATTTTGAACAAAATGAAACCAAATTTTAGTTATGGTTGGAAATATTTTCAAAGAAGGAAAATTTACTCTTAATATATTATACCAATGATTTTATTCAAAACACCTCTTTTTTACAGGATTAGTCTCTAGGATTAGTGTGCTCGACAATACGATCTAGGACCGATATGTGGCGTCGTTACAAAGGTTTATTTACTGTAGGTACAGCTATTCCTTTGGCTATATCCATATAGAGATCCTTGCACTCATCACGTTTTTCATCTTCTTCTATCTTCAGACACACCTCGGGTCTGGTTTGACAGAAGTCTGGCGCTCCACAAAACCGATAGTTCAGCTTGTAAACATCCATGTAGGTCAACTTCCCAAGACGCTTTCCTTCGTTTCCCCACCACCCATGAGTGTCACCTAGTCTGTATCTCCAAAAATATCCCCAGAACGGCTGAAATAAATAAACTTCAAGGCTAATATATAATATATATATAATGTATATATATATATATGTATGTATATATATATATACAAACCTTGCTCGTATTATAGTATTGGATATCTTATTTATTGAGACCTTATTAAGAAATGTGATAATTATTTTTGAAACAATATTTAGATACACTTCATAGTATATTATTGATGTTTTATACTAACTTCATCTTTATCCCTTATAATCTCCTCCGTACGTGGGTAGTGAACAATACTGCGTTTGTCATAAGGCCACGTCTCAAATGAAAGGTCATCGTATACCATTTTGAATTGATCATTTTCTAGAGCCGCTGTAAATGGTACCAAATATTTTAAACATTATCATAACATATAGTTTATTATTTTGTACAGTAGGTTGAAATTCTCAAGGAGAATATTCGCTTAATTAATATTTATAGATATTAAAATAAATATGTCATAGGTTTGTGACATTTATATGACATCTCTGCCATACCTCTTTATACAGTGTTGAGTTATCCCATCTTGCCTGAACCGTGCACCCCATCTTGCCCTGACTATCGGTTAAGATCAACTTTGAAAATCATGAAAAATATTATTTTTAAAATAGTAAATACATCTTTAAATTGTATTTGGGGGTCCTATTTTTTATAAACATTTAAGTTTAATAAGGAACATCTGGTATTTTTATTGAGTATTTAGTATGCTAACAATACATTCTTGAGTGCTTCGTAACTCCGTCTTGACCCGCTCTCCCTTATATATAAATAACATTTTGAATTGTTCCCAAAACATATTCTGTGGGTAGGACTATGAACTCCAATCTAAGTCCCGGGCTTAGACGTGACCATAGCCTACAGGTCATGTAATTAGCTCACTTTATCAGGTAACTTATAAATACAAAAACTGATAATAAAACACATACATTTAATAAAACTAACTTTTATCAGGACATATGCTACGCTCAACATTCTCTGGAGTTAAATCATTATTCATAACTTTTATGAATCATTAAATCATCATTTTGTTAAATAAAGATGATTGGACATTTTAAAAATCTTCTGGCATGTGATGGTTGGTTTTACGGCAGGGAAACAATACATAAAAATAAACTCAGATATTGCTTTATATTTATCACCAAACATAAAGGATGGTAACTACTGATTAGAAATCAACAATAGTACTAATCAACAGCTGGTTGGAGAAGGGCCCAGCTGATTTCAGAATGATTAAATACTAATAGATTAGTACAAGGGCTCATTGTCTGTAAATAGCCATGTTCAAAATAACAAAAATTTTTAACTTTACAAACAACCATAGCCCAGTTTCAAGTAGTATAATTATAATAAAGTTATAATTTTATTTCTTCAGCCTGTATTTTTTTCACATTAATTAATTGTTCTTTCTCTCATTAAACAACATTTCGATACCAATGAAAACCTTTATCATAGGAATAGTGCAATTTTGTTATAATCATGGATAAATTGTAACGTTAAATTTGTATTTATAGTTCCTATAAACTACGTATCTTTTTAGATTTTTTTGTTAGTATAAAATCCATTTCAATAATCTTTTTCTTGAATTTCTATGTAGTTTGAGACATTAAAAATTAAACGGTAATCCATTTAAAAATTATCATGGAAAAAAATTGCAGGATCATACTTATGTTATAAAACTGTATGTGTCAGTCATAGCTGAGTGGGTAGAGTACTGACCTACCACCCAAAAAAACCGGGTTCAATTCCCGGTCATGACACATGAAATTTAATTTCTCAGACTGCCACCGTGCTTCGGAAGGCACGTTAAGCCGTTGATCCCGGCTACATAAGTAGTCGTTAGGTCACGTTAGAGGCAGTAGTGCGACTGAAAACTCTAACACTAGACCTTGGCCAGAAGGTTACACGAAACTTACTTATAAAACTGTATACAAAATTTCAAGTCAGTATATGTCAATCCGTTAAGAAATATAATTTGGAATGTTACAAAACGGCACATTTCTGCTAAACGAAGCCAAAATCAAAATACCCCCGTTGCAGCAGACCTACGTACTCAGCAAAATTCCAAATCAATAATATAATAATAATAATATATGACAAGTTTTATAAAAATCTGTCCATAAACGTGAGAATTATTTGCCTATTCTCCATAAGATTAACATGGGAAAGAGTGTGCAGGTTAGCTGCTGTTAGGAACACTGAAAGTACCAAAAATCCCAAAAATAATCAATAATAATTTTTCTACCAAAAATAATTTTTATCTTAACACTTATACCAATTTTCATCAACATCTGTCCATAAATAAAGGATTTTGATTATTCCCTATATGATTAGTATGGGAAAAGAGTATGCAGGTTTGCTGCCATGATAAACACATAAACTATGATTTTTAAGCATAAATGGATGGATCTTAACCCCATGAAACTAAATATCAAGTTTCATCCAAAAATATTGATTGATAAGTGAAATATTAATTTTTCTTTATCCTCCTTAAGATTAACATTAGAGCCCCATAAAACAACGTACTGTGTTTAGATTTTTTAATATCTCGGTAACCGTTGGAGATAGAGAAAAACTTTAAGGAACTTAATTGTGTAGTTTTTTAAGCTGATTCCAATGGTGAAATATAAAGTTAGAAATTTTTAAAAATTACACGTGAAAACGCAAAAAACCCCATTTTGAGGTACAAAATCCCCCTAAACTACCCGTTCCCATTGACCGATATGTCTGGTTTACGAACTCGTCTGAGCATTTGTAGGAATACACGTCTCTACCAAATTTGGTCTCGATCGGACCATTTTACGAGAGTTATCGTGTTCACAGACACACACATACACACACACACACACACACACACACATATATATATATATATATATATATATATATATATATATATATATATATATATCCCAGAGTCCAAAAACAATAGACAAAAACAAAAACAATATGGTATATATATATATATATATATAAATTTTAACGACTATTGTTTTTGGACTCTGGGCACCTATAGACAAAAGATAACATGGTCCCGGGCTTAAGTCTTACCATGAGACCTACGTTAATAGCTTCTTCCCTATGGGAAATTCGCTAATAAAATAACTGAGAGATGTTTGTTTATTTTTACTTTTATAATATAATTATGAATAACCAGTCTCCTCTTTTTGTTAAAACTGTATTATATAAGCATATAAGGAACAATAAGAGTAAAAGAAGAATATACCAAGGAAATGTCAATCAAGGAATGAATTGTGTATTTTATCATACAATATACATAAATTCATATACAAAGCAGTATTAATTTTTTTATGATAAACACCGTAAATACTATTACCAAATCCGGCACGGTTAAAGTAAAAATGAACTAAGAAAAAGAGAAGACTGTCAATGGCAAGATTCTCATTTCTATTAGCTGACATAACATAACGATGGTGAATGGCTGACGTTAAATGCAGCAGCACTAGACCAATGGACTATAATAAGATTAGTTTAGCTATGATGAGGTGAACTGTGTTTACCGTGCTCACCTTCTTCAGTCACTTCCACGTAACAGTCTCTGTCGATTCGCTGGTGTTCGTGAGTAAAGCCCAACGCATGTATCATTTCGTGGATAGCCGATTCTAATTCAGGAGGAAAGCAACCATCGCCAAGATAAATCTTCGTTGAAATGCCTTCATCTTCCGTATCTCCATACTCAATAAATTTGCACCGATATTTACGGTCTGAATGAATAAACTCTACGTATTTATCTACGTCTATTGTAAAATCTAATGGAACCCAACGAAGACATGTTCTATTCTGGATTTGATTAAAGTGTTTATGAATATTTTCGACTTGCTCTGGTTCTGAAAACAGTATTTTAAAGACATTTTTAATAATATCAAACACGTTTGTGTTTGATTAGTTTAATTTGTGTCATTTTAATTAGTTGTTTGTTATGTCTCTAAGCATGCAAGAGCTCAATTGTGTGTCACAGAAACTGATATTACTACTTCACGTTTTTTAATTAGTTGTTTGTTACATTCCTAAGCATGCCATTACCTCAATGGAAACCCAAATCGATGGTTCAAAACACACTATACATTCAAGAACCTCTCCAAGATCAATAATTGGATTTACCAAAATAAATCTGGAAAACTCTTGTACCAAAATATATTAAAAGAAGGCGCAGTTGCTTGGTTTTAGATTTTACGCCCCATAGCCTAGTCCCCAGCACCCTAATGTAACCATTCTTAATCACCCGACCATAGTCTGGACTACGTTGTTCGGGTCAGGGCAAACACGTCCGACCTATTCCACGACTATGGCTTCACCACTTCCCACTCCCTCGCTGCTACCATATAAACCCATTCTACAAACACGTCCGACCTATTCCACGACTCCCACTCCCCACCACTTCCCACTCCCTCACTGCTACCATGTAAACCTCACTGCTACCATATAAACCCATTCTACAAACACGTCCGACCTATTCCACGACTCCCACTCCCCACCACTTCCCACTCCCTCACTGCTACCATATAAACCCATTCTACAAACACGTCCGACCTATTCCACGACTCCCACTCCCCACCACTTCCCACTCCCTCACTGCTACCATATAAACCCATTCTACAAACACGTCCGACCTATTCCACGACTCCCACTCCCCACCACTTCCCACTCCCTCACTGCTACCATATAAACCCATTCTACAAACACGTCCGACCTATTCCACGACTATGGCTTCACCACTTCCCACTCCCTCACTGCTACCATATAAACCCATTCTACAAACACGTCCGACCTATTCCACGACTATGGCTTCACCACTTCCCACTCCCTCACTGCTACCATATAAACCCATTCTACAAACACGTCCGATCTATTCCACGACTATGGCTTCACCACTTCCCACTCCCTCACTGCTACCATATAAACCCATTCTACAAACACGTCCGACCTATTCCACGATTCTCACTCACACTCACTACCACTGCACTAAACCCATTCTACAAACACGTCCGACCTATTCCACGACTCCCACTCCCCACCACCCACCACTTCCCACTCCCTCACTGCTACCATATAAACCCATTCTACAAACAACGCCAGATATTCGTTTAGGTGTAGGATACAAATTCCTGCTTTATTCTGGTCTTTGACTCAATCCTCTTCTACCCAGACCTGCAGAAAATAGATAAAAAAACAAATCTATCCTGATCCCTAACCCTTCCAACACAACAGGCAAAGCCGGACACTCATTCGTATGTATTCAAACCGAAACCCTCCATACACCAACCATAGCCCAAAATACTCGGAGCCAAAACCCGCAATAAAAAGCACAAAACCTATCCTTGGCTAAAGAAAACATAATCCTATAACAGCCCACTGAAACCTCACATCCTGTTTTTGTTCAAATCATACTATTTAACAATGAAAGAACTTTTCACATAGGCCTAGTGATAAAGCTTTATGAAAGAGACACTTCAAAAGTGGATGTTTAGCTGCGACTGATGGATAATTTGCCATGGGATCATTTTAAGGAACAAAAATTTATAAAATTTTGTAGTACCCCAAATGGTAGAGTTAATAATATTTCAGCAAGACGGTGTCACAGAGTACCATATCATGTTTGTTAGGAGACAGCGACAAAATTGTTAGATCATACCTTAATTTCTCTTAGGAAAGCGTGTAAAGTTTACAAGAACTAAGTCAGAGGATTGTGATTATGGATGAGAGGATTGAAAGTAACTTGTGGTGATCACTCTTTTGGTTGTATTTTTGACATGTTAGCATAAAAATTACATTTTGTCTGAACACTTTGTATATTTAAGACAATATAATATGGCTATCTAAAAATAAAATAAATAAAATAAAATAAATTTTAATTGCTCTCCTGTTTTATTTTCTAAGTTCGTCAGTGTGCTTAGATACATTGAGAAAGGTACATATAATATTTATAAGGTAAGTTAGTAACAAACACCATTGAAATCAAACACCAATAATACACTTACTTGTTAGGACACAACACTGCCATGCCATTGATCTAGGATCAATTACATTTAATATTTCTAAAATTCAAAATAAATATTTGTTGTAAGTATCTAAGAACTAAGGGTCTAAAACACCATAGATGGGATGATTCAGTTGAAATTAAACACCATCAATAAACATTTCTTGCCTCTTGTTCCACCAAGTTGTCATTTGAGCCAAAATGAACTTGATCTACGATCTGCTGGATTCATCTCTTACAGGTGGTGTTCTGGCCACGTTGACAATTAGTGTATCAGCTATGTTCACAAGTAGTGTAACGGTTATGTTGACAGGTGGTGTCCTGGCCACGTTGACAATTAGTGTATCAGCTATGTTCACAAGTAGTGTAACGATTATGTTGACAGGGGGTGTCCTGGCCACGTTGACAATTAGTGTATCAGCTATGTTCACAAGTAGTGTAACGGTTATGTTGACAGGTGGTGTTCTGGCCACGTTGACAATTAGTGTATCAGCTATGTTCACGAGTAGTGTAACGGTTATGTTGACAGGTGGTGTCCTGGCCACGTTGACAATTAGTGTATCAGCTATGTTCACAAGTAGTGTAACGGTTATGTTGACAGGTGGTGTTCTGGCCACGTTGACAATTAGTGTATCAGCTATGTTCACAAGTAGTGTAACGGTTATGTTGACAGGTGGTGTTCTGGCCACGTTGACAATTAGTGTATCAGCTATGTTCACAAGTAGTGTAACGGTTATGTTGACAGGTGGTGTTCTGGCCACGTTGACAATTAGTGTATCAGCTATGTTCACAAGTAGTGTAACGGTTATGTTGACAGGTGGTGTTCTGGCCACGTTGACAATTAGTGTATCAGCTATGTTCACAAGTAGTGTAACGGTTATGTTGACAGGTGGTGTCCTGGCCACGTTGACAATTAGTGTATCAGCTATGTTCACAAGTAGTGTAACGGTTATGTTGACAGGGGGTGTCCTGGCCACGTTGACAATTAGTGTATCAGCTATGTTCACAAGTAGTGTAACGATTATGTTGACAGGGGGTGTCCTGGCCACGTTGACAATTAGTGTATCAGCTATGTTCACAAGTAGTGTAACGATTATGTTGACAGGGGGTGTTCTGGCCACGTTGACAATTAGTGTATCAGCTATTTTCACAAGTAGTGTAACGGTTATGTTGACAGGTGGTGTCCTGGCCACGTTGACAATTAGTGTATCAGCTATTTTCACAAGTAGTGTAACGGTTATGTTGACAGGTGGTGTTCTGGCCACGTTGACAATTAGTGTATCAGCTATTTTCACAAGTAGTGTAACGGTTATGTTGACAGGTGGTGTCCTGGCCACGTTGACAATTAGTGTATCAGCTATGTTCACAAGTAGTGTAACGGTTATTTTGACAGGTGGTGTTCTGGCCACGTTGACAATTAGTGTATCAGCTATGTTCACAAGTAGTGTAACGGTTATGTTGACAGGGGGTGTCCTGGCCACGTTGACAATTAGTGTATCAGCTATGTTCACAAATTAACGTTATGTTGACAGGTGGTTTCTGGCCATTTTGACAATTAGTGTACTACAATAGTGTAACTTTTTTGACATTTTCTGGCCACGTTGAATTTTCAGCTATTTACAAGTAGTGTAACGAAATTTTACTGAACGTTACAATTAGTATAACAATATACAATATGAACTTTAAAATGTGTCCTGGCTAATTAATTAATGTAAAATTTTAAAATACAAGTTGACAGTTATTTACGTTACAATTATGTATCACTATTTTACAATATTCGATTATGTTGACATTTCTACGTTAATTAGTGATGTATTTTAAATATGAACTTTATTATTTTACAATTGTGCAACGTTATTTGTATAGTATGTTCAAAGTATGTAACATTTGACATTATTGACAATTTATGTATCAAATTTTATGTAATATGTTTATTTAAAATTAGTGTATCAATCATATTCTTATAATGTTGTTCTATACAATTGATCTATTTCTTGTAATAAACATTTTGATCTTTATTATAATTAAATAAATTGAATAAACAGTATTATAATTCATAAAATTTGAATATGTACTGAAGTTTTTACTGAAAACTTAATAAACAATTAATGTTACAAAATGTTACTAATTTATGTCAATGGTAAACGTTATTTTGTTTTAGAAGTGATCGTAACTAGAGTAAAAATTTACTTAAATTATTACAAATATTGTGTGTATAGTGACTAGTTAATAATTTTATGTAAAATGAATTTATTTTATACACATGTTGTTGTACTGTATATCGGTTGTATTGATGAAAAAATTAAAGATTTGTTTTATAATGTTGATCCAAATTTAAACATTTATTCATGATAACAAATTCTAAAAATATCGTTATATACTTACGTTATAATTTTATATTATACAAGTATGTATATTTTTCTTAAAGTTACTATTTCTTTTAATATAAAATAAAATAATAAAATTTAAAATAAATGTAAAAACAAAAATTCATAATTTGTATGTCAATATTATATCTGTAATAAATACAATCACGTTTAAATGTTTTCTTACAAATGTCACTAAATTGTAAATCTAGATAGTTACGAAATAATTTATATTTGTTATGTATATGTTGAAATATGAATTATTTGTAATCTTTAATATAAATGTTAATGTTTGGAAACAAAACCGAATGCTTATTTTGTTTTTTTGAAGCAGTATTTTATATGAAACTGAAATTTTAGATCTTTTGTTAAATTCTAGAATCAGTTTACTTAGGTTTATAGTTCTGTTATCGAGCATAACCTATTTACTTTTTTCTTAATAATCATATGGGAAAGATGATACATGATTTCTTAAACATTAATAGAATAAAACTGATAAAAATTATTATTATAATTGATAAATTTATATAGAAAGTTCTAAATAATCTTTTCTCCTCGAGGCAAAAATATTTTATATATAATTTGAATACTTTAATTGTAATGCAAACAAAATAATTTTATTTTACATAGGTTACATTGATATTTTATAACACATGTAAAACTGTCAAAATGTTCAATGTTCAAATTTTTTTTTCTCTATTTATGTATTATTTGAAATTTGAATCTTATGTTTTACTTAGTGTTGTTATTCAATAAGGCGTTATTTTTGGCTCTTCAATCTCAATCATATGGGAAAGGGGTTAATATTGATATTTCGCAAGTTATTTACGTAAATACTCTGATAAAACTTGGTATTCATCTAGTTAAATTCAACAAGTTTATATAGAAAGTTCTAAATAATCTTTTCTCCTCGAGGCAGGAAACCTTATTATACTTTTTCTTAAATAATTTCAACAGAAAATGAATAATATGATACATTTGATTTTTCTATAACATTTACAATTAAAAAACTGACCAAAAGTTCAATGTTCAAAAATTATTTATCTTTATTGATAATACTTGTTTTAATATTCGATGTTTTGAGGGTAGTGCCCATTTATTTAGCTGACATAGTAGCAATATTTTAATACTTTAATTGCGTTCCAAAAACTCTTTTATTTAAAAATGTAGAGAGTAATGATCGTATTATGGTATAACTATCATACATCCCTTCGTTTATCACAAGGATACCTTCAATGCTACACAAACTAAAGTGTGATAGTTTGTTTCACTTGTTTAGCGATAGTGAAGTTTTTCAAATGTAAGGACCGTTTATTAACCTCTCCATTATTGATGAACAATAAATTATAATGATTAGGTTACGATAAGGATTCAAGAATACATGTGTTAAACACTTTTCAGTACCTTTTATCATAAATGATAGTTCAATTCGTTTGGTTTTCGAACTCTTCCGAATAAATGTCTTCAAATCGCCCATATTTTTAGTAACTAACAAAGACAAAACGAAAAGACTAATATCTGACTTAAGAAAAATTCAAGAATAATTTCCCATAGTTTCCATTAACACAGTATTATTCTCTTTATCAGATATGCAGTATTTTATTAAAATTGTTGTCAAAAACTCCTTTTTCCAAATTAAAGAAGATCCCATATTTTGCATATATTGCCCATATAAAGTATATATTGACTGTTGCTTCAGAAGCAGGAAAATGTCAATATAGGGTATTATCTCAAGGATTATGCGTCAGCACGGAAATATTTAAACGTGTAATCAACAAAATACTATCTAAACATCTGTTCTTAAATGTTTTGAGCTATATAGACGACTTGGCAATTCTAGGAAATACATTCGAGGTCCAGATTCAAAACTTTCCAGAACTAGACAAGTTTAACATAAAATTGAATACAAGCAAATCCCAAGTAATGTATGAAAACATCGAAATTTTATGTCATGAAATAACAAAGAACAGAATCAAACCCTTTGAAAAACATTGAAGACATAATTGAAAGACCTAGTACCATCAAACAAGTTCGCAAAGTATTAGCTGCATTTAATTACTTCGGGACACACATACAAAATTTTGCCGATATAGCAGCCACTAACAAACCTTATCAAGGAATACAACAAAACCAAGCAATTTAAATTGACTAAGGAATGTGAGAACGCCTTCAAGAAATTGAAAAATATACTAACTACAACACCTTTTCTGTTACACTTAAACCAAGACCTACAAACAGAAATTTATAAGGATGCAAGCAGTTTTGCAATTGGAGCTGTTTTTTGCAATTACGACCCTCAATCCAAAAGAGATAAACCCAGTGCAGTTCATTTCTGTAGTAAACTGAGACCTAGACAGCTATCATTGAGCTTAAGTGAAATATAATTTAAAGCATTAGTATTATGACTTAGAGATATATCACAAGTCTGGGAAATCGCTCATGTTACCAGACTACCTCAGTAGAAATCCTATCCCTACTGAGGGTACGAAAAAACCCAGATGTAATCGAGGCAGAATCTCTTAACACATTACTCCAGGTAGATTTGGCAGACCTTCAAGGAACAAATAAAAGGATCGACAAGCTCATATCTACAATAATAAATAACCGAAACAAGCTTAAAAAATTCAAGTTACATAATAACGTATTGTACAGAACAAAATAAGGAGAGAACATCTCTTGTGCATTAGTGCTTCTCCATCAACTACGGGCTGAGATGTTTAAGAACTTCCACTATGATATAATATCAGGAGGACACATAAATGCAGACAAGATTTACAGAAGAATCAAAGATAAATATTTTCGGTTTAAAATGAGAGGCGACATTGAACAGTATTTAAGTTTATGTGACAGCTGCCAAAAGCGAAAAACTCCCAACCCAAAACCTACTGGTTTCCTTCTATCAATCGCGCCCACCTTAAACCCCTTTACCAGAACCCAAGTAGATAATAGTCCGAGTAACAATTATACATTCTTTGTGTAACTTGCGTATCAACTAGAATGGCTTTTGTATTCGCCTTAATATCAGTGGATGCATATTCTGTAGGCAGTATTTCTATACAATAATACTCCTCATAGCTGTCATAACTACAAACCTAGCTACATATTATTTGCATTTGAGCCAAAAATGTCAAGGGATACACTAATGGTTCTTCCTAATTCAGAGAAAGACATCTTAGACAATTTAAAAATAATTGATGACGTAAGAAAAACAGTACCAAACTTAATAAAGGAAGAACAGTGCAAGCAGAAGTTTTAATATGACAAAAATTGAGGAAATTTGTAATTTAAGGTTGAAGACGAGATTCTAATTTGGTATCCTAAAAATTTAAGAGATAACCCCACGAAAATAGCTTATGAATACAAAGGTCCCTTCATGGTTACAAAGAAACTCACTCCAGTCTCATATGAAGAAGAAATTTTTAAGAATGGAAAATTAGTAAGATATAAAATACATCTACAAAGATTACTACTATATCACGGGCATGACCATATTGATTAAATGTAAACATAAACTAAGAAATGTTTCAAACAGTACCTATTTCAGTGACATTGAATTATAGCACACAATTAATGAGTTGAAAATATTACCCAATTCAATATTCAATATATTTTCCAAAATTAAAACAGTTTGATCAATTAATCAAATAAATATAATATAAAATAAATTTTCCGTGTTTTATGTTAAGAAACTTGAAACTAAGAAGCGCAACACTATAGGACAAACGAAAATGGAGACTCAATGTAAATATATTTTAATAAAGTGACCACTTTAGAATAGGAAATCATGTTATACACAATATTATCTTAATATTACTACAATTTCCATTTCCATTACTGTTAATGATGTATAAATATTTATTGACAATGTAATATAAGAGTTAATTATAGATTCAAAATGATACGGAAAACTATACACGAACTACACACACACACACACACACACACACACACACACACACACACACACATATATATATATATTTGTATGGTTTAAGTTTATACGCTTGGACACCGTTATACGATTTGCTATAAAAAGTCATTGGATCATGAATTTTGTTTTAGACCGATTGGGTTTTTTCTAGAAGCCCAAAATGATCCTATACTATGTAACCAAAACTTTGTTTACATTATAACTGTTTACTTTTCAACAGCTGATTGCTTTACTATATCTCTTATTTGAAGATAGTACCTGGTGACCGAGCTTTGCTCGTATAGAATAAGACATTTACTATGAAAAATTAATTAGAAAAATTAAAACACATTTATTACTCAATGAAAACATTTATGTGGATGGAACTCGCGGCCTATAGTTCTTGAGGCCGATACGCTACAGCTCGGCTACGACTTTAGTCAATTGAGCGATGCCGTTTAACGTCTTTTAGCCAAAGCCGATCATTTACTGTTTAATTATCCATACCGTTATTATTAGCCTGTGATCAACTGATTTTGTTTTAAACGGAATGAGGATTGAAAAGCAAAAGAGAAATTTAATTTACATCAATTACCTAATTGGTTTGTTACATTGGCTTCAAGCAATACAACGAATACGTTTTCTATCAAAACACGGAAGATTTTGGAAATACTTTTTTCTGCTTTTATTTCGCACAGTTATGTTATCCTTAAGTTTTTACAAATTGTTTAGTAACCTGATAATTTTGCATTTATTTAATTCATAAAATAAATATTAATGCAAAACCTCTATATTGTTCCCCGCAGTCTTCAATCAAGAACTGTCAAACGGTTATAAACAGCTGTTTTGGTTTGTATTGTTTACATTTTATTCTCCATAAGCGTTATGTTAAATTTTTAGATTTTAAACTTAAATTACAGTAAAACACGAATTTTCCTGGACATTAGACCTATCTAGAACTTATTTTCTACTCAGAAATTAGTTACTTCCAAAATTTAAAGAAATTCCTCGGTGCCGTTTTCGAGATCCGTGTGCAAATATATATATATATATATATATATATATATATATATATATATATATATATATACAAACCTTGCTCGTATTATAGTATAGGATGGTCGACAGATGGAAGCACTTGCATTTGTTTATGTTTTTTATTTTGGTTTTAAGGTTAGGTACGCAAACGACTAAACATTTATGCAAGTTTACATTTTTGATCCGTGACCTCTTATTGCTCATTTTGCTACTGTGTTACGATATTTTAGTTAATAATGGTTTGAAATTTCACATGCACTACACATGTTTACATGCCTATTCTGCAATTTACTGTATTTTAATTACTAAGGACTGCCGACAACAACCACGGGAACCTGGGCGAGTGAAAGAAGTGTGTTTATAAAAACGAGTACTCTCATGAAAATTGTCCAATCGAAATCAAACTCATCTTACGCACATCTTAATTGGCTAAGGATTAAAAAATATCAAGTATCATTTAGTTTGTTTTTATACTATCAAAATGGCGGTGGCTAAAATTCTAAAACTCAAATAACAACAAAACCATTAAATTAATAAAACTTTTACAGATTTATAAAGATTGTAATTCCAATGTCAAATCTAACGATACTTTGTTGAACGAAATCCGTCTACGGATAAGCGAGAAAATGCGCACCGCCGCGCGGCGGTAAAAGTGCATTTAGTTGAGGGCAACGATGTGGCGCCCTTAAACTTCACATTCTTTATCATCCAGACTACTCTTATAATTAATTACAAGTCAAGTCAACCCCCCCCCCAAATAAGCTACCTGGGACTAGCGACCAAGTAACAGAAACTGGAGCATTCAGTTACAGAGAATTTAAAAGGAACAATGACATTAATAATAAAAAAATACATTGAAAAGGCATAGTTTTCAACAATTGTTTGTATTTGGGAATATATCATGGGAATTCAATGGCAAACATTTTAACAGAGTTAATCGTGCTGTAAGATTAACTAATAGTCAATGTTCCATTACATAAAATCATTTGACATTAGAATTGTTATTATCATTGAATAAAGGCTATAATGTGTCATAAATAATTTTTAAATTGACCATAAAAAGATGATCATGCAATAAAACGTGAATTGATTTTCTTCTACAAATACCTAAATATAAACAATATGCTAAATGTCCCATGCTCCACTCATTAAAACTAGGAAAGAAGACCATGTGAGAATATTAAACATCTTCCCTCAATGCTAATGCCCTTCTTCAGTGTTTTATAGCCTCTGGTTTATTGGGAAATACTTCAAGTGGTTAAAGTGACTACTTCCATATTATAAAATCTAATAAAATCAAAAATAGTAACTAGTTGCTAATGGCAACTAGTTTCGGACACTACACGGAAATGATACTTACCTTACTGCCGTAAAGGCATGATTGCTTAGGTAAAGTAATTGTCCACTCGTTAGCCTGTAAATTAATTCGGAAAGATCATCTAGGTTCTGGATTGAATGAACACAAGAGAAGATTTTATTCAGCATTTGAATATGCTACATTAGCCCATAAATTATCCTATATATTATTATACAGGGTGTTCATTAAAGTCGGGGACAAACTTCCAGGGATGATAGTAGTCATCAAAATAAACAAAAAGTTTCCTATAAACATATGTCGAAAAATCCTTCGTTTAGCCGCTAGCCACCATTTTGTATTTTATACAAAAAACTTTATATATCAATAATTATTTAAGATACAGAAACCAAACTTTGCACACATATTAAATGATCAAAGAGAAAAATATTCTCAAAGTATCATTTAGTTTTATTCCAAATTATTTTCAAAATAGCGGTGGTTAACATTATTTTAATTTAAATAACAAAAAACCATTAACTTAATAAAATTTTTACACGATATAAAAGATATTCCAATTTTAATTTAAAATCGAACGGTACTTATGTGGTTCTTTATACATAAGAATAAAACCAAAGGAAAATAAATTCGCAGTCTGCAATGTTGTATGCTCATTGACATCGGTCGGAGGCTCCACTTCTTGTTTGAGGTTAAATATGTGTACGAACACTCGTACACATATTGCTCGTTGTATAAATAAAACTTGTTGGAAATCATAAGTTGGACATCTACCCTTTGAATGATTTAAGTAGGCAATGTCAATACCATATGATCGGTCACGTGACAGTTCAGGCAGTTTCAGTGTTTAAAATTTGTGAAATAAGTAACCGGTGCTTGAATGTCGTTTTCCATGTAAGTTTGAGGTTAGTTAAATGAACTAACAAAAACTAACTAAACAACCGTTAATACTTTGTTTGAAATTCATTATTGGCGATGGTGGATTAATGTTATTTAGATTTTTATTGCAGACATTTTCCATCACGATTTTATGTAAAATAAAGTTTCACGACCTTTCGGAATCTGATCCCGTCCTCAGATGAACTAATATCTAAAACACAAACAAAAAGCCATTCCCTAAACATTACACACATAAGGAACCAAACACGTCAACTCGTCACGGAGACTCAAAGGCAACTGAAAGGAGTGGGCGTGTCCCAACGAAACCGGAAACAAAATGGCCGCCGCAAAAACCAGAAACCCAGGTGAAATATGTCCAACAGATCTATTTATTATTATTATTTTGAATTCAAATGAAAATCCTTCCTAATATACATGAAAAAATGCAGTACGCATGGCTCTATCAGCATATAAAGGCTTCGATATGTTTATTTGATCTTCAAAATTTCCATTTTGGACATTCTTATTTAATTAAACACAAGTGTTATCAATATTAGCAGAAGGCTCACCCAAAGCAACAGACTGTGATGCCGGATAAGGTTCTAGGTTAGAATTAGAAAAGGATTTATTGTTATCTAGGTAAGAATTAGAAAAGGATTTATTTTCTGAAGAATAAGTTGCTGGTTTCCTATGAACAATTGCTTTAGGATTGTCATTATTAAGTAGTTCGCTTGACTCAGTCATAACACAGTTTTCAGAGATGGGATTCGTCTGCAATGGAAGAAGCTCGAGCACACTTTTCATTTTTACCTGATCCTCGGTAACAAAATCAACCCGGTTACTCAGTAATTGAGTTTCACTTTTTATGTCATTAACTAAATTAATATATTTTTCCACGTTTTTTTGTAGGAGATACCTGAAATATAGAAGATACTTTCATGTCAATCCTAACCTTATCATCACATGGCTAGCAGAACCATCGCCCAATTTCACTAAGGTCACAGATCTTGTCATAATCTTCGTTTGTTATATCAACACAGTTTATGTGGTACCATTTTTCACAGGAACCCTCACACTGTAGGGCAGAACAATCATTTTTAACTTTAAGGTTACATTTACCACAAACATGCTTCTGCTTCAAGGACGCCATCAATGACTGTTATGATGACTGTTAATGAAATCTGGCCTTCGACAACTTACCAAGTTCAACGTTATCTCCGATACTGTTTACCGTAGAGTAATAATTCTAAATACTAACCTATTGAGTTTTTGAGCTGGTTTTAAAAGATTAATTGAGTTAAAAATTTAATGCAAACAATTTAAAATTAATATTTTCCGGGAGAAAGTATGTGGAAGGCAACTAGTATTATTTATTGCGGTTAGTAAAGAGTGGTACGTGATTTGAGTTGACACAACTAAACTGGATGTCGTTAGGTTGTCTTGTAAAATTTTACCATCACGTCAGACTACTATAGACTTGCTTATTTGACGATTGTGATTTCCCCAATGTCGGAGAAGAGTGATGTACGTACAGCTTTTCCGTCGCCGTCACTATAATGACGAGCGAATTTCTCTTCCGATTTCCAATTGTAACTTTACGGAAATATCTTACTGTGTAGCAAAGATACTTTTATTTTACTTATGAGTCGTTTTCCATTTATCATCTAAAACTAGGAATTAATTTCAGCTCCCTTTCCACCTCATATCAAGCTTTTTTAACTAATATAAAAAATAGCAATACACATGCTGTTTAAAATTAATATTTAAAGTATGTATATTTAATGTTTTGAAAATTATAGAAACTTCAACATTAAATGTCCTAGTACTGAAATACGATCGGAGCACTATGATAAAATCACTCAAATTAGGTCGGTTCTAATGCATTCTCCCTCAGAATTCAACAAATCCTGTCCATAAAGGATTTAGTGTGTGTTAAGCGGATCCTTTCATATTCTGCAAACGTTGAGTTTCATATGATTTTGTTTGGCTTGACCCAACAACGACGTAACTTGCTTTTGAGCAGAGTTTGAATTAAATATTTAAACGGCGGAGAATATTATACCCTAGACGAATATTTTCTCTAGATAGTTTTCACTGTCTAATATTAAATTTATACCATAATTTGAATAGCATCTTGGCTCATTACATTGTTCTACACTTATTTTATATGTTCAATTTTATTTGTTAGCTTTGGGTTTGATAACATTAATTGTGTGTAATAAATATGTTTTGAATTGAATTGAAATTGATAATAGTTGATTGGGTGTGCTTCTTCTTATATGTCTCCATTATATGCATTAGCATCTGTGATAGTTACTGATTTTATTATATATATATATATAGTATAGTTAAAAAAATTAACTGAGTATCCTTGACAAACATTATTTTATTTTAACGACATGTTTCAACCTTTAAGGCCATTTTCAAGTTAATTCAAAATGATAATCTAATATAAACAATATTTAAATCACATATCATAATATTAATAAATATTTATATATATTCATAGTCCTTCCATATGCATTTTGTTCCTTCTAAACCAGAGGTATTTTAGAAAGTGGTAAACTACATCTACAGACTATTTTTGGTAAAGTGATCCAAACCATAAGGGGCATCCCGTGATTTGAACCAGTGGCATGTTGCACTGAAGTTCAAGTATCAAAATTACACCAGCAAGACACCCAATAAGCGTTACGCTTGTTCGGTATTTACATACCTAATACTTAAAGTATTATAGTAGTATAACATTTCACTTCAGACATGTTCAGTCAAAAAAATAGTAAATTAACAACAACATATTAACTGGCTGATTTTTATTGATTAAGATCATAGATAGGGATCACAAATTTTTCAAGAATATCATAATTTTAGGATATCACTAACAAATTAGATAAACATCTAATATGATGTTTATACATATGACATTCAATATAGTGAAGATAGTTGGAATAAGTAAAATAGCATCTCGTTAAAACCTGATGTTCAAGCCAATACAACGTTAAGTTGATGTGAATTTTCGTTTTATTGCACATACGGTGGCTGTGGATAATCTCTGGAAATCTTTTACGTACCTAATCATTATATGTCTGTCCGTGACGTTAAAGAGAGTAAAGAAACATGACGGAATATACAGAAAGACCCCTCGTAATCTGACGGAACCGGACTCCAGGTATGATCCCGGACGTTACACCTGAGCCAAATCTAGACTAGAGTCATTCACTATACGTTTTGCTACTTAATTACGCTCTCCATCAATACAGTTGGATTTCTAGGTGTCATGAGGTATAGGGAATATCTATAAATATACTCGATAACATATTCATCAACATTATTTAACATTAATTACACGGAATATCAGATATCCGAATGTTATAATTTATTAAAGCGCTGATGAATTTTTATAGTAGTTTAAGTATTATTTAGTTAGAGTAAGTAATTTTAACCAAATAAAACAGTAAGAGTGTAATTAGAATGTGTCATGTCATGTGTTTCTAACAACGTAAGGCACGAGAAAGCAACGAGGCATTAGGCCAGACCAGGTAGATTGCAGAACGTAGGGCACCAGAAAGTTTCACTTGACAAATCCTTGATGATAATTAATCACATGTCATGAGTAGGGTCTGACCAGGTGTTTAGTAGAACGTAAACACGAGAACTTTCTCCTAGACAACTCCTTGATAAAGATTAATTATATGTCATGAGTTGGGTCTGACCAGATGGTTCACAGAACTTTAGGCACAAGAACTTTCCACTTGAGAACTCCTTGACGATGATTAATCACACGTCATGAGTCGGGTCTGACCAGGTTCTTCCCAAAACGTAAGGCTCGAGAAATTTCCCCTAGACAACTCCTTGATAATGATTAATCACATGTCAAGGATTAGGCCGGACCAGGTGGTTTGCATAAATTAAGGCACGAGAACCTTACCTTGAAAACTCCTTGATGATGATTAATCACATGTCATAAATTGGGTCTGACTAGGTGGTTCGCAGAACGTGAGGCACGAAAATGTTTCTCTCAGATTACATCTTGATAACGATAGTCATGAGTTGGGTCAGACCAGGTGGTTCGCAGAACGTGAGGTACGAGGGTGTTCCTCTCAGACAACATCCTAATGACGACAATCATGAGTTGGGTCGGACCAGGTGGTTCGCAGAACGTAAGGCACGAGAATGTTCCTCTCAGACAACATCCTAATGACGACAATCATGCACGAGAACTTTCCCCTAGACAACTCCTTAATGATGATTAATCAAATGTCATGAGTTGCGTCTGACCAGGTGGTTCGAAGAACGCAAGGCAATATAACTTTCCACTTTACAAAATATACATGAAAACTATTTTTTGCTTGAATTTTCACAGCTTTTTGATGAAATTAAGATCAACATAATATATGTTGGTGATATAAATATTAATTTATTGAATGAAAACACAATAACTAATTCTTATAACAGTATATTGAGTCATTATGGATTTTTTCTTTGATAAATAACCCAACTAGAATAACAAATAGGTGAGGCACGAGAATATTCCTCTCAGACAACATCCTAATGACGACAATCATGAGTTGGGTCGGACCAGGTGGTTCGCAGAACGTGAGGTACGAGAATGTTCCTCTCAGAAAACATCCTAATGACGACAATCATGAGTTGGGTCGGACCAGGTGGTTCGCAGAACGTGAGGCACGAGAATGGTCCTCTCAGACAACATCTTGATGACGACAGTCATGAGTTGGGTCGGACCAAATGGTTCACAACGTAAGGCACGAGAACTTTCCCCTAGACAACTCCTTGATGATGTTTAATCACATGTCATGAGTTGGGTCTGACTAGGTGGTTCGCGGAACGTGAGGCACGAGAATGTTCCTCTCAGACAACATCCTAATGACGACAATCATGAGTTGGGTCTGACCACGCACCAACCACCAGCCGACAACCAGCAAAACCGCAACGACGGAGTCATCGTGTACTTCAACAAACGTCACACCGTCACTGCCAGACAGGTCACACTGGCTGGAGCTCACGCTCTTAGTTTTGACTTTACGTACTCCAACAAACGCTTCAATGTACTAGCACTTTACAGGACATTCGACTGTGACACTGACCTATTCATCAGCGCATTATTAGATTACTACAACGGTTTAGCAAAGAGTAAAATGTGTATTTTTGCAGGAGATGTAAATATAGATATTCTGAAACATGATGTTATTTCTGACTCTTATCTAAATGCGTTGATGAGTAATGGTGTGGTACAATGTGTTGACAAACCGACTAGAGTGACGGACAGGAGTTCTTCATGCATAGACCACATCGCCGTACGGTACTGCGACATGAACGCTGTGCGGTCGGCTGTGTTTCAGACAACCACTACTGACCATTACGCGACCGCCCTGACTGTCACAGCCGGCACACGCGTAGACACGCACCCTGGTGACACCGGCGCCGACGAACCACGCACGTACATCGACCATGGGACGCTCACTAACTTACTATCACACACCAACTGGGAACCCGTCCTTAGATGTTCCGACATTAACTTATGTTCAGAGCTTTTAATAAATTCTATTTTATCTGCAATGGAGAGTGCAGAGAAACCTGTGAGAGTTTCATCCCGAGTAAAAAAACTAAAACCTTGGATTGCGTTGGGGCTAGTAAAATCAATTAGAGAAAGAGACAAATTAAGTAGAGCTGTTAAACGGGAGCCATTTAACGAACATTTAAAAAATAATTACCGATCTTACAGACAAAACGAAACAAGCAAAACGTGACTATTACCGTTTAAAACTACAACAATCGGAAAGAAATCCAAAATTGTTTTGGGGTTTAATCAGCGAATTGGCTGGCAGAGCGAAAAGCAAAGAGTCTTTTCCATTTGATAAATTTTTGCCAAATAATAGTGGAATTACAAAATTAGAAGTTGCAAACGATTTCAATAATTTCTTTTCAAACGTAGGAGAAGCTCTGGCGGGTTCAATCGACTCTGGCGGGGTCCCGGTTGTGAACGACGCAGACTTTAGACCTAACTCGACGCTTTGCTTCAACACTGTCACGGAAAACGATATTGTGCGTCAAGTGTCCGGTCTTCGTGGGGGCTCTGCTCCTGGTCTGGACGGTGTCCCGGCCTCTATTCTGAAGGAAAATATTCAATTTATATCTAGGCCCTTAACTCATCTAGTTAATCTTAGCTTAAAAAGTGGCATATTTCCAAATAATTTTAAATTTGCAAAAATCATTCCGTTATTTAAAAGCAGTGATATTACAGATAAAAATAATTTCCGTCCAATTTCCTTGCTCAGCGTTTTTTCTAAAATATTGGAGAAAATCGTGAAGGAGCAGCTGACGGATTATCTTTATAGAAATAACATTTTATGCGAGAATCAGTATGGATTCAGGAGGGACAAAAGTATTTCGGATGCCCTCTTTGATGTTAGCAAAGTTTTAAATGAGTCAATTTCTGAGGGTAGCCGGACGATGTTAGTATTCTTGGATCTGAAAAAAGCCTTTGATTCAGTTGATCGAATTAAATTAATAAGTAAATTGGAACACATTGGAATCAGCGGAACCCCTCTTGATTGGTTCAGGAGCTTCTTGTCTGACAGGTCCCAGAAGGTTTGCATTGACAATATTTACAGTAGAGAACTTCCAATTAACTATGGTGTCATTCAAGGAAGTACTCTCGGGCCTGTCTTATTTTTAATTTATATCAATAACATTTCTAAGTTAAATTTAAATAGTAAAGTTTTTCTGTTTGCAGACGATACTCTTATATACATAAAAGGGAAATCATGGTTAGAAGTACGCTCTAAAGCACAGCACGATTTAAAGCTTTTGAAGAAATGGTTTGATCAAAATGTCCTCTCGTTGAATGTTTCTAAAACCAAATTTATGCCAATATCTCTTAATTCCAATACAGATTATTCTTTGAATGATATTAAAATTCACAACTGCAATGATTTCGATAATTCAACGTGTCAATGCGAATCTTTGGGTAAGGTAGATTTTTATAAGTATTTGGGGGTGGTTTTTGATTCTCGCATGAAATGGTTCCATCATATTAGTTATCTAAAGATTAAACTTAGAAAATATATTTTTGCTTTTAAAAGATTAAGGGAAGTTTTAAGTGAACGGGAAATTAGAATTACTTACTTTGCTTATATCCAGTCTTTATTGTCCTATGGCATCATAGCTTGGGGTGGTGCCCTAAAATCAATTATGGAACCTTTGAACATCATTCAAAAGTCAATACTAAAAGTTGCTTTTCAGAAGGGGAGAAGGTACCCGTCGGTTGCTCTATTTCGCGAAACTAAAGTCCTTTCACTTCGCCAACTTTTCGTTAAAGATTTATTGATTGTCATATATAAAAGATTTTACAATATTTTTTCTCTAGTTTCCCATAGTCACAATACTCGATATGCACAAACTTTTTCAATATCTGTCCTTCAGTTAACCAGATCAGTCTCAAAAACGAATTCATTTTACATTTCCAGTATTTTGTATCGTAACCTAATTCAATATTTCCCCAATCTTAATATTTTATATTCGCCGTCAGTTTTATCTTTGAAAAAGAGATGTAAAGAATTTCTTATAAACCTAGGCATAGAAGAGGCCGAAACCATTATCACGGCAACCTACAGTCGACCAGGGAACTGACGCCAGACTTGACATTCACTCCCCCTCCCAGTTTGCTTAGCGATTCTTGTTTCAGATCCAAATTTGTTGCTTCAATTTTTTTTTCTTGTCTTGCGGGCAGTTTATTGTCTTGTTTTTTTTATTACTAGTTTTCATTCTTCATCCAATACAAATTTTTGTTTGTTTGTTTTTGCACTCATATTTTTTCTGTTTAACGCTAACTTTAATTTTGATATCCTTTCCCCAATGTGCAAATCTAATTACTGTCGGCCATTATAAAAATGATTAGTGCTTCAACTCAGGCCTACGCACAGGCTCCTGCCCATGTAGGCCTTTCCTTATGTATTGGCTAAGTTAATACTTAGTTGTTTAAGTTATTCTTGGCATAGATTGCTATTATTTATTTACATTTTAATTTTCTGCCTGTAAATCTCTGTAAGGAAAAATAAACATATTTCATTTCATTTCATTTCATTTCATTTCACCAGGTGGTTAGCAGAACGTAAGGCACGAGAACTTTCCTCTAGACAACTCCTTCATGATGATTAATCACATGTCATGAGTTGGACCGGACCAGGTGGTTCGAAGAACGTAAGGCAAGATAGGTTTCCACTTGACAACTCCTTGATGATGATTAATCACATGTGATGAGTTGGGTCTGACTAGGTGGTTCGCAGAACGTGAGGCACGAGAATGTTCCTCTCAGACAACATCTTGATGACGACAGTCATGAGTTGGGTCGGACCAAATGGTTTCCAGAACGTAAGGCACGAGAACTTTCCCCTAGACAACTCTTTAATGATGATTAAATTGGAAGTCATGAGCTGCGTCTGACCAGGTTGTTTGCAGAACGTAACGCACGAGAATTTTCCACTTGGCAAGTCCTTGATGATGACTAATCACATGTCATGAGTTAGACCGGACCAGGTGGTTCGAAGAACGTAAGGCACAATAAATTTCCACTTGACTACTCCTTGATGATGATTAATCACATGTCATGAGTTGGGTCGGTCCAGGTAGTTCGCAGAACTTAAGGCACGAGAACTTTCCCCAAGACAACCCCTTGATGATGATTAATCACATGTCAAGGATTAGGCCAGACCAGGTGGTTTTGCATAAAGTATGGCACGAGAACCTTCCCTTAGACAACTCCTTGATGATGATTAATCACATATCATACAGTTACATACATACAGATAATCACAGTTGGGTCTGACTAGGTGGTTCGCAGAACGTGAGGTACGAAAATGTTTCTCTCAGATTACATCTTGATAACGATAGTCATAAGTTGGGTCGGACCAGGAGGTTCGCAGAACGTGAGTTACGAGAATGTTACTCTGAGACAACATATTGCTGAAGACAGTCATGAGTATGGTCGGACCAGGTGGTTCGCAGAACGTGAGCACGAGAATCTTCCTCTCAGACAACATCTTGATGACGACAGTCATGAGTTGGGTCGGACTAAATGGTTCACAGAACGTGAGGTACGAGAATGTTCCTCTCAGACAACATCTTGATGACGACAGTCATGAGTTGGGTCGGACCAGGTGGTTGACAGAACGAGAGGTACGAGAATATTCCTCTCAAAAAACATCTTGATAACGACAGTCATAAGTTGGGTCAGACCAGATCGTTCTCAGATTGTGAGGTACGAGAATGTTCCTCTCAGACAACATCTTGATGACGACAGTCATGAGTTGGGTGGGACCAAATGGTTCGCAGAACGTGAGGTACGAGAATGTTCCTCTCAGACAACATATTGCTGACCACAGTCATGAGTTGGGTCGGATCTAGTGGTTCACAGAACCTGAGGTACGAGAATGTTCCTTTTAGACAACATATTGCTGACCACAGTCATGAGTTGGGTCGGACCTAGTGGTTCACAGAACCTAAAGTACGAGAATGTTCCTCTCAGATAACCTATTGATGACGACAGTCATAAGTTGGGTCGGTCCAGATGGTTCACAGAACGTGAGGTACGAGAATGTTCCTCTCAGACAACATCTTGATGACGACAGTCATGAGTTGGGTCGGACTAGGTGGTTCACAGAACGTGAGGTACGAGAATGTTCCTCTTAGACAACATATTGCTGTAATGACTGTAACGACAGTCATAAGTTGGGTCGGACCAGATCGTTCTCAGATTGTGAGGTACGAGAATGCTCCTCTGAGACAACATATTGATGACGACAGTCTTGAGTTTGGCCGGACAAGGTGGTACGCAGAATGTGAGGTACGAGAACGTTCTTCTCAGACAACATCTTGACGACGAAAGTTATAAATTGGGTCGGATCAGTTGGTCTGCAGATTTTGAGGTATCCAAGTTGGGTCGGTCCAGATGGTTCACGGAACGTAAGGTACGAGAATGTTCCTCTCAGACAACATATTGCTGAAGACAGTCACGAGTTAGGTTGGACCAGGTGGTTCACAGAACGTGAGGTACGAGAATGTTCCTCTCAGAAAACATATTGATGATGACAGGCATAAGTTAGGTCGGACCATGTGGTACTCAGAACGTGGGGAACGACAATATATTGCAAACTTTTGTCATGAGTTGGGCCGGTTCAGATGGTTCGCAGAACGTGAGGCATGAAAATGTTCCTCTCAGACAACATCCTAATGACGACAATCATGAGTTGGGTCGGACCAGGTGGTTCGCAGAACGTGAGGCACGAGAATGTTCCTCTCAGACAACATCTTGATGACGACAGTCATGAGTTAGGTTGGACCATGTGGTACTCAGAACGTGGGGAACGACAACATATTGGAAACTTTTGTCATGAGTTGGGTCGGTCCAGATGGTTCACGGAACGTAAGGTACGAGAATGTTCCTCTCAGACCACATATTGCTGAAGACAGTCACGAGTTAGGTTGGACCAGGTGGTTCACAGAACGTGAGGTACGAGAAGGTTCCTCTCAGAAATTATATTGATGACGACAGGCATAAGTTAGGTCGGACCATGTGGTACCCAGAACGTGGGGAACTTTATACTTTATACTTTTAACTGAAATGGCGATCTACCCTTGTAGGTATTTTAAGCCAAGAATGAATTAGGAATGAATGTAGGATGATTGTGGCGCGATCTTGTAGTCTTGTTACTGACTACAAGACTAAGGCCGACATGTTCCTTAGACAGGACTGTTAATTAATAGCCCAACAGCCGATGGCAAATAAGGGACCTACAGTTTAACGTGGAATCCGAACCACACCCTCTGAATTACGAATTGGTCTAATTATGAGGATGGTCTTTGTGGATTAACGTAGTATTCAATAGTGCGGACGTTAATCCACACAAGAGAACACCACAACCACCGCCATCTCTCACAACTATCCACAATTCGTGACCTCCAAGTAGCTGGATTACAGAGGATGTCGCCACCATCCCAGTGACACAGACGACATAGTGACGACAACATATTGCAAACTTTTGTCATGAGTTGGGTCGGTTCAGATGGTTCACAGAACGTAAGGTACGAGAATGTTACTCTCAGACAACATATTGCTGAAGACAGTCATGAGTTCGGTCGGACCAATTTTTTTTGCAGAACGTGAGGTACTTAAATGTTTCTCTCAGATTACATCTTGATAACGATAGTCATGAGTTGGGTCAGACCAGGTGGTTCGCAGAACGTGAGGTACGAGGGTGTTCCTCTCAGACAACATCCTAATGACGACAATCATGAGTTTGGCCGGACCAGGTGGTACGCAGAACGTGAGGTACGAGAACGTTCTTCTCAGACAACATCTTGACGACGAAAGTTATAAATTGGGTCGGATCAGTTGGTCTGCAGATTTTGAGGTACGAGAATGTTTCTTTCAGAAAACATACTGCTAAAGACAGTCATGAGTTGGGTCGGACCAGGTGGTTCGCAGAACGTGAGGTACGAGAATTTTCCTCTTGGACGAATATTGATGACGACAGTCATGAGTTGGTTCAGACCAGGTGATTCCTCTCAGACAACATATTAATGACGATTGATTACCTGTAATCATATTTTGTCAATTATACTTTGTATCTTGCTTGACGATAAGACTTTTGTAAAATTTTACATGGCTTATACTTTTTATATGTAGACCTACTTGTATAGTTTTGCGTTGCAAGAGTACATCTGTACATTTATAAAACAGATGACAAAACTCTTACGTTTATATTATTCTTTAAACGCAATATATCATTATAATACCGAACACATTATTATTTTTTTATTTAGGTTTGTAATTCATCTCCGAAGATGAGCACTATCCAGCCGTTAAGTTAAAAGGATTGTGAAGAACGACAAACGAGTTCCTCTTTATCATCCCTTAGTGATCCTAATGGCATCATTATGTCTTTCACAATTTGGTAAGATCAACCACTTGGTTTAAAAATTACATTTTTGTGAGTAAGCAAAGTAATAACATCACTGAATATTAAGGTTTCGCGATAAGAAATTTACAACATTGAAATATTGAAAAATCGTATAAACTATTGATTCTTTATTATTACTGTATTTTAGATTACAAGTTAATTAATATATGTAATAGTTTACAATTTTCGTGTTGACTTAAACAGTAAATTGATTTCTTTGTTATGCAAAATTTCAGCCCAAAACAATGTATATTAAAATACATATTTTTAATAATTTTTATTACATAATAAGAGCATATATTTGACTATATATTTTACCGTAATTCTTAATTTTCAATAAAAAAAAGGTTTTACCTTATCAATTGGGCCTCTCTAATAAAAACCTCTTTAGAATAAAGTATTGTAATATTGTGCACTCAGTACCTATAAGGGTTAATATTCAGCATTACCCATTAGAAGGTTACTTCAGATATCTTATAAAATAGATTGTCTTTTTTCGTAACTGGAACTGGAAGGATCAGCATTACATCCATACATTGGAAGAGTTCACTAATGCTAATGCTAAACTTAAAAAAACATTAAAATTTAAGACTGGGATGATGGCGTGTCCTGTAATCCAGCTAATTGGAGGTCACGAATTGTGGATATTTGTGAGCGATGGTTGGTGTGAGTAGTGTTCTCTTTTATACAAGTACCTGGTGACCGAGCTTTGCTCGGATAGAATAAGACATGTATTTTACAGGTTAATTAGCAAAATTAAAACAAATTTACTGCTCAATGAAAATATTTATGTGGTTTAAATAAAACCGTTTACATACCCCTTAATTATTAATTAATATGGCATAATTAATAAATTAATATGGCATAAATACTGAATAAAAATAGATCCCTCGGGTGGGTATCGATCACGCGACCTTGCGTACGTGAGATCTGAGCTTTACTAACTGAGCTACGGCGTCGGCCAAGTTCGCGTCGTCGTTTAAGAGTTTTTGGCCAACCTCAATAATTGTTTTAGCTTATCTTATACTGAATTTAAATGTCTATACAGTTTGTTATTATTATCATGTGATCAACTGATTTTGCTAGAAAAGGAAAAGCAAAAGATAAATTTAATTTACCGCAGTTAATTGGTTTGTTACAGTGGCTTCAAGCAATAGAATGAATACGTTTTCTTTCACAAAAGATTTTGGAAATAATTTTCTCTGCTTTTATTTCGCACAGTTAATTTACCCTTTAGTTTTTACAAACTGTTTAGTAATTTGATAATTTTTCATTTATTACATACATAAAATAAATATTAATGCAAAACCTCTATTCACCTATTGTTTGCCACCATCTTCAATCAACAACTGTCAAACGGTTATAAACAGATGTTTTGATTTGTATTGTTTACATTTGATTCTCCATAAGCGTAATGTTAAATTTTTAGATTTTAAACTTAATATTACAAGAAAACAATAATTTTCCTGGGCATTAGACCTATTTAGAACTTATTTTCTACTCAGAAATTAGTTATTTCCAAAATTTAAAGAAAATCCTTAGTGCCGTGTTCGAGATCCGTGTGCAAATATATATATATATATATATATACAAACCTTGCTCGTATTATAGTATTGGATAACGTCCACACTATTGAATACTTCGTTAATCCACAAAGACCATTTTCATGATTAGACCAGTTCGTAATTCAGAGGCAGTGGTTCGGGCTTCTCGTTAAACTGTAGGTCCCTTATATGTACCATTAACGTTGGGCTATTAATTAACAGTTCTGCCTAAGGAACATATCAGCCTTAATCAGTAACAAGGCTACAAGATTAGGCCACAATCATCCTACTCTGACCCCTCAATGATACCTGGTTAAACATACCTACCTGGGAAGGTCGCCATGTCACTAACTAAGTAGCTAACTAATGCAATTGATTTTAAGCAGGCCCATTTGACAAGCCGCTCTACAGTCTATATAGTGTCTATATATAGTGAAAACCAGTTTACAAGTAAACATCACTGTTTCCTAATTCTTGTTATTCGTGTTATTTTTTTATTAACTTTTCATTACGTTTCGTTGTTTTTGAAATATTATTTCTGTTGTCATCGTTTTTTGCTACAACTGTCGTATAGTCCTGTTTGTTGTGTTGTTTTTGGTTGGGTAGGTGATGAGGATGATCAGAACGCGTCGGGACGCCGCACAGAAAGCAGCGCCGATTACAATGAGTCAAGCAACTCCTGTTATTTTGAATTTACTTTACATTAGGAAGATATATGGGAAACGTTGTGTTACTTTCTCTCAAAGGTGTACATTTATTTTCTGATTTGGCTGGACACAACCAAGTAGGCTATCCGCCTAGTATGGATAACCGTGTGGGCATACTGAAGTCACTAATAACCTTTTTAATTGTAGTGCAGTATGTTGATAAGTAAAATTGGTGTGACATTTTTTACAAAGTTTCGTTTTATAGCAATGACATTTAGAAATATACAGTAACATTTATTAACAAAGAAAAGTTTTCAAAATGAATTTTCAATAATTCATATGATTTTTCACATTTAATTTGCATAAATACTTTTAATTAACTATTTAACTATATAAACAATTTTAGTTTTGAACCAACTGGTATTAAAATTCCGTAATCATAAGAGTAACAATGTTAGTTTCTTTATTTATTTTTGATGTGGTGGCATGTGATGAAAGGCGTTATGTTTACAACAGCCTACAAAACTCGTAGGGAGCAGCGTGTTTAAAAATTCGCTTTCTGATTCATTATAAACCACGTAAATAAAACGTGAGTGTTACGACCTCATAGGTCTTATGAAAATAGCTCAAATTAATACTCAGCTCAAAGCTTATTCGTGGGTTAAACGTGTACAGGCTAAACACAACACAAACATATATAAGTGATTGGATTAACTTGAAGATTAAACCCAAATAAGGTATTGCGTAGTTGACGACGTCATCATCGTCAATTTTGACTGGCATCTGTCCTAATACACTAGTCATTATAAGCCTAACTGAATTACCAACAGTGTTAGAAGTCATTTTGATTTAAATATTATCAGTATTTATTCATTCGCTTGGTTAGATTATAGAAGGTGTCAACCTATTTAGCAAATAATTATAAAACATAAAATACAGGCGTAAAACTCACAAAACTAGATATTTGAAGAGTCAAAGGTTTTATATATGACACAAAAACTGATATCCAAGGAGCCTTGGAAAAATTACTCACATCAACAATCAAATATAATTTTAATCCTTGGTGTTGTATTTCTCCAGTTTTAACTTAGTTTTGAGGTAATAAACATTCCTCTTCCAAAGTCTAAAGAAATTGTCTGCTATAGCTATATATGGTTACATTATCTTGATAGTGTGGTCAAATGACACATGACCCATTAAAAAAAAACACATTTTAAAGGATGATAAAAGTCTTTTAGAAAATCACAAAACTAATTGATTTGCTACTTCTAAATTCATATTTTTATCACCATAAGGTATAATATTCATTAATCTAGCTATAATATTATAAAGAAGAGGTGGTTTCTGTATGTTTGTTTGTGGGTTTGTAGGTTTGTTTGTGGTTTTGTTGTGGCAAGTAAATGCGAAAAATACTGAACCGAACGGTTTGAAATTTTACAGAAAGGTAGATCTTAAACTCATGCAACACACAGGCATATTAGTTCCCTTAAGATTCCCTCAGGCTACGCCCCATGAATGTCCTAAATTTCAATGTTTACATTTTCAAAGAATGAAAACATAAAATTACTTAAATGTTAACAGTTGTGAACACTAAAATTTGACAGTTCGGGAAGAAGAAGAAGAAAGAGCTGTCGTGACCGTCCTAGGCTTCAATGTTTACATTTTCTAATGACAACATCCGTTTGCACTATATTTTGACAGTTCGGGAAGAAGAAGAAATAAAGTTGATTTTTTAGATAAACTGCTGGATCGAAATTAGTGAATTATTTGAAATAGCGGAATGGGAGATTTTAAGTTTTTTTCTGACGACTGTCTTTATTACATTAATCCTTATCCTCTCCCAATATTTGACAGATGTTACTTTGAAATGTTGTACACACTCGTGTTTTGTCATTTTGTAAACAATGAAGAATTAATTAACAATAACTTAAATGTATCAGTAGAGCCTAAACCTTTCGGTCTTTTTAACCCGTGCGAAGAACGGGTACTTTAGCTAGTTATAAATATGTCCAACTGAACAATAGTATGTCTATTACGAGTAAACAATCGGTTTCATTATCTACGAATCGCTGCATCCCCAACAGACGCAAATGTAAGTGCGATAAACTACTATATACCCAATTTTATACCTGAGGTACGGCCCATGCACATGGCTCCTCTATATAATTTAATGGCAGCAATATCCCTCAGTCCTGATATATTAGGTTATACAGTATATGGCATTTCCTGCAACGGCCGCAGATTGTTTTACTGAGCTTGGATTCAAGAGAACGTTCAAAAATAATATTAATAAATGCACGTATAAAACTGTAACACACTGACATACATTTAAATATTCTGACGTTTAACGTAACAAAAATTATTGTAATAATTGTTCGCATATATTTATTTAATTGTAAACCTGGAGCATAAATAAAACACAATTTGTCAGATGGGCTTGACGTTATAATTTAAATGAAGATGATTTTCATCGTCCAGCTAGCTGGTTCTTATGGCATTGATCAATACAGTCCTGGAGAGTTTACAGTCATGTATTCAATTTATACCTTACTATCTCTTCAATATCGGACCGGTATTATTGTAAATACATAATGATCTTCAATAACGACGTAAGCGATGCGAACATGACTATCTCGCAATCGATTAATCAAGACAAAGGCTCAATGGATGTGGTATTTTTGAAATGTTATGCTTAGAAGGCCTAATTTTACTAGGAACGTATTTCACTTTAACAGGACAGGGAAACATCTGATTGGACAATAAATCATGAAAACAATTTGGAACTGGAACCAGAAGCCTAATCGATATTCCTCTATTCTAAATTGTATCAGCTCAAAATCTTCACCACGCCCAAACCCAATTCAAAAACATCAAAACCCTACCTCTGACCATGTGAATGCCGCTCTGAACCAATCGGTAATAGACCTCTCATTCTCCCACCTTGCCTCACCGACATCCTCCCACCTTGCCTCACCGACATCATGTGAGACGACTGCTGTCAGCTGCTGTTTCCCCCAGTGGATGATGTCGTCACCATGAGGCCCTGGTATGTAAGCAGCCTGATATCGACGGAGCCTCGAAACGGCCTCTCATTCTTGCACTTTGCCTCACCGACATCATGTGAGACGACTGCTGTCAGCTGCTGTTTCCCCCAGTGGATGATGTCGTCACCATGAGGCCCTGGTATGTAAGCAGCCTGATATCGACGGAGCCTCGAAACGGCCTCTCATTCTTGCACTTTGCCTCACCGACATCATGTGAGACGACTGCTGTCAGCTGCTGTTTCCCCCAGTGGATGATGTCGTCACCATGAGGCCCTGGTATGTAAGCAGCCTGATATCGGCGGAGCCTCGACACGGCCTCTCATTCTTGCACTTTGCCTCACCGTCGTCATGTGAGACGACTGCTGTCAGCTGCTGTCTCCCCCAGTGGCTGATGTCGTCACCACGAGGCCCTGGTATGTAAGCAGCCTGATATCGGCGGAGCCTCGACACGGCCTCTCATTCTTGCACTTTGCCTCACCGTCGTCAAGTGAGACGACTGCTGTCAGCTGCTGTCTCCCCCAGTGGCTGATGTCGTCACCACGAGGCCCTGGTATGTAAGCAGCCTGATATCGGCGGAGCCTCGACACGGCCTCTTATTCTCGCACCTTGCCTCACCGTCGTCATGTGAGACGACTGCTGTCAGCTGCGGTCGCCCCCAGTGGCTGATGTCGTCACCACGAGGCCCTGGTATGCAAGCAGCCTGATATCGGCTGAGCCTCGACACGGCCTCACATTCTCCCACCTTGCCTCACCGACGTCATGTTAGACGACTGCTGTCAGCTGCTGTCGCCCCCATTGGCTGATCACCGTCGTCACCACGAGGCTCTGGTATTAACCGTTACCCGTTGCGATTAACCGATTTCTGGTTTACGGACTTGTCCAAGCAAATGTTTGAATACACGTCTCTACCTAATTTAGTTTCGATTGCACCATTTTTACGAGAGTTATCGTGTTCACAGACACACAAACACACACACACACACACACACACACACACACACACACACACACACACACACACACACACACACACACACACACACACACACACACACACACACACACACACACACACACACACACACACACACACACACACACACACACACACACACACACATATACATTTATATAAGTGCAATTACATTTACACTTCTTGATAGTGGGATGGTAACTGAAACATGTAAAAGGCTTAAAATGTTTTCTAAGGTTTCTTGGTTCACTTTTTTCTGTATAAATATGGTGAATATACGAAAAAATATCATCTTATATTTAAGTTAATATAAAATATTATCTTATGTTTTGAATATGCGTAAATATAAAATGTTATGTTATTTTAATGCATATTTCCCAAGTTAATTTGATTGAGAAAATGATTTATGTGATTTTTAATGTTATTTTATGTTTAATTTCTGTAATATTTGTTTAATTTAAGTTTTTTAAGGGTCGTATTTTTAATTTGATTACCCACAATTACATGTATGAAATTTTCTTTGTTAAATTGCGTTAAACAAAACACATAAATACAGAAACCCAACTTTAATATGACAACAGTCCTCTGGGGAGGCGCGCGGTGTCAGTCTAGACAGAACATGGATGATTTATAGCTCACTACAGCTCGTACATTGTCACTTCTTTGCCCTTCCTACACATTACTTTTAGTTATTAAAAATACATTTGGAGGTATAAAATTAGAATGAACTTATAAATATTTTAGTTATATCCATTTAATTTAAAACTTCTACAATTTTGTAATGCATTTTATAACTATTTATTAAGATCTTACGTGGGTGACTTCATTCGAGTTTTATAGGAAGCCAAACTGATGCAACATGAGAAATGTGTTGTATGTTATTGAATGTGATTATTTTCTGTCACGGATAATTTCAATTCCATGAGTTTCTTCTATGTTCCTCTCACAGCCATTTTGAATTCCATAAGTTTCTAATCGGTTGCTGTCACAGCTAACCTGAATTTTATCAGTTTCTGATATGTTGCTGTAACAGATAACCTGAATTCCATGAGTTTCTGATATGTTGCTGTCACAGCTATTTTGAGTTCCATGAGTTTCTGATCGGTTGCTGTCACAGCTATTTTGAGTTTCATGAGTTTCTGATCGGTTGCTGTCACAGATAACCTGAATTCCATTAGTTTCTTATATGTTTCTGTCACAGATAACCTGAATTCCATGAGTTTCTGATATGTTTCTGCCACAGCTAATTTGAGTTTCATGAGTTTCTGATCGGTTGCTGTCACAGCTAATCTGAATTCCATCAGTTTCTGATATGTTACGGTCACAGATAACCTCAATTCCGTGAGTTTATGATATGTTGCTATCACAGCTATTTTGGGTTTCATGAGTTTCTGATCGGTTTCTGTCACAGGTACCTGAATTCTATCTGTTTCTGATCGGTTGCTGTCACAGCTAACCTGAATTCCATCAGTTTCTGATATGTTGCTGTCACAGCTATTTTGAGTTTCATAAGTTTCTGATATGTTGCTGTCACAGCTATTTTGAGTTCCATGAGTTTCTGATCGGTTGCTGTCACAGCTATTTTGAGTTTCATGAGTTTCTGATCGGTTGCTGTCACAGATAACCTGAATTCCATTAGTTTCTTATATGTTTCTGTCACAGATAACCTGAATTCCATGAGTTTCTGATTGTTGCCACGAGTTTCTGATATGTTGCTGTCACAGCTAATCTGAATTCCATCAGTTTCTGATATGTTACGGTCACAGATAACCTCAATTCCGTGAGTTTATGATATGTTGCTATCACAGCTATTTTGGGTTTCATGAGTTTCTGATCGGTTTCTGTCACAGGTACCTGAATTCTATCTGAGTTTCTGATCGGTTGCTGTCACAGCTAATCTGAATTCCATCAGTTTCTGATAATGTGAGACGACTGCTGTCAGCTGCTGTCGCCCCCAGTGGCTGATGTCACCATGAGGCCCTGGTATGCAAGCAGCCTGATATCGACGGAGCCTCGAAACGGCCTCTCATTCTTGCACTTTGCCTCACCGTCGTCATGTGAGACGACTGCTGTCAGCTGCTGTTTCCCCCAGTGGATGATGTCGTCACCATGAGGCCCTGGTATGTAAGCAGCCTGATATCGACGGAGCCTCGAAACGGCCTCTCATTCTCACACTTTGCCTCACCGTCGTCATGTGAGACGACTGCTGTCAGCTGCTGTTTCCCCCAGTGGATGATGTCGTCACCATGAGGCCCTGGTATGTAAGCAGCCTGATATCGACGGAGCCTCGAAACGGCCTCTCATTCTTGCACTTTGCCTCACCGTCGTCATGTGAGACGACTGCTGTCAGCTGCTGTCTCCCCCAGTGGCTGATGTCGTCACCATGAGGCCCTGGTATGTAAGCAGCCTGATATCGGCGGAGCCTCGAAACGGCCTCTCATTCTTGCACTTTGCCTCACCGTCGTCATGTGAGACGACTGCTGTCAGCTGCTGTCTCCCCCAGTGGCTGATGTCGTCACCCAGGGGGGGGGGGGGGGGGGGGGGGGGGGGGGGGGGGGGGGGGGGGGGGGGGGGGGGGGGGGGGGGGGGGGGGGGGGGGGGGGGGGGGGGGGGGGGGGGGGGGGGGGGGGGGGGCGAGGCCCTGGTCTGCAAGTAGCCTGATATCGGCGGAGCCTCGACACGGCCTCTCATTCTCGCACCTTGCCTCACCATCGTCATGTGAGACAACTGCTGTCAGCTGCTGTCTCCCCCAGTGGCTGATGTAACCACGAGGCCCTGGTCTGCAAGCAGCCTGATATCGGCTGAGCCTCGACACGGCCTCAATTCTCCCACCTTGCCTCACCGTCGTCATGTGAGACAACTGCTGTCAGCTGCTGTCTCCCCCAGTGGCTGATGTCACCACGAGGCCCTGGTCTGCAAGCAGCCTGATATCGGCTGAGCCTCGACACGGCCTCACATTCTCCCACCTTGCCTCACCGACGTCATGTGAGACGACTGCTGTCAGCTGCTGTCGCCCCCAGTGGCTGATGTCACCACGAGGCCCTGGTCTGCAAGCAGCCTGATATCGGCTGAGCCTCGACACGGCCTCACATTCTCCCACCTTGCCTCACCGACGTCATGTGAGACGACTGCTGTCAGCTGCCGTCGCCCCCATTGGCTGATCACCGTCGTCACCACGAGGCTCTGGTATTAACCGTTACCCGTTGCGATTAACCGATATGTCTGGTTTACGGACTTGTCCAAGCAAATGTTTGAATACACGTCTCTACCTGATTTAGTTTCGATTGCACCATTTTTACGAGAGTTATCGTGTTCACAGACACACAAATACACACACACACACACACACACACACACACACACACACACACACACACACACACACACACACACACACACACACACACACACACACACACACACACACACACACACACACACACACACACACACACACACACACACACACACACACACACACACACACACACACACACATACATTTATATAAGTGCAATTACATTTACACTTCTTGATAGTGGGATGGTAACTGAAACATGTAAAAGGCTTAAAATGTTTTCTAAGGTTTCTTGGTTCACTTTTTCTGTATAAATATGGTGAATATACGAAAAAATATCATCTTATATTAAAGTTAATATAAAATATTATCTTATGTTTTGAATATGCGTAAATATCAAATGTTATGTTATTTTAATGCATATTTCCCAAGTTAATTTGATTGAGAAAATGATTTATGTGATTTTTAATGTTATTTTATGTTTAATTTCTGTAATATTTGTTTAATTTAAGTTTTTTAAGGGTCGTATTTTTAATTTGATTACCCACAATTACATGTATGAAATTTTCTTTGTTAAATTGCGTTAAACAAAACACATAAATACAGAAACCCAACTTTAATATGACAACAGTCCTCTGGGGAGGCGCGCGGTGTCAGTCTAGACAGAACATGGATGATTTATAGCTCACTACAGCTCGTACATTGTCACTTCTTTGCCCTTCCTACACATTACTTTTAGTTATTAAAAATACATTTGGAGGTATAAAATTAGAATGAACTTATAAATATTTTAGTTATATCCATTTAATTTAAAACTTCTACAATTTTGTAATGCATTTTATAACTATTTATTAAGATCTTACGTGGGTGACTTCATTCGAGTTTTATAGGAAGCCAAACTGATGCAACATGAGAAATGTGTTGTATGTTATTGAATGTGATTATTTTCTGTCACGGATAATTTCAATTCCATGAGTTTCTTCTATGTTCCTCTCACAGCCATTTTGAATTCCATAAGTTTCTGATCGGTTGCTGTCACAGCTAACCTGAATTTTATCAGTTTCTGATATGTTGCTGTAACAGATAACCTGAATTCCATGAGTTTCTGATAAGTTGCTGTCACAGCTATTTTGAGTTCCATGAGTTTCTGATCGGTTGCTGTCACAGCTATTTTGAGTTTCATGAGTTTCTGATCGGTTGCTGTCACAGATAACCTGAATTCCATTAGTTTCTTATATGTTTCTGTCACAGATAACCTGAATTCCATGAGTTTCTGATATGTTTCTGCCACAGCTAATTTGAGTTTCATGAGTTTCTGATCGGTTGCTGTCACAGCTAATCTGAATTCCATCAGTTTCTGATATGTTACGGTCACAGATAACCTCAATTCCGTGAGTTTATGATATGTTGCTATCACAGCTATTTTGGGTTTCATGAGTTTCTGATCGGTTTCTGTCACAGGTACCTGAATTCTATCTGTTTCTGATCGGTTGCTGTCACAGCTAACCTGAATTCCATCAGTTTCTGATATGTTGCTGTCACAGCTATTTTGAGTTTCATAAGTTTCTGATATGTTGCTGTCACAGCTATTTTGAGTTCCATGAGTTTCTGATCGGTTGCTGTCACAGCTATTTTGAGTTTCATGAGTTTCTGATCGGTTGCTGTCACAGATAACCTGAATTCCATTAGTTTCTTATATGTTTCTGTCACAGATAACCTGAATTCCATGAGTTTCTGATATGTTGCTGCCACAGCTAATTTGAGTTCCATGAGTTTCTGATCGGTACTGTCACAGCTAATCTGAATTCCATCAGTTTCTGATATGTTACGGTCACAGATAACCTCAATTCCGTGAGTTTATGATATGTTGCTATCACAGCTATTTTGGGTTTCATGAGTTTCTGATCGGTTTCTGTCACAGGTACCTGAATTCTATCTGTTTCTGATCGGTTGCTGTCACAGCTAATCTGAATTCCATCAGTTTCTGATATGTTACGGTCACAGATAACCTCAATTCCGTGAGTTTATGATATGTTGCTATCACAGCTATTTTGGGTTTCATGAGTTTCTGATCGGTTTCTGTCACAGGTACCTGAATTCTATCTGTTTCTGATCGGTTGCTGTCACGGCTAACCTGAATTCCATCAGTTTCTGATATGTTGCTGTCACAGCTATTTTGAGTTTCATAAGTTTCTGATATGTTGCTGTCACAGCTATTTTGAGTTCCATGAGTTTCTGATCGGTTGCTGTCACGGCTAACCTGAATTCCATCAGTTTCTGATATGTTGCTGTCACAGCTATTTTGAGTTTCATAAGTTTCTGATCGGTTGCTCTCACAGCTAATCTGAATTCCATGAATTTCTAAATCGTTTCTGTAACTTGTAATTAGAATTCCATGAGTTTGTGTTACGTTGCCATCCCAACCAATTTATACCTCACGAGTTTATAATACGCTGCTGTTACAGCTAATAAGAAATCTCACAGGTTTCTGAGGTACCCAGATCATTCTATGATAGTTTATGCATCTTACAAAAGACAATAATATATTTTCAACCCTTTTACGTGTTGAGTCAAGTTCAATAGTATTCAATTTCGATGTGGACGCTTGTAACCAAACTGTGATTAGTGTTTATATTACTTGTAACCGACTGCAAAAGTTTAAACATTTTCTCATGTTGAAAATATATGCTTAAAGTTTCTTCATTTTTATTACATAATTTAAGTATATATAAGCTGATCTGACAGGTTCAACTGTCGGTTAACATATTTCTTATTTAGAGTTCAGCATTCCTAAATATTAAATTTACTATGCCATTTTATTGTTTTATTGAAGCCCCATCTTGTAAACGCATATATCAAAAATGTCTGATGCCAGGTTGCAATAGGCTAGAAGAAGTCGTGCTAATATTGAGTCTCCACTAGTATAGTGATAATTTACAACTTTTTTAGTAAGTATTTTCGTTTGTTTATATTAACTATAATCTTTTCAGCAAATTTCCCATAGGGAAGAAGCTATTACCGTAGGTCTCATGACAAGAATTAAGCCCGGGACCATGTTATTTTTTGTATTTAGGTGCCCAAAGGCCAAAAACGATAGTCGTTAAGATTTATATATTTATATGTGTATATTGTATATAAGTGTACATATATATATATATATATATATATTCGATTATGTATTTCACACACAAGGGCAGCTAATATAGTAATATGTAAATTAAATAAACTTGTAAAAATTATAATTATGTAAAAAATAAAATGTTTAATAAAGGGAGCACAAGTTTATTTAATTTACTTATTACTATACATACATATATATATAAATATATACATATGTATATATATACATATATATTCTGATCAAATAAATGTTAAAGCAGCAGAATTATGTAATATTAACGGCTTTGTGATTTTATTTAAGGACTGGTTGGTCGACTCAATACCCGCTCTCATGCCTCGTCCCATGCGGGGATTATTATTTCATATGTGTCTTGTAATTGAATTAATTTGTATGCTTGATGAAATATAATCAATTTTGAATTAAATTGAAGAGTAAACTAGTTGGGCTGTTCTCGCCAGCCAGTGGATTTGTTCTTTTAATCCTAATTTTGTCTGTTGTGCCTAGTGAATAGCTACAAAACCTTTTTATCACTTCTCTTGTTTTCCTGACCTTGTTAAAGCTCAAAATATCAAATTATAGCAACGGGATCTGCTTCACTAATCACATTGTGGCGATAAGCAAACGCTCGTGCTGTGTCAGAGTGTCCACTGCTTTACTAATCACACAGTGATATATATTTAAAACCTCGCTATTAAATTAAGAGTGGTTCTATTATAGTGCAGAAGAAGCGTTATAAAATACCCCCGTCGCAACAGACCTGCGTACTCAGCAAATTTCCAAATCAATAATTTAATATATGACAAGTTTTATAAAAATATGTCCATAAACATGAGAATTATTTGCCTATTCTCCAAAGATTAACATAGGAAAGAGTGTGCAGGTTAGCTGCTGTGAGGAACACTAAAAGAAGTCATTTCTAGCATGAATAATGTTTATCTTAACATTTATACAAACTTTCATCAACATCTGTCCATAAATAAAGGAGTTTACCTATTCCCTATATGATTAATATGGGAAATGAGTATGCAGGTCTGCTACCATGATTAACACATAAACTATGTTTTTTAGGCATAAATGGATAGATCTCAACCACATGAAGCTAAATATCAATGTTTATCCAAAAATATTGAATAATATGGGAAATATTAATTTTCCCTATCCTCCATAAGAATAACATTGGTGCCCAACAATACAACGTACTGTGTTTAGATTTTTTAATATCTCGGTAACCATTGGAGATAGAGAAAAACTTTAAGAAGCTTAATTGTGTAGTTTTTTAAGCTGATTCCAATGGTGAGATATGAAATTTTTAAAAATTACATGTGAAAAACGCAAAAAACCTGATTTTTGGGGTAAACCCCCCCCCCAAACTACCTGTTCCCATTAACCGATATGTCTGGTTTTTGTAGGAATACACGTCTCTACCAAATTTGGTCTCGATCGGACCATTTTTACGAGAGGTATCGTGCTAACAGACATATATATATATATACACATATATATATATATACACATAAATATATATATATATATATATATATATATATATATATATTATATATATAGTCGTTAAAATTTATATATATAATATATATATATATATATTCATATATATTTAAATGATTTAAAAAAAAACTATAGTCAATTTAAATGACTATTGTTTTTGAACTCTGGGCACCTAAAGACGAAAAAAAACATGGTCCCGGGCTTAAGTCTTACCATGAGACGTACGGTAATAGCTTCTTCCCTATGGGAAATTCGCTAAAAGGAGTAGGTCAATTACTTAAATTTTTTTATTTCATCTCAACAGCTGTTCTTATAACCTAACTATGACATCACTAACTATACGTCACCAACCAAATGACGTCACTGTTTAGTATTATGGTGGTGCAAATCCCAACACCCTCCCCCAAGAGCTAAGACATACCCATGTCAAAAATATTCTCTACAAGTTTGAGACTTTTATTCTTATGTGAACAAATTTAAAAATAGAAAATCGATCAGGATATTATTTTTATATTTACATAATACGAGAATATTCAATTCTATAACATTATAATCTCTGATGATTAAATAATCAAGTTTTCGTTATTATTATAGTAGAATTACAAATAGTTTAGTTATAATTACTAAATGTGATACTGTGAAATGTGTGAGTTGAATACGTCTTATCTACAGCGAGGGGAGGTAATTTGTAAAATGAAAATTTGACACAGGTTTCCATAGAAACTACTAGAGCTATTGTATTAACATTTTAATATATAAGAATGGGAACAGTTTTTTAGAAGAACTGAAAACATTCCCTTTAGACATGTCAATGATCTAACTTTTTCCCACAGAGAAGTAAATACAAACATTTTCATCTGCTATCGTTAAATAAAGTGTAAAACTGTATAACAAATATCATACTTTCCTTGACTGGCGGCTTAAAATATTATTAATTAAATGTTGCCTTTAAATGATCGCATGTTGAATTAAACATTTGAAACGTCTGATACTAGTTGATACATTTTAAGGTATTGGATATTATATTATGGAGTATTAGGAGGCCCTAAAAAACCTTGCCAAGCACGTTTCTACGAGGGTTATTGTATAGCCACCAGGAAGGAAGAGTTTATAAGAAGACCATGTAGGGCATGGGCAATCTACTAAACACTCAGAGAATTATGTATTTATAAAATAAACTTCCAAAACGATCCAGATACGGGGTAGGCCGCACGAGTTGCATGGCCCGCGCCGAGGGTACTGTACAATGGTATACGGGGTACCGGTAGGCCGCACGAGTTGCATGGCCCGCGCCGAGGGTACTGTACAATGGTATGCGAGTTGCATGGCCCGCGCCGAGGGTACTGTACAATGGTATACGGGGTACCGGTAGGCCGCACGAGTTGCATGGCCCGCGCCGAGGGTACTGTACAATGGTATGCAAGTTGCATGGCCCGCGCCGAGGGTACTGTACAATGGTATGCGAGTTGCATGGCCCGCGCCGAGGGTACTGTACAATGGTATGCGAGTTGCATGGCCCGCGCCGAGGGTACTGTACAATGGTATGCGAGTTGCATGGCCCGCGCCGAGGGAACTGTACAATGGTATGCGAGTTGCATGGCCCGCGCCGAGGGTACTGTACAATGGTATGCGAGTTGCATGGCCCGCGCCGAGGGTACTGTACAATGCTATGCGAGTTACATGGCCCGCGCCGAGGGAACTGTACAATGGTATGCGAGTTGCATGGCCCGCGCCGAGGGTACTGTACAATGGTATGCGAGTTGCATGGCCCGCGACGAGGGTACTGTACAATGGTATGCGAGTTGCATGGCCCGCGCCGAGGGTACTGTACAATGGTATGCGAGTTGCATGGCCCGCGCCGAGGGAACTGTACAATGGTATGCGAGTTGCATGGCCCGCGCCAAGGGAACTGTACAATGGTATACGGGGTACCGGTAGGCCGCACGAGTTGCATGGCCCGCGCCGAGGGTACTGTACAATGGTATGCGAGTTGCATGGCCCGCGCCGAGGGTACTGTACAATGGTATGCGAGTTGCATGGCCCGCGACGAGGGTACTGTACAATGGTATATGGGGTACCGGTAGGCCGCACGAGTTGCATGGCCCGCGCCGAGGGTACTGTACAATGGTATGCGAGTTGCATGGCCCGCGCCGGGGGTACTGTACAATGGTATACGGGGTACCGGTAGGCCGCACGAGTTGCATGGCCCGCGCCGAGGGTACTGTACAATGGTATGCAAGTTGCATGGCCCGCGCCGAGGGTACTGTACAATGGTATGCGAGTTGCATGGCCCGCGCTGAGGGTACTGTACAATGGTATGCGAGTTGCATGGCCCGCGCCGAAGGTACTGTACAATGGTATGCGAGTTGCATGGCCCGCGCCGAGGGTACTGTACAATGGTATGCGAGTTGCATGGCCCGCGCCGAGGGTACTGTACAATGGTATGCAAGCTGCATGGCCCGCGCCGAGGGTACTGTACAATGGTATGCGAGTTGCATGGCCCGTGACGAGGGTACTGTACAATGGTATGCGAGTTGCATGGCCCGCGCCGAGGGTACTGTACAATGGTATGCGAGTTGCATGGCCCGCGCCGAGGGAACTGTACAATGGTATGCGAGTTGCATGGCCCGCGCCGAGGGTACTGTACAATGGTATGCGAGTTGCATGGCCCGCGCCGAGGGTACTGTACAATGGTATGCGAGTTGCATGGCCCGCGTTGAGGGTACTGTACAATGGTATGCGAGTTGCATGGCCCGCGACGAGGGTACTGTACAATGGTATGCGAGTTGCATGGCCCGCGCCGAGGGTACTGTACAATGGTATGCGAGTTGCATGGCCCGCGCCGAGGGAACTGTACAATGGTATGCGAGTTGCATGGCCCGCGCCAAGGGAACTGTACAATGGTATACGGGGTACCGGTAGGCCGCACGAGTTGCATGGCCCGCGCCGAGGGTACTGTACAATGGTATGCGAGTTGCATGGCCCGCGACGAGGGTACTGTACAATGGTATACGGGGTACCGGTAGGCCGCACGAGTTGCATGGCCCGCGCCGAGGGTACTGTACAATGGTATGCGAGTTGCATGGCCCGCGCCGAGGGTACTGTACAATGGTATGCGAGTTGCATGGCCCGCGACGAGGGTACTGTACAATGGTATACGGGGTACCGGTAGGCCGCACGAGTTGCATGGCCCGCGCCGAGGGTACTGTACAATGGTATACGGGGTACCGGTAGGCCGCACGAGTTGCATGGCCCGCGCCGAGGGTACTGTACAATGGTATGCGAGTTGCATGGCCCGCGCCGAGGGTACTGTACAATGGTATGCGAGTTGCATGGCCCGCGCCGAGGGTACTGTACAATGGTATGCGAGTTGCATGGCCCGCGCCGAGGGTACTGTACAATGGTATGCGAGTTGCATGGCCCGCGACGAGGGTACTGTACAATGGTATGCGAGTTGCATGGCCCGCGCCGAGGGTACTATACAATGGTATGCGAGTACTCCAACTGAATATCCCAGGGAGCCGCCATGTCTTCGTTTGTCGGTACACGCCTTATCCCAGCAATATAAATACACATATTTTTTTAACATACTTGAAAATATTTTTAAATTTAATATTAGTTTTCACAATTCATATATTTATTTAATCATTTTAATTAATAGTGAATCTATACATAATGCAGAACCTCAAAGTTATTGGTACATTATTGTCAGTAAAATTTAAGTTTTGACTTAAAAGCTATTTCTGTTCCTCTTATTTAAGTTAGAAAGCCATTCAATCTTCGGCTACTTCTCATTTCATAAACATGACCCCTCTAGTCCCAGGGATATATTTTCCTTCATTCGCGTCCATCGCATCGGGAGCCAGCTGTGATTTATTCTGTGCTACTTTCTTCTCTAAAAATAAAAGAAACTGTTCTTTTAGAAATCGTGGTATGTCTTGTAGTACTGAAGTTTGTGCAATATATATCTTAATATATTAGGTGAATATTATACAAAGGCAATGCATCAAACACAAATCATATGCATAATGGAGCATTTGGACTTTGAGAACTCTAGTATAAAGAAATTTATCAAATATTTTAATTACAACGCTAATTTTTAAGTTTTTATGTTATTTTATGTAACATAAAATAACAAATAAAATAATATTTTTGTAACATTAACATGCGAAAGCATGGGTACGCAGGTTTTCTGCTGAGAGGAACACATAAACTATGATTGTTTTCATCATAAACGTATGGATCCCAACCATATGAAGCTAAATACAAAGTTGCATACAAAACTATTTGTTAATATGGAAAGTATTAGTTCTTCCTTATCCTCCCTAAGATTAGCATCGGAGCCCCTATAGCATATACAATGTACTGTAATTAGATTTTTTTAATATCTCGGCAACCGTTGGAGATGGAAAGGGATTAAATTGTGTAGTTTTTAAGCTAATTTTAATAGTAAAAGATAAAATTAGAAATTTTAAGAAATGACCAGGTAAAAGCACAAAAACCCCATTTTGGGGTACAAAACCCCTCTAAACTACCCGTTCCGATTGACCGATATTTCTGGATTACGAACTACTCCAAACAAATGTAGAAATACACGTTTCTACATTTGGTCTCGATCGGACCATTTTAACGAGAGTTAACGTGTTCACACACACACACACACACACACACACACACACACACACACACACACACACACACACACACACACACACATACACACACACACACACACACACACACACACACACACACACACACACACACACACTCACACACACACATAGATATATTTTTGACCAAATATGAAGTTTGGTTCATTTTTATAATGTTTATAACGTAGTCTATAACATTTTAGCATAGGCTAGCAACGTCTTGAACCCAAAAATAGCTCAATAAATACATATAACCGTAGCACAGTTTATAACTCGTATTAGATTATTTCATTAATTTGGCAAATACAGTAAATATGTTTTGCACATAATTAGGTCGGCAGCACTGACTGCTAACGTGGAGAAGTAGGAAATGTGAGCCCCTCATATTTGTGTTTGATGTATTACCTTTGTATAGTATTCACCTAATATATTATGATATATATTGCACAACAAAAACATCACCGTTCCTGATTTACAACTGTATAAAATAAAAACGGACCAGCTTTCATTTGATTTATTATTTTGACGATTATGATTAATTATTTCAAAATGAATCGCAGCAAACCAATCTATTTAACCATGATTGAAACCAGTTATGCATAAAACTCTCGAACAAATAGTTTTGCATTGATAACGAACTGATTAAATTGAGTTTGCAAATAAATCATCAATTTCATTGTATATTATTATTCCTTTGTTGCTACATAATAACTCTGTTAGTTTTACTATTATAGTATTATATTAGTCACTGTAGTGATGTGTAGTGTTTTTTTCAGATGTTTATATTTTACGTTTGTTTGGAATAATGTGACAGTGTAATGGTTTTTATCAAATATTACAAACTTTCACTAAAAATAATAGGAATTATTGAAAATTTTATAATTTCTGAATCCTTATGTTCATACTTCTTCTAGTGTTTTTATTTATTTTTTATAGTAACCATATTTTAATATTAAATTTAAAAATAAAATTTTGCCGTATTAAAATTTACTTTACCAAATTATATTTGTTTTAAGAAGAAAATATTAAGTTTGACAATTCAATTTTTTTGGTGTCTTTAAAGACTAGTAAATTAATTTACGTTTTAATCTATACCTATCTATTATATTTTAGGAATGCAAACCGTTTGAAAATGAGATAAGTTAAACTATTCAGACACTCGTTTCGTACCGCGAGGGACGTGGTAGGGGATCAATCTCCATCAGGAGCTCTCTGTTTTGGCAAAAAAAGAAACAAAACTGAATAATGATATTGGTCCCCAATTGGAGTGTTCACGATTTTTAAACCTGTTCTCATTTCTACCGTCAACAGTGCCATCAACATATTAGTCTTGCCAAAAAGCAACATAACATAGTAACTCTTACAATCCTACTTTTCTTAAAAGAGTCACACAAAAAAAATCACACTGAATAAAAAACAAACTTTGTTTAATGGCATAGTTCAATTGAAGATATTCGTTTCAAAATGATCTTAGTGTCATTTTTTTACTTTTCATTTAAAATTATCCAAGTCCATACGCCAATGCATTACAAAGCGATCTATGTACAAAAGTGATATCTTTGTTGTTCGTCCTATTTTCAACAAAATGCGTAGTGTGTAAGTCCAGAAGTCAGTGAACTGTAAAGTGATCCAAGTGCCAGCAGACTCAAGTGGTTTTGACTCAGGGTCAAAAAGGGTGTAGGGAAACACACACGTGTATGTGATAGCTAACTAACTGTCTGTTGTTGTATTTAGTCTCTAACGTTTGATTATTCACATGTTGTTGCAGTCATAGCTGAGTGGGTAGAGTACTGGCCTACCACTCTCATAGCTGAGTGGGTAGAGTACTGGCCTACCACTCAAACCGATCATGAAACATGAAATTTAATTTCTCTGACTGCCACCGTGCTTCGGAAGGTACACAAGTAGTCGTTAGGTCACGTTAGAGGCAGTAGTGCGACCTGAAAACTCTGAACCTGAAACCTGAAAACTGAAGGTTACACGGAACTTTACTTTACTTCATTTACATGTTGGACGAAGTTGCTTTTACAACAGCATAAAATAATAATGTTGAAGGCTGTAGAATAGGAAGAAAGAGGAAAGATAATAACTAGATTAGGTTATAATACCTGCAGTATTCAATCCACAGTTAAATGTTCCTTTTACACATTGTATATTAGTGTAAAAGGAAATAATAATAACCACGTATTATAACCTAATCTAGTTATTAATCAATCCGGATAGGCAAAATGTTTAAAGAAAGATAATACCCCGTAAAAAACATAAACCTCCACCGGTAGTTGAGGTTAGTTTCACAAATTAAGTTCAGTATAGATAAAACTTACGTTAAAACATAGTTTCATTTTCAATATTATTGCTTTTAGTAATTTATGGAAATGAAATCTTAAACTGAGAATTACAATTTATAGACAAATGTGACATTCAATTTATATAAAACACATTCTTTGGGAACAGTACAATAACGTAGTTTCATGGTAGGCTATTTTTGAATAGGCCTATACAGTGTACAGGTGTCATCTTATTTAGGCCTAATAACTAATTATAACCCTTTAATAAGTCAAACAGACAGATTTTGTTCCCGTTATTAAAGTTCTAACGAAGCTTTTATTTTTCAAATAAACTCCAAGGACTAGTAAAAGTACAAATAAATCAGAAGAAACTTTATAAAGCTTATAACAAGCTGGAAGAAACGCAAAAATCAAACTACTTTATGGAGCTAACTGACATTCTACCTATTTAGAGACGCCACCAGCCACCATGGATCACCTAATGAGAGTCGAAGGCAAGCAACTCTGTCAGCTATACTATCTCTGATATTTCTGGCTCTTTTGAAAAGGTATGCAAGAAAACCTTCATGAATATCTTTGGTATTTTACCTCGGAAAACCACTTGGCCTGTGAACACAAAAAAATCAGGGAAATCTGTATTCAAAGATAATAGGAGTTGGGAGTACAAAATTTAAAATAAAAGATGCAAAACTGGGTTTTTGGTTTTTGAATTTATAAACCATATAAATTCATTCCCGAAAGAAGTCAGCCATATATGATATTATGTAAATATCAGTCATTATGTAAAGATAAAAAAGTACGTAAGCCTTGACCTGAATATTAGCAGGTTGCTTAGAACTTTTCAGGTTCAATATATGGAAATAAAATTTACATACAAATTCAATAGAAAAGCATTTCTAAAAGACATTACTTTGTTAAAAATTAAAATATCCCTTGTTGATACATGTAAGACATGTGGTACGGCTCAGGAAGTAGGGTCACTTGCGGAGTAGGGGATGTTATGTGAAATAACATTAAAAACTAAAATAACGTAACACAGTCACAGTTAAAATGTAAAATTTTTAGTCACTCGCATAACCCTAAAACCAAAATGTAAACAAAATAAAAAACATAAACAAATGAAAGAGCTTCGATCTTCAACAAGTAAAGCAATCAGCTGTTGAAAAGAAAATATTTATAATGTAAACAAAGTTCTGTTCCAAATTATGGGAAACTTTTTGGGAATCCAGGTAGAAGAAAATGTTGCTATACCTTATACTGTATCTAATATTCGTTTGATCAGGCTCAGGCTATTCTATTGCAATGTCTACCTTCTGCCAGCCTGTACATGATATTACACATATTTGATAATGTTGTACTTCCTAATCATGCAAACCTCACCACTTATCTCTGCTTTGTTTTTTTCGTTTGGTGACCAATTAACCCTTTTTAAGTCAACATTTCAATATTAAATTTTATTGACTTTGTCAGACATTCAATTTTGTATCGATTTATAGTAAACAAATGTGAAATAGTAAAAATCAATTTAAACGACTGATTCTCAAAATGTCCTATTATATTAAAAAAACACATTTAGGCTTAAAACATTAATTATAGAGTTATATTAATTATTTCATATTATATAACCGTGTCTGTTGCGTGTATTAAATACAAATTTAACTAAACTTTGTGTATGAGAATAAAGCTTTATTTACTCAGTTTGTGAATCCGACCTAAACTATACTGTAGAGGGCCAATCATCTTAGTATCAAACTTTACAATACAGCTATCTGGTTGACTCTTAGTGAATCTAGTAGGAACGTCGAATAAAACATTTCACATTATTTACTTACTTTATCTTGTACTAAGAAGACAAGAAGAAAACTCTTACTAAGAAGAAATAATATATAAGCAGCCTTCCTACCTACTATGTGTCTAAGTAAATAAAACCTTTATAGGTATTTTTTTATTTAAAGTACATATCATTTAACTATATTGATATTATTAATTTTTTACAAAATGATTATTTTTCTGATAGACATACTAAGAGATTTTTTTATAGATATCATACTCGGTATGTAAATGGATGTTTTTGTAGCATAGCGGGCTTCATGGATAACAGTTACATGGAAAGGCGTTACCTATATTAAAGGTAACGCCTGGTGGCGTCTTATAAAACATAACTGATACATAAAGAAAATGTAAGAAAAGCTTGGTTTTGATGAATTTATTATTTGTAAAACAATTCCAACAAAATACATCTTAATCTACTACAATTCTTATGGTGGTCAGACCTCTCTAAAACCAACCCACTGTAACATTGAGCATCTACAAAAATTACTTCACTCGTTCTATTTTTGATACTAAATATTGTGTTGTGGTTGAATATTAAATTTAATTGACATTAACTTTGAATACGTTTTGCAAATTTAGTCTTTTTTCAATGAAATTGCGTCTTCACAGTTGAAAAGCTCAAATTCATTAAAAACTGTTAGTTCAATTTTTATGAGAGAGTAAAACGTTATTCCACAATTAGTTTAATTTATTTACTATAACTAAAAGCTTTAAAATTTTGTAATCATTTAAATTAGTTGAAAAGTGAGTTTATAATGAGTAATTTCTTATTCATATATCAAACATCATATTTGCACTTTGTTCCGTTTTACTTTTTCCCCTTATACTTTCTCAATCATTTTCGTCATAATTTTCAAATTTGAGTTAAGAGTGGATATATCCGTTTTGACGTCTCCTGTATCTAGAAAAGTGGGTTTGGCATACATGGCAAATGGCAAATTTCATTTGCCATGTATGTATGCGTTCTTTTTCATTTTTTTAATTTTTAATTTTTAAGGATAGTTCATCCCTAAAAGCCTAACAAAACGTGAAAAACAAATTTTTTAATTTGGATTTTCACGTTTTGAATCTGGTCTGATCGAGACTAAATTTGGTAGAAACGTGTATTCCTACATTTGCTCGGATGAGTTCGTAAACCAGACATATCGGTCAATCGGAACGGGTAGTTTGGGGGGGGTCGCAGCCAAAAATTGTTTTGTTTTGTTTTTTCCCCATGTAATTTTTACAAATTTCAAATTTTATCTTTTACCATTAGAACCAACTTAAAAAACTACACTATTAAGCTTAACTTTGTTTCTCTTGTTTTTATTTTCATAAATCGTATGATTATATTTTGAAACAATAAATAGTTTTGAAATTATATTTAGAGATTATTTTGAAGGATATAATAGTTTTATTACAGATTGTCTTTTTTTAGATTTACTTAAGGGAGGAAGTATGTGTCAGTCCGCTAATACCGTTTATTTTAATAATATTTAAATATTAATTTTGCAGAACAATCAGTAAAAGGACAATTAATATTATTATTACCCAGTAATAAAAGGATCGTTTAAGTTAAAAAGCTCGTTAAATATAAGTCATATTAAGACGCACAGAATACAAATGTTTTATGATATAAAACATTACATAACAATTGCAAAATAGGTTTTAAGAATTAAAACCTTATCACAGGGCATCTTATTATTATGTCGGTAATACATAAACTATTTAATACAGACACAATTATCGTATTTTCATTGAAATTTTGTGGTCTTCCTTTTATTTTTTTGTAAAAGTATTTCCTTTCCTTTTTTTTTATTTCTCCAAAGTCCCATGGTCCTATCTATTGTTACACTGATATAAGTATAATAATAAACACCAAGTCTAGTTTTGATGAATGTATGATAAATTGATATTTGAGTAAATAAACATTTTTTATCAAAAGTAATTTTTATGTACGTTAAGTACCATCCTTATATGTTGAATGTTTAACATCTATGAAACATTTTGATGGGAATAATAATAATAATAATAATAATTCTTTATTCATCAAAAAAGTATATAATACAATACATTACAGTAGTAATCTTATGATATTCACATATCAATAAACCACTCAACGATAAACAAATACATAAACCAACTATACTTATACAACAAAATAAACTACTAGCGATTATTTAGACCTCAACATTTATGATGAATAACTGGGTTGCCCCGAGGCTATGCCCGATTGGGGTCCCTTTACTATACATACATGAATTCAAAGGAAAAAAAAATTACGTAGAAGATGTCTAGTGACAGTTGTTACTTCGTCGTGATCGTGTTAACTTCCTCACTATTCATACTGTTATACTGTTACACTATTATACTGTTATACTGGTACAGCTCAGCCTAGTTAAATTGAATAAACTGAGTTGTAATTAAAGTATCACGCACGTCGTGTCAGAGCGGCCATCATGGTTTGAGAGACTCATTAATCTCAAGTCTATGGACACTCCAAGAATAATTTAAGACTGTGTCTTATGGAATTAACTTTTGCTTCTGTTCTAATCAGTAATTAGCTGCTTCTTTTAAATAGGAGAGAAACAAATTATATATCAGTTCTTATAAGTTAAAAAGTGGGTTATTTATAAAAATAAACTCAGTAAATGAACTTTAACTGCAGTGTAAAATGTTTTAATTGTATAAAAATAACCTATTTCATTTTAATTATAAAACAGTTTATTTTAATTACAAATATTGGATATCGTAAGAGTGTGCAGTGGTTAATGGTAATATCTTAAGGATTCATTATCTCAACCATTAAATAGTATAACAGAAATTTTATTTTCGACAAAATTGTTAGTATAATACTTTTTTAATACAAAAAATGAGACACAAAACCGCATTAAGTATGAACGTTTTATCAATTGTTTATAAAGATCAGTAAGTACTGTTACTGAAAACCCTTTTTTATCTTTCATTTTAATAATACTATAAAAATATTTAAACAAAGGAACGTGAAGACGATTCGTTCTCAACGTCTGTGCCTGCTTACTTTATAAACATGAATTCCACCAAGAAAGTAACATTTTTACATTGGGTTTTCTAAGAATGGAAAATATTTTTCAGTGAGTTTGATTCAGTGTTTTATTTATTTTTTGTTTTGGATTACTTTAGTGTCTGTCATAGATTTTGCGTTTGAATAAAACAAACTAATTTTGATATTATATAATATAATGTAATATGTTGATCAATCTTCAAAAAATGAAGTAGTCAAATAGATAATTAATTACATGTCAAATAATTTTTACGGTGCGAGCGTGCGTGCATTATTGCATATTAGTATTTATAATCATTCCATGACTAATAGTTACAGAAAAAAGTGAAATATATTGTCCATGGTTGTCTAAGAGCGTCAAATGTTGTGCTTATGGTGAATAAGATAAAAAACATTTGAAACTGCATAAGGAGTTTTGTACTACATTTCTCAACAGATACTTCAATTCTACTTTTACCTTAATAGGGGTAAGCTGGAAATTTCCTCCCTTAAATATCGTAAATGTTTGAAAAAAAGGAAAGTTAAAGATATTTCATAAATCATAATAGTTTATAAAACAATAAATTTTGGTATTGTATCCAAACGAAAATAGAATTTATCAGTGTATTTCACTAAAATATAGTTACTAAATAATGATAATAGTTAGTAATTCATAATAATATTAATAATAAATTACTGATTATACTGCTAACTTTATACTGCTAGTAAAATAATGTTGATTTAAGGCAAGAACGTATCTGTCAGTTCACTGATATCGCTTATTGTTTTGTCGTGTTTTGATCAATATCAATACGACCAATGAAACTAAAATTAACCATTTATGCTAATTAAAAATTAATCACAACTGTAATAACATATTAGACCCAACTCATTAATGTTGATAAACCAATATGACATGAAAAGGTTTCACCACAAGCATAAATATAGAGGAAAAGTTGGTAATTTGAGTACTCACTCTTTCCATCGTCCACAAGTTATCATTTGTCAGAGAATTAGAATCATATCTACCAGATGTTTGGTCTGTTAGGCAGAATCGATAATAACATTTTCACTATGTATTCTTACCTTATTAAATTAGATCAGCGGTCCACCCCCTTAATGTCGTATTTAGGGATCTGACGTAATTAAGGTTTTCCAGTATTAGCTCTAAAATATATGAAATAGCCTTTAAAATATTAATACTAAAATTTGAATGTTACATTATATCTTTATAGCTAAATTTTTAGTATTATAATACATCACGTTCTGGTCAGGTTTTCAGCATAGAGTTGGGCATTTATCACTCTTCGACCTCCTGCGGTATAATATATGGGATGTTTATTATCAAGACAGTAAACTGAAAGAAGTGTAATGAAAATTTTTGAACAGCAAATATGGTGCTATGGCTATAGAACCTATATAATCTACCCTTCGAAATTTTAAGCAAAGAACTCATAGTATAATCTTGTAATCATTGTGTATAAAAGTCAATGATATGACTTTGAGGTTGGAACAAAGTGAATTTTCCATTATAAAATTACCATTAGACATGTTCTGTAGGTAAAAATATAACACAGATAGCATTTTAATCAAAGCTTACAACAAAGGAATCTAAATTAAAATATTACTAGATTCAAACTATGTATATAATTAATTATTTTCATGCACACGACACGAGCTGTTTAAATTGAATAATTGATCACTTTACTCGATCACGTGATCAGTACGGCCGATTAATCGTGATATTCAGCGGCTCGGTGGTCACAGCGGACAGTTCTACGTGATCCGGTTGACCCTCTACAAAGTAAATGCCCCCTGGTTAGAAATTTCGTTGATATTTTATGGTTCAAAGTATTGTGAGGATTCATACCCTTGCAGGGAAAGCTTTAACTGTCTGTGTTTTACTGGACCTACTTATATACGGCACAGATTAGATACCGATATGTACTCTTATTATTTTACCTGCTGCTTTTTCATTTGAGTTTTTCATAGATATAATTTTTAAAACAGAGAACCTAATTCTCATTTATGTTTACATAGACTTTCTTTTAGTTTCCAGCTTTAAATTATCTGTAAATTTAAAATAATTTTTAAGTAGCCTTGCACTATTCTGTAGATATAAGGATCTTCTACCACAGTTATCATATCTATAAAACTATAACTATAGCTTCATGTTTCATGTTCCTCCGCAGTGTTTCTCAACAGTATACTTCCGACTTACGGCTTATGTGTACCTCGTATGAGGTACCTCTACAGTACCACTACAATATACTTCCAACTTATATGGTAAACATAACAGCGATTCACAGTACGCATCTGCATTTTAGAAGGTTCCTCCACAGTATACTTCTGGAAAAGGGAGTACAAAATCTAAAATGTGTCAAACTAAACTATTTTTTCCTGAGAAAAATTATTTGTTTAACTAATGTAATTCATCAAAAAATATTAATTTTTTTATGTGTACGTATCGAGCATATTATTAAGACGAGTACCTACCAACCAAACTTAAATATTTTATTTGCACAATCAAAAATGTTGTTTTTTGATCCTAACTTAAAATAATTATCACATGGAAGTGGTGGGTGGGTCGGAGTAACAATGCTGTGAAGTATAAATCAACCGAAGCTTGTCGAGGCTATTAAAAGGTGATTTATTTTAAACACTTTGTAAAATAATTGTACTCCTTAAAATTTCTTACCGATTACTCAGCTTTAAAAAAGCTTGAATTAAAAAGTTGTGAAAGTTTTCTGGTCGAACTCAACGGACGATTAAAAGAATCTAAATAATGTATTTTAAACGTTTGTGTATGGACTAGCTATTACCAGCCATGCTATATAACCTAAGTCCATTAATAGTTTACCTTCGCATTAGAATTATTCTTAATTAATACTAAAATAGTTATTATCAGCCAATGACATATTTTTGCAGGGAACAGTTTAATCTACTATCCCGGCAGAGTGTTGAGTAAGAGTGCTATGTTTAAATAAATATTTTTTATTATTTCTGAAATCCTTTTTTCATTAGATAATGTCCATATTAATGCTCAATTTCATTCAAAGAATTGAATACAACAGAAAAGTTTGTTTACATTGGACGGGTTTGAGTTTGGTACCTTCCAAAAATTCTTTTGGTAGTAAAATCTTTTGTACACCCTGTATATAGGTTTTACTAATTTATATTTCGGTTTTATTTTACATAGAAAAGGTATGAGTCAGTTCACTGATACCGTTAACAGCTATAATGTTGTTTTAAAGAAGGTGCTGAAGCGAACTGTTAGGCGCTGTTGCTGTTGTTGTTCGTCGTCGTCACCGCTTGCAGCTCTCCCGGGCCCTCGACAGTCTTTTGCTTTTAGGTTTCATGAAAATTCACTGTCTTCACTGTTTGAGTTTCATAGTCATGCCTCATTTAAATGAAAAATGGTGTACATTTTTGTAGTATATCCTTCTCCTTTTTGTTACTTTTATTTTATGTCAACATAGTTGTGTGAATTATTTACCTAGTTTATAGCTATAAGTTTTTATATTTTAGTTTCAAAACACGAAATCATAACTCACACTGTTTTGTATATTTTCATCTCCAGTTCAGGTGTTAATATTTTCATGTGGATCATAATAATATTATTAGCTAATAGCTGAGCAAATTTGATTTAGGAACTTGGATTTAAAATTGAGAATTCATAAATTATTATTGATTCGCTAAGCGGTTGTTAAATTTGCGACAATTGCTCTAGCTATATAAATAATATATGACATAATGTATTTCTGTTATAATTTTTATTATAAGATACATTTCTCCTCAAAGTGTTTTGAAACCATTTTATTAACTAAGATGTGGGAAAACACTTTTCATTGAGAATCCCATACCAATAAACCACAGAATGAATCCTTTCAAGTACTTATAATTAATTGTTTGATAAACTGTTAAGACCTGGAAGGATTTTAAAGGATTAATACTAGTTGTAATGAAAAAGTGAAGGAAGAATGAAAATGAAAAGAAAGTAAAAGGGTTTGAGTGGGAACGTAGGAGCTCATCCATCACCTTCCGTACTGTTACACCTCAATAATGGATTGACGCCAATACCTTAACGACTTTCATCTGCTGAGTACTACCTATATCAGTTTGGTAGTTTTAATTGTATACATTTAAAAAATAGAAATAATTTTAAGAATAGATTTCATAGATAAACCGATTGTCAGAATTATAAAACTTGTTTATATCCATTACATTATCATTTATATTAAATTGGCACTGTCATACCATTTCGTACTTATTTATTTAAATTTATGTAGTACAATGCTTATTTATTTTAAAATTATCTTTAAAAATTGTTGATCACACGCATAAGTTAAACTGGAATATAAAATACAATTAAAGGAATTGGTGTGAAAAGATTTTTTATTTTGATCAACATAAGATAAAAAAATCTTCATTGAAATTATTTTATTCACTCATTTATGATTCCTTTTGGCTGAAAGTATGGCAATTTACAATATTGCGTCAAAGGACAATATATTTAACCGATTGTGTACTCTCATGAATACGACATGAACTTTTTCTTAAAATCTAGTACTAGATTGCTGGTTTTTGTACGCTTTGTTTGATTATTTACATCAGGAAAGACGCAAAAAAGGGTAGTCTATTTATACTTAGTGTTGCCAACTCCATTCCTGCTTTAATAACATTGAACCTAGTTGAAGCTAGTAAATGCTTACTGATTTATTAAGCTGAAACAGTAAGCGTGTTTGAAGGGCTAAAAATGAAATGAATATGAAAAATCACCTCGGGTTGAGTATGAATATGAAAATCAATTCGTCGGGTTGAGTACAAAAGTCGCTAACAATAATTCTACATGGCTGCCTAGAACCTGACTCATTTGACAAGCCTTTTTTCGTCCCCACAATATAGTAGCCAAACTAGTAGCTAACTCGTTTTGCAGGCTGGAATCCTACCAATTTAAGTATTTTATCTTCTGATATTACATTAAAGTTGTTATTAATAGAAACATTTTATAATATACGAAGAAATATTTTAATTTCAGTATTCTCTGAATCGACTCAGTTTGTTTTAATACTGTATAAATCCCCATAACTCGTTAGTTCCTTCCAGTAGATCTTAACATAGTTTAAGCCTCTCAAATTACCTAAAGGATTACTGCCGAACAAATCGCAGTGTCACACAAAATTATTATATTTATATATTTTTAAACACAGTATTATTATACTATTCTAGCACCTATATTCTACCAATAAAGCATGAGTAGGTATAGGTTTGTGACATATCATGTAATCTTCAGTTTCCGTGTATTAATCATTGTGAAATAAGTTTTAAAATAAAATTTAAGATTGACAAAGGAGTTCATGTTTACAAAGTAAGGAAAGATGTGATCTAGACTTTGACTTTTACGCTATTTCCATTGATATTTACACCCTTCTCAGAGAAAGATCACGCTTCTAACACTTTTAATAAAATACTTGGCAAATAGTTCTTAGAATACGTACAAGTATTCTAGCTAAAATCTATTCTCAATTATTTCTTTGAATTCAACAACAGTTGTTATTACAATGAAAATCGTAAAAATTCAGTTATAAACTGTAACTTTTCATATACTGGTAAAATAAAATATTTATAATTTAATAGCTAAGATAATAATTGATCCTTGCACTTATGTCTAACTAGGAGAAAGTATAATATTTAAGATAGGTAGAGCACAAAACAAAATTATCACCCTGTTCTAAATTCGGTAGGTCAATAGTTTCTGTTCAGGGGCCTGTTTCATAATAATGTCCATAATATTAGTAATAATTTACAATTTAAAGTTACAAATTCACATATTAAAAAAGCTTGTATGCAAACTATCTCTATTATAAAATTGAATGTATGTCTGTCTGTATGTATGTATGTCCTTTATGCGTTGCCAAACTACTCATCCGATCGCCATGAAATTTTAGGAAGTTGCTCTATATGTGTCCGGGAAGGTTTTAGTGAACAAATATTTTCGAAAACCCCATAAGTTTCCATTTTATGGCGTTTTAAATTTCTAATGTTAACCTTATGGAGAGTAAGTTTGTTTACAAATTGTCCACAATGAAAACATTTGATTTCTTAGCTACAGCTGATTGGTTTACTTTCCATTAGCAATACCGTATGCTTTACTATCCAATGCCATCTGAATCATTCATTAATGTAAAACTATGAAGTAAATGTGTACTGTAAAAAAATGAACAGCTTTATTCACCACGTTAATAGTTTACAGTTTTGGGGGATTATCTATTTATATTTTTATTTTCTGTCTGATTAAAGTCACGTGTTTATATGATAATTAAAATGTTTATATTATTACGTTTATTATAATAATCAGCTGTTGTATATCTTTCCTATAAAAGCCGTATTACAGCTAGGTTTCGTTTGGGTTTGGATTGGATTGTGAATTAATCCACTCAGATTTATTTGTTTTATGGGAATGTTATTAATATGTTTTATCGTTTCAGTATTGTTATTCACTATGCAACGACCCAGAATGTATAACCTTTCACAATGAAGCCGTATTGCTGCTATTCGACTTCAGAACATGGCCAATCTTAAAGTTACCATGTGTTTACTGTGAGGCGTTACGAAGTTCGCTGGGTCAACTAGTTTTATAATAAAAATGCACACTTACCAATAGTATGTGTACACTTTATTAGTAAATTTTACAAATCTACAAATCAGCTGGTTCAAAATACAAGATACGAGTAAAGATTTACAAGTTTTAATATATTTGGTTTCATATAGAAGTTGCCTGTTATACCCTGTTAGTATTATTAGCTAAATTTTACAAGTATGATTCTAATCAGATTGAGTTTAATGTATTTGGTGGTATATTTTACATTTATTTAGGAATAAGACTATTGACGAAAATCTACACTCAGTTAAAATCTTTTAAACAGTGATTTGTTACTTAGAAAACAGGAATAATTGATGAAACGGAGACTTATATTGTACATATCAGAAATACATAAACATATAGTTCATTGACTGAACATCGTGGTCTGTCAATATACGTTAATTCATTCTCCATTGGTACATAAATTAGAATGATAATTCCATAAAGACCATCTAACCTCTGAATGGGGAGCTAGTTGAAATATATATATATATATAATTTTGTAAATGAATACCATTGTATCCTTGCATCATTTCATTTTATTTCACACAACATGTTTCGAGAATTATCCCATTTTCAAGTGTGTTCAAAATGTAACCTCTAAATATAATTACATACTAAATTTAGTTTTGGTTTAAGAAACATGTGTTAATTTTTTCCATGCAGTGTGGTAGGAATGATATGTATATTAATGTTATAGTTTCTTCAATTTTTTCAAATATGGGGTTGATTTTATCTAATTGCATTATGTTCAATATGTTTTCTGGTTCATGTTTGTGGTGTGAATATATTTAAAATTCTTCTAAAACGTTCATCTTTTCTCCCTTTTTGGAGACATTTAAAATTTTCATGTTGTCTTCAAATGTTTTGTATTCATGTTGTGTTTTAAGTATGTGTTCTGCAAATGTTGATTTTTGGGTTGTTCTGTTGTTTGATTTAACTGCTTGTATGTGTTCCTTGTATCTGCATTTGAAATTTCTCCCTGTTTGTCCGATGTAAAATTTTGAACATTCACCACAAGTAATTTTATAAATTCCACTCTTTGCAAATTTGTCAATTTTCTGTTCATGTTTGGATCGACTAAGATTTTGGATAATTCTAAATGTATTATTTTTTGTTTTGTAGCTGATTTTCATGTTGGTGTCAGTAAATGTTTTCCTTATAGCCTTATTTAGTAATGTATTGTATGGCATACAAATATATTCATTTCTTGTGTTTTCATGTGTAGAGGTGTTATTCATTTTCTTGTCCATGTTCTTTATAAGTGTATCAATCATATTTACTTTATAGCCATTTAGTTTAGCCAGATTCTTAATAATGTTCAACTCATGTTCATATGCTTCCTGTTCTAAAGGTACATGTAATAGTCTGTAAATCATTGATTGAAATGTTGCTGTTTTGTGTTGCCAAGGGTGGTTTGAATCTGCTGGTATAATCAAATCTGTCTGTGTTTGTTTGTGATATATTTTGAATTTATGTTTATTACCTTTCCTGGAAATTGTAAGGTCTAGAAAATCAATATATTCTTTTCTGTTTTCCATTGTGAGTTTCACTTTATCTGAAATTGTATTAAGGTAAATGAGGATGTTATCACAAGTTTCTCATTTACCTTTTTAACCATTTTCGTATGACATATAAAAAATAATTATTTTAAGATAGTTTAAAATTTCATTATTTTTAGCAAAGATAGATATTTTTATTTTTTGCCATTCATTGTTTTTGAAGATCTTTGAAATAATAAACCTCTTGATATGCTTCATAACGGATGACTACTCGTACATAGCGAGAATATACCAAACTTGTACAGTACCATAGATTTTACTGTGTTTTCATCAAAGTGGGGTACAAGTATGTGGTTGAAACGTTGGTAACTTGAGGGTGCGACCTAGATGTTAAGTGAAGAGTGAACAGAGCTCATAAAGCAGTTGGATTATCCTAGTTTAGTTTCCGTTTAAAGCTTTAGTTTCGCCTCCATACCAATTTTTAGTACACGTCGTGGTTAATTAGATCGTTTGAAAAAAATCTTGTATTTACTTCCCTTTGGGAATTTGGGAAATAGTCTAGATCAAGGAAAACCGACTAAAGACTAAGACTAAATAAATGAAGTCACTGTTTCAAATTTTGGTCTAAAAAATGGCAGACAACCCCAGAGCTAAGACATATCCATGTCAAAAGATTGTTTGGCTAAACACAGTTGCCGTCATGTTCAGGGAAGTATCTACACAAATTAAAATATATTGAATTACTAGTGCTACCAGGCGAAAGTTGTACCGCCTAACTGTAATGATAAGTTTAAAGTAAAGTAGAGTTTAAAGAAACGTTATTTAATCACAACTGTTAATTTTTTAAACACTACATTTATAAAACGTGACACTATACCCTTTTATGCCCTATCAGTTGGAACCCTATTCATTTCAATTAAATTCTAGTAGCCTAAATTAGCTATAGTAACATTACACTACGGTAAATTAGCTGTGTTGTTTACTTTTGAGCAAATGACAGTTTAAAGAAACTTTCAAATCATAATCACAAACGTTAATATTGTAAACACAAAATGTATAAAACCTGACACTGCCCTACTCTTTTATCCCCTCTTACCTATAGGGCACTTGGAACGGGTACACCTCTACCACGACCTACACCTCCACTCCGACCTACACCACCACTCCGACCTACACCTCCACCACGACCTACACCTCCACTTCGACCTACAGATCGGATCGGATGTGAGGTTTCAGTGGGCTGAAGGCCCACTGCGGCTGTTATAGGACTATGTCCTCTTCAGCCAAGGATAGGATTTGAGTTTAGGTTTTGGTTGCGGGTTGAGTGAGGTTTTGGTTGCGGGTACTGTGGTTATGGTTAGTGAATGGATGGTATCGGTTTGGGAACAAAGACCAGCCCCTCCACTCCGACTACACCTTTACTCCGACCTACACCTCCACTCCGACCTACACCTCCACTCCGACCTACACCTCCACTCCGACCTACACCTCCATTCCGACCTACAACTCCACTCCGACCTACACCTCCACTCTGACCTACACCTCCACTCCGACCTACACCTCCACTCCGACCTACACCTTCACTCTGACCTACACCTCCACTCCGACCTACACCTCCACCCTGACCTGTGTGTGTGTGTGTGCTTGTGAAAACGATACCTCTCATAAAAATGGTTACGAGTATTCTTAAATTTGCTCGGACGAGTTCGTAATCAAGACATATCGGTCAATCGGAATGTGTTTTCAAGGGGGTTTGTACCCCAAAAATGGTTTGTTACGTTTTTCCCATGTAGTTTTTAAACATTTCCAAACTTAATCTTTTACCATTGGAATCAGCTCAAAAATATACACTATTTATTTCCTTAAAATTTCTCTCTATGTCCAACGGTTACCGAGGTATTAAAAAATTTAAGCACAGTATTTAGGGGCTCCAATGACAATCTTATGTAGGATAAGGAAAATTATTATTTCCCTTATTAACTAAAAGTTTTGGATGAATCTTTGTATTTAGCTTGATATGGTTTGGATCCACACGTTTATGCTAAAATAAACATAGTTTATGTGTTCCTCACAACAGCGAACCTGCATACTCTTTCCCATATTATACTTATGGAGAATAGGCAAACTCCTTTATTTATGTAGATTATGATAAAACTTAGTATATGGGCAATATAAAAATAGTTTACTGTAAAAATGACTACTTTCAGTGTTCCTCAAAACAGCCACCCTACATACTCTTTCCCATGTTAATGATACGGAGAATAGGCAAATACTCTAACAGGCATTGATTGATCAATCATGTCATATACTTGTTTCATTATTGCCACATTATTGACTTGGAAATTCGCTGAGCAGGCAGGTCTGCCACGATGAGGATGTTTTATTTCTTTTACCATTGGAATCAGCTCGAAAAATACACAGTTTAGTTTTATTAAGTATTGCTCTATTTGCAACGGTTACGAAGACTTAAAGTCTAGATTTAAGTACGTTGTATTTTGGAAAATTAATATTTCTCTTACTATGCTATATTTAAAGATGAAACTTGGTATTTAGCTTCATGTGGTTAAGACCCAACCATCTATGCTTAAAAATCATAGTTTATGTGTTTATTATAGCAGCTAACCTTAATATTATTTTCCCATGTTAATTATAAAGAGAATAGGGAAACTCCTTTATTTATGGATATATATTAATAATACGTGGTATATAATCAAATTTAAAATTGTTTATGGTTAAAACACATACTTTCCTCACAGTAGCAAACCTGCACACCCTTTCCTTAATATCATGGAGAGTAGGCGATATCTCTCATTTATCAACAGTTCAAACTTGTCATATATTTCTTCTGTCGTACTATTGGTTTGGCAATCCGTTGGGTACGCAGGTTTGCTGCCCGGATTTTTTCCATACATCCATAGCTGTTTGGTATGTCTTGATGGTAACGTGTTAGAATGTTGACCGTTAGGTCAACATGTAAAAAACTGTATTCTGAAGGTTAGGCGTTAACCTTAACTTCAGAATACAGTTTTTTTTTGTTTAGTTATACGTACGTTAAATTTTATCAGACTTAATGACTCTATACAGTTGTATTTCGGAACTTAATGCTATTTCTACAAAATTAAATTAAAAATAAATATAATACCCTCAACTGACAACGCGAATATAAAAATACTCTCGTAATTTGTATGCACAAACATGTCCAGTGTTTGCAATTCATGAGGCCCCAAAATTAAAACCCTTTTCATACAAAGTAGATTACCAGCCTGGCGCGTATCCTATCTTGGTAGTAATTTCATTCGAACGCTCCCCATCATTCTAAATTTTTAAAATTATAGAATGAAATGATTTAAGCTTGAAATGGTTAATAACCGTGGTATTTAAAAAGTGAAGTCCATTCTTATTAGTACTTACCCCATACTTACCCGTTACAGTACAGTATATATTTGTTTTATTACCAGGGCTATCGTGTTGGTAAAAAATCCTATTTTTGTCATACTGCTTCAAATACAGATGTTTTTCAAGATTCAAGATGTTTATTTCCATAGTAAAAAAGTACAATTGTGTCATAAGAAACACAATATTAATACTGGAAAATCCTCACAAGACTATGTGTCGGAGTGTGAGGATGAGCCGAACAGTCTCTCAATTCATGTTTAATGAAAATAAACAACATACATCTAGAATATTTTAGTGTCTAGAGGGGAAAAATAAATATAATCCTATTGCTGAAAAAATACAATGAACAGCGTAAAAGTGTGACACCAGAACAAAAGGTAGCCAAATTGCAAAGGTGAAATATGAAAAGAAGAAATTGTTGAGTAGAACCTGACAAGATAAAGTTATGTAAGTTAACGAAATTTAAAAAAAGAATGAAAATTTAAAAAGTTTAAAATACAGGTGTTGAAGAGCAAAGGTCGTTCTTTTTCTTCCTAGAAATAAACCTATTATTATGATGATTTTCGAGTCCTAGGCCACAGAAGATCATTGTTGATGATACTTTTCATTCTAGTTCAGCATTTGATTGTAAATAATCGATAAAGTAACTAAAACAATCACTATAGACTTTGGTGCAATTTGGACGTTTCGGATATTGATTTTAAAACTGGTAATAAAGTTTTAAATTGAACTGTCTATAATAGTAGACAACACTGGTTTTCTAGTTACACTTTATAACTACACTACCAATGTGTAATCAAGAAAGAACTAACTGCTTCAACGTAAGTAATATAGCAGCTGATTAATCTAATGCGACAAATATTGTCGACAACTATTGATACTCTATCTGATACTAATCTGATACTAATTAATGTTTTATGAATTTGTTTTACTTTTAGTAAGAAGAAAAATTTAGTTTATCACACCGCCCAAAATTGGCTTTTTCATAATACTTGCACATTTTTAACAGCCTCGGCTGTAAAACTTGTGCTCGTATCAAAAACGCCCGTTTTTGGTCCTAGTAAAAAATACTATATACTACTATGATGCCTAGTACCAACAGATAATATTGATAATTTTGAATGACACAATAATATTATGTTACGTGTAAAGCTCAGATATCAATAAATAAACTATAAATAACTAATTAATGATTTAAATTGTGACGAAATTTTATCTTCAGCGATGTTAGCGATTTAAACTTAGCTTTACATTTTGTATGTTTTTAAGATTTATTTATGTTAAAGTCAATCTATAAGACTGTAGCAAGCATCCAGAAACCTCAATGACAACATATGGCATCCAATGATGGCAGCCAGTCAGGCTCCCAAGGTCTCTCAGGAAGGTAGGCCTCAACTCCAGTGACTCCACTCCAGTATATCAGTATCTCCAGTATCTCTGGTAGGAGATACCTCCAGGTTGATGAGTTGGACCAATCATCGACTCCAACCTTCATGGAGAAGGGAGAATCCTTATACACATTTCAGATTGAAAAATTCCGTCGTTTCTAAGAAAAAAACTGCACAAGGAAGTTCATTTTTTTAAAGGCTTTTAAACTTGTCTATAATGATTTTATATTATACTCTTAAAAACTAGTTAACCTTAAAATTGTTGAAATAATTTTCAGGAGTACAATAAATATTTTTAAAAATATTTGGATGAAAACCAATATTTACTAACAAGAAAATATTGATTTTATTCAAAGTTTATAGAACCAAATGATTATGAATATTCATTATATTTGCAGCTACAAATACAATAAATTAACAAACCATTTAATAACATTTTAGAATCGCCAGCCATTTTATTCCATAAAGAAAGTAATTATATGGACTTTAAAAACCTTTAATCCTTAGTTCATTGCATAAAGATTAAATTTCAGCTAGCTCAAAAAACCAATGATACTTTTAATGTTACCAAATATAAATAATCATAAATACATAGTTGATATACATAGATTAAATCAGGACCCTTAATGCATACGTTGCATAACTATAGCTTAAATAAAACAATAATTTCTTCCTATACTTGTATGGAAGAAATAATTATTGAGAGCTCTAATAATAATGTTTTGTGTCTGTCTCATTACAACAAGCGGTTTACTAGTGATCAAAATTGTACATATCTACTCACTGTTATTTATAGCGTAAACAATTTATTGAATAAAAAGGAGAAAAAATACCATACTAAACTAAACGACTGGTGAACAAATATTGCAATATCAACAAAACTCGTACATGGAAAACAAAAATGTTCTTCTCATTTAATTAATGTAAAATATTATTAAAATTATTAGCTAGGATTTCATATAGGTTACTAGAGAAGATATGTGATATAGGTTAACATGAAACGAAAGACACTAGATATTGTATCTACAGTTCTCTTACAAACCTCTCACATATTACAATAATTCAGTGTGAAACATTTCACATAAAATACATATCACTTTACAGTTCTCCTCAACATGGTTTGTAGAAAAGACGCATAGTACAAGAAAGTATAAGACAAATGACACCAGTGAATATAGTATGTTACAGTTCTCCTCAACGTGGTTACTAGAGAAGATATGTGATATAGGTTAATATGAAATGAAAGAGACTAGACATTGTATTTTACAATTCTCCTCAGCATGGCACATGATACAAGCAAGTATAAAACAAATGACACTAGTTAATTGAGCACTTAACAGTTCTCCTATAATTCACATACATGGGTACAAGCAAACACGAAACAAAAGAAACACCAGTTAATTAAATGTAATTGAGACAGAATCAACCCTGTTGTAGGACATTTTGATTTCAGTCTTCTAATAGGCCTGGGACTTTAAGAGAGTCCACATCTTAACACTCGGTTATTGTAAGTTTGATAACAAATACTATAAAGAACACAAAGAAATAAGTTAGTGTACAATCAATTAGTAATGTGTTGAAATTTATTTAAAAGGTAAAATGTCATGCATTGAAGGTAAATGATTGTCAGTTGAGATGTTGGCTCGGAACATAATATTTAAGAATGAAAGAACTTTTCACCTAGGCCTAGTGATAAAACTGTATGAAAGGGGGAATGTTTAGTTGCAATTGATGGATAATTTATAATCATTGGATTATTTTAAGGAATAAAGGGTAACAACAAACGTTTATATCCAGCAAGACAGTGTCACAGAGTAAAGCACCAAGGAGATAGCGACACATCTTAGGTAAGCATGTAAAGTTAACAAGAACTAAGACATAGGATTGTGATCGTTGATGAGAGGATGTAAGGACGAAGCAACTTGTGGTGATTACTCTTTTGGTTGTATTTATGACATTTTAGCATAGAAATTTCATTTTAAACCATAGTTATTTTTGATACCTCTAAACTGGACACTTTATATGTAACAAATGACCTAATTTCAATTGTTCTCCTGTTGTATTGTTGCCAGAAACAAAGACCATTGGAATCAAACACCATCAATAAACATATCTTTCCTCTTGTTCCACCAAGTAGCCGTTTGAACCATATTAATATCGAATATTATAGTAATATTGAATGCATATTAAAGTTTACTCTTTTGATTGTATTTATGATAAGTTGGCATAAAAATTACATTTTTAATATCATGAGATTGATTTTTCTTGATGCCTTTAGTCTAAGTGTCCAGACTAAGAATATTTAAGACGATGTAACAAATAACCAAATTTCAATTGTCCTTCTATTGTATTGTTATGTTAAAATACATTGTGAAAGGTATAGCATTATAAGGTAAGCCAGAAACAAACACAAGCTGATGTGTCATGAATTTGATCTAGAATATTCTATTACATTCAAGTATCAAACAACTGTGGGATGATTCAGTTGAAATTAAACATATCTTGCCTCTTGTTCCACCAAGTTGTCATTTGAGCCAAAATGAACTTGATTTATGATCTGCTGGATTCAATATTTAAATTGCTAATACAACATAAAATATTTTTTTTTAATACGAGGAAATTATTAAAACTATTTTTAATGTATGAATTCAAATAAATAAATATAAATAATAACGTTAAAAAGTTACATGGTGACATTATTTTTTGTAAAGTATTGAAATTTGTGACTTTATGATTCATTTGGTAATTTAAATATGTGTTTGGTGTGCATTGTCACAAACATAGACGAGTCAAAAAATTAAGAACCTGACTACAACCATTGTTGTATAGGTGTAAACATATAGAGTACAAGTGAGTGTTGATGACTATCCTTGGGTGTATGAGCATGTAGATACTTTTTCTAAGAAAACTAAGTAGGTCATGGATTAATGCTAGTGATGTATTGAGATAGATGGGCATTGTAGCAAAAAATAATAATCATACTAGGTGCAGGTGTTGGTGCTGGTGTGAGTCTTGTGGTAGCGCGTTGCGTGGTACAGTGAATTTAAGAATAAAAAATCTTAGATATTTCGGAAACTAAGAACCTTTTGATATCAACACTTCCTAATTATATCTGATCTCACCAAGGCGCATCGATTGGCACATTTTTTTCTGAAAAATAGTAACCCAAAATTATTTTGCAAAAACCCTGGCCGTTTTATAACAGTAGGCCTAGGTCTCGTGTATGTGGTTTTATTTTTCATAAAAATAATGTTGTATAATGTCGGGCAATAAATTGGATATGAATAAGGGTAATTTTAAACTGTCCAAAAACCAGATGGCATCGTTTAAAAGTTAAGCAATATAAAACATGTTTGGTACGCATTGCCGTCAAAGAATGAAGAACTTGACTACAACATCAACCCTCCAAAGTTACCGGCAGAGAGCATATAGTTTGAGACAACACAATAGGATAGATCTCTATTTTGTTATAACTAACCTGGTGATGAACATGTTACAATGACAGCAGTATAAAATGATCTTATATAATATGTTAATACTGATTAGATGCAACTAAGCTCTTAAAATACCATCAATACACCTTTCCTCTTTTCTTAAACAAGTTGGACTTAGACAAAATTTACTTGTTTAATTTAAGGACATTTATTTAGTAGAGAAGGTAATTAAACGAACCGGAGATCGTTATTTCGTAAAGTGGTTGGGATTTCCAAGCAGATCATGGATTAATAAGAGCGATATCATAAGCTAGTTTCTCTGTGTGGTAGTGTGAAAAAATGTTTTTTTTCGACTTGCTGTCAAATATGGCTGGTGCAGGACTTGTAGGTAAGGACGTAAGCACCGCGAGACGCGAGACTAGGACGTGAGCCGACGGTAAGGCGACGAGACCTACCCGCAGCTGGCGCACCTGGGCAGGATACGAGGACGGTATGTGTACAGTGTACTTGACTTGACGCTGAGGGCTTGGGATTTTAAATTATGTAAGGTATGTGATGTTGTTTATTTATATGTTATTGTATAGTATCAAGCAATAGATTAGATATAAATAAAGGTTTGGGGATTTTTTCAAAACTGTTCAATCTGCACAAAAATAATCCCCATCCAATACTATAATACGAGCAAGGTTTGTATATATATATATATATATATATATATATATATATATATTAAATAATTATGCATAACTTAGCACCCTTTTTTTTGTTTGAGAAATTATTTTATTTAAAAATTCACAACATGTTTCAGACTTAAGTCCATTATCAAGTGGTGTATTAATAAGAACATAACCTTGATGTAAATAAAATTTATAAATGTCATATGGTTAATTTTGAAAAGTAAAGAAGAGAGGAGATGGATGTTGTATGTATATGTGTTTATGTTTTTTTGTTTCTTATTTTTTCTATTTGATCGTAGATTGGGTGAATATGTGGTGGTAACATTGAATTTAAAATATTTGTTGGATCTTTTTTCCGATGAATGTAGATGTTTAATTCTTCTTTAACATTTAATTTGTCACGTTGTTTTTCGAACTCCAGTACTGATAAATTTTCTGTCATGTTTTTGTAATTGTGTCCTGATGTTATTAAATGTTCTGCAAAGTTTGATTTACATGTAGTTTTGTTGTTGGATTTAAGTGCTTGAATGTGTTCTTTAAATCTTGTTTTAAATGTTCGATGAGTTTGTCCAATGTAATATCTGTCACAATCACTGCATTTGATTTTGTAAATTCCAGGTTTGTTAAAATTATCATTGTCTATTTTTTCAGGGTTCGTTTTTTGTTTATCAAATGAAAAATATTATTTTTTGTTTTGTAGCTTAGTTTAAGATTTGTATTTTTGAGTGATCTTCTTATGGCTTTGTCCATGTAATTGTTGTATGGTACACACATATATTTATCTTTTATTTCATTTGATTTTTGTGTTGTGGGTTGAATCTTCTTTTTTAGTTTTTTCTTTATCATGTTGTCTATCATTTTTGTTCTGTATCCATTTTGTTCTGCTATATATTTTATGGTGTTTGATTCTTTGATGAAATTTTCTGTTGAGAGTGGAATATTTACGAGTCTGTGAATTAGTGAGTGAAATGTTGCTATTTTGTGATTCCATGGGTGGTTAGAATTATCCAGGAAGAAAAAAAAATATGAAGAAATCCAGGAAAAAGATATAAACTTCCTTGACATCAAAATTACAAAAATTGGAAAAAAACACTCATTCGAGATATACAGAAAACCTACCACAACAAACACCATCATACCTTATAATTCTAACCACCCATGGAATCACAAAATAGCAACATTTCACTCACTAATTCACAGACTCGTAAATATTCCACTCTCAACAGATCAAATGAAATAAAAGATAAATATATGTGTGTACCATACAACAATTACATGGACAAAGCCATAAGAAGATCACTCAAAAATACAAATCTTAAACTAAGCTACAAAACAAAAAATAATATTTTTCATTTGATAAACAAAAAACGAACCCTGAAAAAATAGACAATGATAATTTTAACAAACCTGGAATTTACAAAATCAAATGCAGTGATTGTGACAGATATTACATTGGACAAACTCATCGAACATTTAAAACAAGATTTAAAGAACACATTCAAGCACTTAAATCCAACAACAAAACTACATGTAAATCAAACTTTGCAGAACATTTAATAACATCAGGACACAATTACAAAAACATGACAGAAAATTTATCAGTACTGGAGTTCGAAAAACAACGTGACAAATTAAATGTTAAAGAAGAATTAAACATCTACATTCATCGGAAAAAAGATCCAACAAATATTTTAAATTCAATGTTACCACCACATATTCACCCAATCTACGATCAAATAGAAAAAATAAGAAACAAAAAAACATAAACACATATACATACAACATCCATCTCCTCTCTTCTTTACTTTTCAAAATTAACCATATGACATTTATAAATTTTATTTACATCAAGGTTATGTTCTTATTAATACACCACTTGATAATGGACTTAAGTCTGAAACATGTTGTGAATTTTTAAATAAAATAATTTCTCAAACAAAAAAAAAGGGTGCTAAGTTATGCATAATTATTTAATATTAATAGTAGCCCTCATTTACCAACTCAAATATATATATATATAATATATATATATAACACGGATCTCGAAAACAGCACCGAGGATTTTCTTAAAATTTTGGAAATAACTAATTTCCGAGTAGAAAATAAGTTCTAGATAGGTCTAATGTCCAGGAAAATTCGTGTTTTCTTGTAATATTAAGTTTAAAATCTAAAAATTTAACATTACGCTTATGGAGAATAAAATGTAAACAATACAAACCAAAACAGCTGTTAATAACCGTTTGACAGTTCTTGATTGAAGACTGCGGGGAACAATATAGAGGTTATGCATTAATATTTATTTTATGAATTAAATAAGTGCAAAATTATCAGGTTACTAAACAATTTGTAAAAACTAAAGGATAACATAGCTGTGTGAAATAAAAGCAGAAAAAAGTATTTCCAAAATCTTCCGTTTTTTGATCGAAAACGTATTCGTTGTATTGCTTGAAGCCACTGTAACAAACCAATTAATTGATGTAAATTAAATTTCTCTTTTGCTTTCCAATCCTCATTCCGTTTATAACAAAAATCAGTTGATCACAGGCTAATAAATAACTGTATGAATAATTAAACAGCAAATGATCGGCTTTGGCTAAAAGACGTTAAACGGCATCGCTCAATTGATTAACGTCGTAGCCGAGTTGTAGCGTGTCGGCCTCAAGAACTATAGGCCGCGAGTTTCATACCCACCAGGGGCGATACTTTTTGATCAGGGCTATATTAATTATGGTGTATTAAATCGGTTTTATTTCAACCACATAAATGTTTTCATTGAGTAATAGATGTGTTTTAATTTTTCTAATTAATTTTTATAATACATGTCTTATTCTATACGAGCAAAGCTCGGTCACCAGGTACTATGAATAACATGGGAAAAACGTGCCGATTCGCTTGGCTCTACGCCAGTTTGTAACTACTCATCTGTTTAACAATTGTTGATTGAAGATGGTAGTAAACGATATGTGAATTGAGGTTTAAAGCTTAATATTACAAAAAAACCGCAATTTCCCTGGACATTAGACCTATCTAGAACTTTTTTTTACTCGGAAATGAGTTATTTCCAAAATTTAGAGAGTTTCGTTAGAGATCCGAGTTTTTCGAGATCCTTGTGCAAATATATCTTATTATAGTGTTGGATTTACAATTTTAACTCAATGAATTGAAGTTTATAATAAAAATGTAACCTCCTGCATTTCTACCAAAATTGTGGGTTTTCGTACCTGGTTAAAAATGGGTATTGAAATTACTGTATAAACTATAAACGAAATTTTAATCTTTTAATGGCAGAAAAGATTCTAAAAGAGTAACATCATCATAGAAACAAATAAAATCAATAAAGCCTTTGTCACTACCTTGCTTTTTAACCCACATACTTTATAAACTAACACTTTTAACTTGGCCCTCCTGTCCATGATCCCCGCTGTATCATCGCCCCGTCTCCGCCGCCGTGGGATTGGTGAGGCCCCCCCAAGCCTCGGTCTCCTGGGATGGTGTTTCGGTCGATCCATTCGCCGGTGCTGTTACGTAGGTTGACGCAGGTTTCATTAGATGTATGTTCCACGGTCCATCCTGGGATAGCCTGGTGAGGAAGTCGGTGAAGTTGCGGCCCAGAACCTCCTGTAGTATATCTGCTCCGGGCCATCACGCGGTTGTCCTCTCTTGTGAATCGCTTGCTCTCGACCGTCAGATGGTCATGGGCGATCGGCATCATGCATCGTCCGCCCAAACCGCTATGAGATGAGCGTGTTTCAAAAGCCAACAACAATAGTGGTTTTCATGACTTTATCTTTATGAATTTTTGTTTTATCTATATGAAGCTTCACTATCGTTTAATATGGAATTATATTATAGGTAAAAAATAAAAACAAAAAAACTTTAATTTATTCAATTATTGTTTTTATTTGTTGGTTGACCAAGAATATTTATTTACATATAAAGTACTAATTTGTTTGAAATATGAGGTATTTAAACCCTTAGTGGTTACGGACACACATTTTGGCGACTTGTAATTATATACAACATGTTTCATTACTCATTTACATACTTAATATGCATATTTTTAATTTCTCTAACTAATAGTTCATAAATATGAAAACAATAACATTAAATAAAAAAATATATTAAAAATTAGCAGTAACAGCTTTTTACTAACATACTCAAGCAAAAAAGGGGAGATTGACTTTTGCATCCACGTGGTACATTGAAATTAACGTGAAATTAATGACATTATTAATAAATAAACATTTTATCACGGTAGTAAAATAAATAAATGGTAATAGTAAATATATTTTTCTTATTGGTGAATAACCATTAAATAAACAAAACAATAACAACTAAAGAAGTTTTTTTTATGAAATGGGATACGACGCACAACATTTTAACTGGATGGCAATAAAATGGGTTCAATATATCATTGTGTTTATTTACTTTAAGCTATTATAAAAGAACAAAGAATTCACCATAACGATAAATTTTTCCTTTACAATGGAGACTGACCGACTTACACAGCAGGGTGTCCAGCTCCTAAATCGCCCCAGCCACTGACCTGGCCATTCGCCTACTTTCTGTTATGTGTTCGAAATTTTACAGTGTACGTGTATCTGTTAGAAATTGTATATAATTTTAACTTCAACAATTCTCCCAGTTTATTTTTATTTTATTTATGTACTTCTTAAATAAGGTAACAGTACCTTATGACCGAACATTTCTAGGATAGAAAAAGACATGTATTATACAAGTTAAATTAAAACACATTTAAGCTTAGTGAAAACATTTATATGCTTTAAATAAAATCTATTTAATTTACCTTATTTAATATAGCATAAACATTGAACTAAAATGTTATGTACCCGGATGGGGATCGTTCTCATAACCGTCAGCATAGAATCCAACATGCTAACATTGAGCTGCGACGTCGGCCAACTTTGTGAAGGACTTTTAGCCAACCTCAATTGATATAGCTGATCATATACTGTTTATATAACTATTCATACAGTTATTATTAGCTTGTAATTACCTAATTTTGTTAGAAATGGAATGAGGATTAAAAAGCAAAAGAGATTTTATGAAAACATGAAAGATTTTGGAAACACCTTTCTCTGCTTTTGTTTCGCTCAGTTATTTCACCCTTTAGTTTTTACAAATTGTTTAGTAATTTTATAATTTTTCATTTATACATGAAATAAATATTTATGCAAAACCTCTACTCACACATCGTTCATATATATATATATACAGAGTGTTCATTAAAGTTGGGGACAAACTTCGAGGGGTGATAGTACTCATCAAAATAAACAAAAAATTTCCTATAGACATATGTCAAAAAATCCTTCGTTTAGCCGCTAGCCGCCATTTTGTATTTTATACAAAAAACTTTATATATAAAGAACTATTTAAGATATAGTAAACTTTGCACACATATTTATTGACCAAAGAGAAAAATGTTCTCAAAGTATCATTAAGGTTGCTTTCATATTTTCAAAATGGCGGTGGTTCTTAAAGTTAATGGGTTTTTTGTTATTTAACTTGAAATATTTTTAACCGCCGTCATTTTGAAAATACAAAAGAAAACTTAATGATAATTTCAGAATATTTTTTTCTTTAGCCATTAAATGTGTGTGCAAAGTTTGGTTTCTGTATCTTTAATAATTATTTATATATAACGTTTTTTGTATAAAATACAAAATGTCGGCTAGCGGCTAAACGAAGGATTTTCGACATATGTTTATTAGAATTTTTTTATTTATTTTGATGAGTACTATCACCCCTCGAAGTTTGTCCCCGACTTTAATGAACACCCTGTATATATATATTGTATGTAAGAATCCGGCGATAAAACCGGCGCGACTTAATCTTCTCGTAGCTGCTTATATATATACCATTGTAAAGAGGATTATAATCTGTCTAGTATTATTTAAAATTTTTACTCTATGCATTACATCATTTGATTACATTTAGTTACGGGTGTTACGACGTTGTGTCAACAGCTGTACGAGCCGTATGCCTCTGTGTTGTGTTAGAGTCGTGCTATCGGGTTGTTTCGTTGTGTATTTTGCGTCAATTATCTATAATAGCATATAAATTATTATAAACACCTTTCTCCTTGTATTTTGTGTTATAAATATATTCAGGTCTAATGTCATTATTTACAATGTATTATATTATATTATATTATTATCATAGACCCCCGACTTTGCAGTAAGCGTTTTGTGTACATATAAAGGTTTTTGAACACAGGTACTTTTATTTCTTTTTATATAAGTACATAAGCTATAAGCTATAACTAAGCCATAAGTAGCATAAGTATATAAGCAGCTCTATAAGTACATATCTTCTTATTTGTTATACGATTTCAAACAACATGGCTACTTTTTTTAAACTATTTTTGAGCAATTTGAGGGAGCACAAACGTGATGAAAACATTTTTTTATAAAAACCTTTTTTTACATAAATAGTTGTTTTGTTACATACAAGTTAGTAGCTTTTATTATTTTCTTGTAGCTTGTTTTATACTAAACACAAAAATATGTTATATATTATACTTTGCATGTTATCCAAAATTGTTGTGGTTTTTAAACAAAACCTTATTAAAAGGCCAAAAATGAGGTGGTATTCCAGAGTGAAATGATGGGTAACTGGAAAATATAGTGTATATAAATAATATATAAATATATATATATAGGTATATATATATATAGCTCGTATTACTGTACTGAAATAGAGCAAGCTTATATTTAACTATATATATATGATTTAGACATAAAGTATTGGTTTGTAGAAAACTTCAACGGCTGTAAAATACCCCAATTTATTATTTAAATTATTATTTTTATTGTTCTCCAAAAATTAAATAATGATTTTACGTAATTTATATTTTATGTCAATTTTCATAAAATGATATCTACTAGCTTGTCAACATCCTGAGACATAACACAGGGCTGTCATTGGGATGCTTCGCTGTTGACATATTTGTCTAAACATGGCACGCAGGACTGTCATTGGGAAGTTTTGATGATGACATCTCTAAACATGGCACGCAGGGCTGTCATTGGGAAGTTTTGATGTTGATATCTCTAAATATGGTATACACATGGTTGCAATTGGGAAGCTTAGATGTTGACATCTCTAAACATGGCACGCATACATGGAAATTATTTTACTGTGTAATAAGCTTTGATACAGGTGCAGGTAGAGGAAAAAAAGACGTGGTTTGTTTATGTTTATGTTTGTTTATGTTAAGTGGTTTGTTTATGCAATGTCCAAATAAGAGAAAAAGTTTAGGTTTTCAAGTAGTATCTGTTGCTGCTACGCCATCTATCAAATCATTATTTTATTTCCATATTATGTACTAAAAATAAGCTCGTCCTTTGTACTGGTTGTATTATTCAGTGTTAAGAAGCAAGACAATTTCTTTATTATCATTCCTGATTAATAATGTATGTGGGTGAGAGAGGAGATTAATCTCAGAGGAGAATTTAGCAAAAATGGAAAGTATACTTATTGGACAATTTAATTTGAGTAATGACGCGTTAGGAACAGCGTCACTTTGAGACAATGGAAACGTATGAAAACGCACCGATGTGAAGCACAAATTAGAATGATCTAGTGACTCACCATTGTTCCATGGGGTGTATAGGTTGAGGTAGAGGACTCCAACGTATACCATGGATCTTGGGCGGTGATGAGGGACGCTAGGGGAATTAGTGCTGGAGGATGAGTGCTCACACAAGGGAGTGAAGAACACCAGGGGTTCTTATAGAGGGTACAGCACTGGAGACACTGGTATCTCGGCGACACTTACAAGAATTAAAAGGAAGGATTTTTCAAAGTCAGGGGTCAGTTTAGAGTAAATCAAACCTCTTTCTAATCATATGAAATATGTGTAAAAATATATTCACTTGATTTTGTACATGTTTCACAAGAGTTGTGATGTAAACCGGAGATGTATCTTTGATGAACGCTGGTTTAATAAAGTCATCATTATTATTGTTAATAACTAAAATTAATGAGATTGACTACTGTCGGTGCTCCAATTTTAATGTAGAAGTTTTACAAAAAACCTGTTTAGCGTTACAGAAAGATAGGCAAATATACAATGAAATAAAATCTATTTTACCCTTGCTACGGTATAAAACGTAAAAATATCCGAAAGATAATAATTTGTTCTATTGACCTACAATCAATAGATAATATTTTATTTTTTATAGATTGCTGAGTAGTATTTCATAGTTTTGTAGTTTATAATTTTACCACAGTAATAAAGGTACCTAAAGTACCTCATTTTCCTTCACTGTATCAAAGAATATTGAAAAAAATTAATTGTCTGTACATCTGGTTCAAGGTATTTATGTATACTGATGCAGAGAGGTGATTTCGTTCATAGTTGCGAAATCATTTATCATAATACTAATGAAAACGCCGTATTCATCACATGTATTAATTAACCAATTAATTCATTGTGTAGATCCTTTTTATATAAACAGAAGTCAATTGTAGCCTTTACACAAAAACTAACAAGGTGTTTTTGCAATCGGGTATCAATTGTATAACTAAAGATATTTCACGGAAAATACTAGTATTAATTGGGTGTAATATTTTTAGTACAACTCAGTATTTCAAAGTCAATATGTTTTTTTTTTATTTAAGAAAGTTAAAGTTCTGAGTCTAACCATTAGAGCTATTGAAAGGTCAAAAGTGGCTTTTCAGTTCGAATTAAACTGGACCTCCGTCAATAAGATTCACTCCTAAAGCATCGAAAATGTAACTAACATTTTTATATTGAGTTTATTTCATATAGATTCATAAATCGCTTTGATGAATTCATTTCCAATCTATTTCTTCTGTTTATAACAGTCACCAGACAATAACACTTGAGTGCTGTTTACGGGTGGACATATTGTCTGGAATAAACAAAGAAGGAAGTCAGACATCATTGTTCAATTAAAACATCTCTCAAGATGGCCTACTTTGAAATAGAATTGTTTTCAACGCTGACGAAATGAATCTATTGTTGCCTACGCAAACACCATCAAGTCTTCCAAAAAGTAATGAGTTTTATTATACGAACTCTTGTAACATATTAAAGTCATACTATTTCTAGTATCATTAAGGCTTAAGGTTTATTTATATCATCTGATGACATCCCTAAAACAGACATATACAATAGACATATAAAACAGTAACATATTTCAAAATAAATATACATTGTTAGTTTAATATTTTTAATATACACAATTCTAAAAACTGAAGAATACAAGACCTGAAAACTATGGACTTATCATTAACATTTGTTTGCGTTTATAGAAAACAGCCTGCCTTCTAATATATACTAACGACCATATGTTTCTTATTATTAAAATTGTAAATAACAACGCTTTTGTTTTATCTTATCAAACTTAACCCTTTTTATTATACAGCCCGTTTTAAACTATGTTTTATCTTTTTTGGTTCATTTAAACCTGATAAAAAGAATCATGTGTATTTAATTCTTGTTTTGTTCTGTATTTTTTATTATTTCAAATCTTCAATTAATTTCAACTCAATGGCTTCAAGTGGACAACAAGTGTACACAATGACTACATTAATGGAATAATATTACTGTATTAAAAAGAAGCATCATCAAGGCTCAGATCACTAGATTTGGAAATTTTATCAAAAATTTAATAATGGCGGATTCATTTTCATTTTAGTAGTCAAAAATACTTGAGTACTTATCTTAATAAATATCTCTTGCAAAATGAGACTATACGATCTTACCAATACGGATTTCAAAAGGGAAGAGGTACCGAAACACATCTGTTAGATTTCAACGATTACGTGAACACATATTTAAACCAAAGAAATAAAGTTATCACAATTTGTATTGATTATTCAAAAGCATGACATTCTTTTAAACGAGCTTAAAAATTTTTGAATACGAGGACGTTTGTTAGACTGGTTTGAAAGCTATTTGAAGAATAGGCCGATATTTGTTAAAATCGATGGTTGTTAGATGGTAATATCTTAGATCAAGGTTTGCCCCAAGGGAGCGTTTTAGGACACACTCTTTTTAATCTATTTGTTAATAGTTTAGTTTTTTGTAAATTTAAGGGGAACATTTTTATGTACGCTGATGACACGGATCTGGACTGCTTCTCACAAGGACTTTGAAATCGTAGAAAAAATAATTAAAGAAGATTTCGATAAGCTGAATCGATGGAGTCATGATAAAAAAACTAATAATAAATGCAAAGGAAACTATTGTGATAAGCTTTCATTCAGCCCACAACATTCCGCCACGCATATCAAAAATACGAAATCATTTGTGTAATTGCTTAAAAAATAATAGCACGAATGATTGTCAATGTCCGATATTAAAAAACGTTGAAGAGACAAAATATTTAGGAGTTGACTCAAAGCTTAAATGGGAGAGTCATATAAACTACATCATTAATAAATTTAAACCTATAATGGCAAAATTGTATTATTTAAGAAAAACTCTTCTTAAACCATTTTTAAATAAATGTTTAAATCTATAATTAGATATGGCGTGGAAATTTGGGGAGTAGCATCGCAGTATTACATGGAGCGTATTGAATCTCTCCAAAGAAAAACTTTAATAATGATGTCAAAATTGAAAAACCCGGAACAAAATTAAATATTGAATATATTTGAAAGGTACAATCTTTAAGCTAACTCATCAACAACTCCGGAGGACAGGGCATTCAGGTTTTGAATGTTTTGGAGAGCTCACCAACAAATGGGACACTCTCGTCATTCACTTGCTCACATCAAGTATTGACCCAATCACATTTAGAGAATGGCAAGACACTCCCCTAATCAACTAATCAACTTCTGACCATGGAAGATCTCAATGAGCTATTGAGCCTTAGGTTCTAATGCTTGATTCAATTTATCATGCTAACAAGCAATCATCAATTTCATTCTCTAAACATTGGGAACATACTGTTCGCATACATACTGTGTGTAGTTAGTCCTCAGATCTGCATGTCTGTCAACTCAAAGAACCAAGAGAGGAATCTATCAATCCTCACACCAATTGTTCCAGTGTGAGGAGTTCCTGAATCCCCAAATGAGTTATACTCAAGTGAATTATATAAGTATAAGTTGATAAAATTATAGTTTAAAGATCACACTTCAAGGAAAGCAAATGACAAGGATCAGTATATGTTTAGAAGATTGCAGAGGTACAAGAAATCAATATTTTATAACACGTACAGAAAAAATACTTTAAGTCATGTAGTACCAAACATATTTAGTACAATAGTACAACGATTTACCTTTACCTCCAGAGAGAGCCAAACTTTTTAATTGTAAAATACACGATTTAATTATTTGGTTATTAAATCTAAACTGTGAAAAATATATTTCTGCATAGTAGTCATAATTTTGGGGGAAAATGACTATGATTAAGTAGTCGTAATTATTGGGGAAGTAAATATGTATATACATATATATATATATATTTTATTTAAACAATATGTTTCAACCTTTAAAGGCCATTTTCAAGTTTTTAGTTTTAGTTTTTCATTTTGGCGTGAGCTCACATCGATTTTGTATACACACGGTCATTTCGGTGTGAACACACCAAACTGATAATGTATAACTGATAATTGTAATTCGTAAAATATATATATATATATATATATATATATATATATATATATATATATACGTTATAGGTATGAATGAATGTGTGAATGCGTGTGAAAAAAAATCACAGATTACCAATAATATTAAAAGGAAATACTGTAAAGGTAATCAAATTAGCTTACTTAAGTATGGAATTCGTCTATTATTGAAGTTTATATATTATTTTATTTATTGAATAGCTGTATATGTTGGTTTGCTAGTGGAATTTGTCAATGTCTGTAGATTTTAAGTATTATTGTATGAAAAGAAATTTTTGGAGTAGGTAGTTTTGAAAATGTACTTAAACACGAGCACCGTTTGCCTTTAAACGCTAGCTATAACTTGATGTTGTATGTGGTACTTGATGTATGAGTATGTTGTATTTTGGGGCTCCAATTTTAATCTTATGGAATATGAGGAAAAATTTATATTTCCCATATCAATCAATATTTTTGGATTAAACTTGGTTTTTACCTTCATGTTGTTGATACCCACCCGTTTATGCTTAAAAATCATAGTTTATGTATTTATCATGGCAGCTAACCTGCATACTCTTTTCCCATGTTAATCATATAGGGAATAGACGAACTTCTTTATTTATGGACAGATGTTGATGAAAGTTGGTATAAATGTTAAAAATAAAAATTGTTTATGATAGAAATGCCTACTTTCAGTGTTCCTCACTGTAGCAAACCTGCACACTCATTCCTATGTTAACCTTATGGAGAATAGGCAAATAATTCTCATGTTTATGGACCATTTTTTATAAAACTTGTCATATATTATCCTAAAAATGTATAATTAAAGTTTACCCTTTCTTTAAAAATTATTGCCTGAAATCATCTTTCCTTGTATATTGGGGCATGTACACACTTTACAAATATGGTAGACTTTCAAATAAATTATTGATTGCATAAAAATTTCTTTTATAATATAAAGGATAGGGTAAAATTAAGTCAACAATATTTTAATATTTTTTGGTTTGAATGGAAAGTTGTGTCTCCAGTACAAACAATTCGCTTTGTTCTCTTTACAAGTAGTTGGTTTTCTGTAACACCTGTTTTCTGGATGACTGAACATGCGAGCGATTTCCTTTGTTTTCAAGCCTTCCGAACAAAGTAGAAACAGTTCATTCGCCACACGAGGGATTCCGAAAAAAGCTATTTAAGAAACTATATTTTTCAGTCACTCTCTATATCTTATACAGTATTAATATATCTAACTTAACTGTTTACCATGCTTATTCCAAAGCTTCATTTTTCCGTTGAGTTATCTTTATTAAAGTATTACATTTCATTACAAGGATGGAAAGTAGGCCTATTGGTTTCTGGGCCACGATCGAGTTTAGACACGAGGCGTCTAGTCGAGTATTACCCTTTTAATCCAAGTTATGAACGATATTTTCACTACACTGTTATCATGTTGAGAGAACTAACTAAGTAATATAAATTTTCAAACTGGCCTTAAGTTGCCCATTTGATTCCCTCAGTACTGGTATAATGTTAACGGAAATATTGTTTTACAGTTGTTGATTTCAATTTTTACAAGCTTCACTGGCAGATTGCTAAAGCTACTAGCACTGAGCGCTACTTGTGTCAGATATAGTAACTAAATACTAGTGTGGGTAATATCTCCAGCTGATTGCCCCAGCATAGGCCGGGAAAACATTAACCTAGTTTTGATACAGTGTAAGGAAAAATAGTATTAGAAGTAAATGCTATGTAGTTTGATGTTAATTTACATCCCTAAGATAAACCATAAATCAATCAACTTGCGTAAAACATCTTACACGATTATGAATGTATTGATGGTTTGTTTTTAACTAAATTATTAGTATTTAGCAGCTACCTATAATGCATACATATAAAATTCAAATCCCACACTGTAAAGCCCACTCACTTACAACTAATTACAGTATCCATTTTCCAAACTAAGTAGGAAGCTAAACTTAGATATACCCAATTTCATGTTTATAATAGGAAGATGAAGCCTTTTTTATAAAGAATAGTAAAACAGCTATACTCTCTAAGGGCCCTCTCTACACATGGTCAGTTCGGTGTGTCACATTGATGTATTAATTCCTAACCGGCAGTTCTAACTGAATACAAAAATTGCTTACACACGCTCACTTCAATGTGTCAGTTCGGCCACGTGTGAACGCAACTATTCTGTGTATAAGCTTTAAATGCAGCGTGGTCATTCATATTTACATATATTAGGTACGTTATTATCTGTGCAGACCACTTTGTGTTCGTTTATGCAAAATTCGCAGTAAACCTTGTATTATTTTAATTACAAGGAATAATTCGCAACGCTTTACTCTCGCTGCTTGAATTACTAAACATATTTTAAAAATGTCAGCGTCTAAATATTTCAGAATCAAGCCATTATTTCCATTTCCGATTCCATCCTCCTTTTGAAGTCAAGTTATGCTTCTATAAAATATTTTCTACTGACTCCTCGTGAACCGTTTTCCATCTAAGGTCGATAGTCGGTAATTTTATTAGCTAAAATTGTTTTAGGTCCCAATTAATTTTTCTAAGCTTAGTCTTGTATAATAAATAACAACAAAATATTAAGCCGCTCTGGGACTTTTTTGCACCCCGCGTAATATATATAATTATATAGTCGAATTTGCACACGCAGGCATTGACGCGACCGTGCAAAATTTCACCATTCAAACGTTGTCTGTGAACAACCGTACACAGTACACAGTACACACACTCACTTGGGACTGCCGTCAGTTCGATGTGTCGCACCGAAATTACGAAATTGTCCTTCCATCAGTTAAACATTTTGGCGTGAGCTCACATCGATTTTGTATACACACGGTCAACTGATAATGTATAACTGATAATTGTAATTCGTAAATTCAATTTGGAAAATTTTTGGTTGAATGTTGTAGAACAATTCATTCATTTAACTTTTAGCGAATTCCACATTGGGAAGAAGCTATTACCGTAGCTTTCGCTTGGACGAGTTCGTAAACCAAAAATATCCGTCAATCGGAACGGATAGTTTATCGGGGTTTTGTATTCAATAATTGGGTTTTTATCGTTTTTCTAAATCTAAATAAATCTAAATCTAAGTAAATCTAAACACAGTACGTTGTATTTTGGGACTCCAATGTTAATCTTACGGAGGATCAGGAAAAATTAATATCTCACTTATCAATCAATATTTTTGGATAAAAATTGATATTTAGCTTCATGTGGTTACGATCCATCAATTAATGCTTAAAAATCATAGTTTATGTATTTATAATGGCATCTAACCTACATACTCTTTACCCATGTTAATCATATAGGGAATAGGTAAACTCCTTTATTTATGGACAGATGTTCATGAACATTTGTACAAATTGTCAAATTAAAAACTTTTTATGCTATAAATGCCTACTTTCAGTGTTCCTCACTGCAGCAAACCTACATATTCTTTCCCATGTTAATCTTATGAAGAATAGGCAAATAACTAACTCATATACTTAACGACAGATATTGATAAAACTTTACATATAATATTATTATTACATTATTGATGTGTAAATCCGCTGACTACGCAGGTCCGCTGCGACGGGGGTATTGTTAATTTGAGAAGTTAGATGGTTATTTTTGAAACAATAAGTTATTAAATGATATTTAGATAAACATTCGGAAGAATATTCTGTACAATAGTATTGTTACAGATTATCCGTTTTTAATTAACTTAAGGGAGCGAGCATGTGTCAGTCTACTTATACCGTTTATTTTAAACTTTGTTCACACTTTCCTCTGGATCCAATAAAGATAAAGATTTTAACTGAATGATATTTATTTTACAGTTATTTAAGAAGAAAATAATATAAAAAAATATATTTTAAAAATTTTTAACACCAGAAAAAATCTATATTTAGAAATCCTGAGTTAGAGTGTTCTTCAGCAATCTCAAAAAGCAGGTAAAAATTGCATTCAACTATCTTTATTAGTTTCTGAGATAAGTGTAGACCAAAATAACAGATTTAACAGGCAAGGTATAGGACTTACCGAGTCTCCGTAAATGCGAGGGATTGGCTGGCGTTGGCTAAGTACATGATAGATGTGTGGGGAGTAAGGTGGGGATCTTATTAGAGAATTCAATCATTAAGAAACAGTATTAAGTTTTTTAAAGGGTTCATGGTTCATTCATTATAATAATCCGTGTAGTAAAATCAGTAGGGTCAATAAAGCTAAAATATTATTTTAAATGATTTAACAAGCATTTTCTCATATCTTAACGATACTTTTTTCTTTTCGTTAGGCTTAGAGAGTAGAAGGAAGAAGAATGTCGTATTTAATTCTAGTTATGAAACATTATTTCTTCATAGTGACGGGCCTGAAATACCAACCTAACAAACGGTTGCAGGACCATTTATAACTGTGCTGTGTTAATGGGAAAGAAGTTTGTACCTATTTTACTTGATTTTTATATATTTATAAACTTGTTTAAATATGCACCTAATAAAGCACTTTTTCATTCATTCATTATTGCCTAATACACTAACCAACAATTAATATATTAAACTGTATTAGATTTCATTAATTATGATATAAAAGTCTAAAAAAATAAAATATTTACAAAGCTATGATAGTTATTGTGGGAACTAACTGGCGCTTAGGGTTTCAGTACTACAACAATAGAAAATGCTTGTTCAACGGCTGACATTTTATTCGAATGCAGCCAACCTAAATGTTACCACAAATGATACCAACCGTCAACAAATGCCATTATGAATGTCAAGTGATAAACTTCTGAGAATCTGACTATTTTTAGTCTTTGGATTTTATATTTTTATAATCTCTAAATGTGTCCAATTTTTATGGTATGCGATGTTAGTAATTACTAAAACTACTTTCATAGTAATTTTCATTAACTAATAGGTTTGTAAATTTACTTGCTTTGAAACGTAACGCATTACCAGAATTGATTAAACATTTTTCTAATCTAATTTTTCTAATTTAATTTATGGAAACTGAATATATCTAAAGCATGTCCGAAGCAGAGACGAATCCGAAAAATCAAAGATCATTAAAATCGGTCCAGCCGTTCTCGAGTTATATTGCGCGTAACTAACACAACTTTGTATATTTATTTATAATACATAATATATAATATTATTATAATGTAAATGATAGTATGTAAGTTTTCCTTTGTCTTTAAAAATATAAAATGTAATATAAATTTAAATCTGCAATAGGTTATTTTTCAGAAAAACGCAGTTTTATTGTTGTGTTTTTTAGGTACTACAAACTAATAATTTTAGGTTGGAGGTAATAAATAAATAGCAATTCAATTAACCAAAACGTTTTAATATTTTCATATGTTTTATGATGTTTAGAGCTTTATACACTTTGCTTCCAGCTGGTAAAAACCGTCCATGATTGACTGGTTTTATTTTTCGTTCGCTCTTGAACCGCAGACAAGGTCCCCACAACATCTGCTTCTTGAACCTGACCACACCGTCGTCAATTGCCCGTTCAAATAATTGGCACTTCCATTCTCCATTCTTAAAATACTGAACTGTCACATTTTCCTGTTTGTTTCCATCAATTTTAAATCTAAATAGTGCGCATAATCCACTAAAACTTTCAAGCCCAGGCATATTTGATACCGTGTAAGTTCCCAGCGAGTAGCCGTAAAAGTAGGTCACTAGGTAGTACTTGACTTGATGGCTCGACGCGCACATAGGGATTGCTTTCACTGCTAGGTGATCAGGTGTATCGCAAACGTCTATTTGTTTTAGACCTATGCAACCTGACCACACAGTGCTTAACTCACTCTCGGATGGTTTATCAGCTAAAAATTCAAAGAGAGAATACGTAAGTTTGGTTAAGATAGAAGTCTTATATAAACATGTATGATTTAAACCAACAGCAGACATAATCACGGCTATGAAATTGTTATAGTTATTGACATGGTTATGTCTTAGCTCCGGGGGGGGGGGGGGTGGCGATTCGTAGATGGGACATGCGTAACAGGTTCCCATAGAAATCACCAGAGCTATTGTATTTAATTTTTTAATGTAAAAGAATAAGAACAGGTTTATATGAAGTAAAAACATTACTTTAAGTAATATCCATGATCTAACCTATTTCCCACAGGGAATTAAATACAAACATTTTATTCATTTATCTTGATTTATCTTTCACTCACTTTGTAGCACTAAATCACATACCGGTTTAATCATTCAAAAACCTTACTTAACTCACAATTGCAATTTATCGTTTGACACCTAAATGCATCGGTCCATGTAATCTTACCCTGACCTCCAAATACGAATAACTGGGTTAACGGGATAGTAGAATTTTAGAATATCAAGATAAAAAACGCAGTGAACCTTGGGTAATTCCAGGCCATTGCAATTAGGGGTGAATAACAATAGGTTAAGTGAAGACGCCGGGGAACGGACTGTAAACTCTGCTGACGAATGGCGACGTCGGAAATCTAGGAACATGAAAACGATTGGCCGATGGGCGTGGAAATTTAATTGATGTCGAAAGTCTAGGGACAGAAATTTGGAGAAGTAAAAAGACAGTGTAAACGAAAAGTTTTAGAACAATTTGAGAGTACTGGGCCGAGTAGCTCCCCGTGTAGCTACCACCATGATCTCTACCGTTCTCTATCAGCACCACCACGACGACGACTTGAGAAAGAGGAGCGAGAGGCACAAGGACGAGATGATTAAGGACGCTTCGGAAGCCATCGGCGGGTCACAGACACTCTACGTCACTGAACCTTCAGTGACCTCATGGGACGAAACACCTGAAATATCTAGTGGTATGTGTCAATCCTCAAATTAACAAAATTCATTAATAATCTATAAAAAATAATATAAAACAAGACATTAGATTACATTTTTCAAACTGAAAAATATGAAAAGAGTAGATTCAATAGTCTAAAGGACTAAGTTATTTATTGTTCAAGGACAGTGTTCAAGGATATGTATAGTTAATTAATTTGCGTATATGAGATTTCAATGGCCATAAGGCGAAATCCACAGAAATCCCAGAACAGCTTAATATTTTCATCATTCACTATCCCACAAGCGTAAAATTTGCGAATTGGATTGAGACCTTAAACACTAGGTTGAAGATGGTTCATTAGTCATTAGTCAGTGAAGTCGAAGGGTGGGTTTATATGTACATCAAACTAAAGGGTATTTTGGCAGAGTATAATCCATGTGCCGTCCCCCATCTGAGGTTGTTATTTGAGTACCTGGTGACCGAGTTTTGCTCGTATAGAATAAGACATGTATTATAAAAATTAATTAGAAAAATGCAAACACATTTATTACTCAATGAAAACATTTATGTAATTGAAATAAAACCGATCTAATACACCATAATTATTAATATAGCACTGAACAAAAAGTATAGCCCCTGGTGGGGATGGAACTCGCGGCCTATAGTTCTTGAGACCGACACGCTACAACTCGGCTACGACGTTAGTCAATTGAGCGATGCCGTTTAACGTCTTTTAGCCAAAGCCGATCATTTACTGTTTAATTATCCATACCGTTATTATTAGCCTGTGATCAACTGATTTTATTATAAATGGAATGAGGATTGAAAAGCAAAAGAGAAATTTAATTTACATCAATTAATTGGTTTGTTACAGTGGCTTCAAGCAATACAACGAATACGTTTTCTATCAAAACACGGAAGATTTTGGAAATACTTTTTTCTGCTTTTATTTCGCATAGCTATGTTATCCTTTAGTTTTTAAAAATTGTTTAGTAACCTGATAATTTTGCATTTATTTAATTCATAAAATAAATATTAATGCATAACTCTATATTGTTCCCCGCAGTCTTCGATCAAGAACTGTCAAACGGTTATAAACAGCTGTTTTGGTTTGTATTGTTTACATTTTATTCTCCATAAGCGTAATGTTAAATTTTTAGATTTTAAACTTAATATTACAGTAAAACGAATTTTCCTGGACATTAGACCTATCTAGAACTTATTTTCTACTCGGAAATTAGTTATTTCAAAAATTTAAAGAAATTCCTCGGTGCCGTTTTCGAGATCCGTGTGCAAAATATATATATATATATATATACAAACCTTGCTCGTATTATAGTATTGGATATATAATTGATATAATATATAATTATTAGATGTATATATACATATATATATATATATAATAAGCTAAAACATTGTGTTTAGGCCCCAGTTCAATTTGCAATGTTTTACTCTTGTGGGATAATCAATCATTAATTGTAATAATGAACCGTTCCGGGACTTTTCACTATATCTGTATGGCTAAGTGTATATATTAATTTTTGCCAACATTTTAAAGATATTTTATCTATAACTATTGCAAAAAGTGCCAATAAAAATACTGAAATAAACAACATTAAGAGGATCATTATTAACCGGAAATGGAAATCCTTTGCATATGGGCTTATAAAGATAATTTTTTATAACTTTACAGGTTCTAGAAAAATCAGAGCTCAGTATTTGACGAAATCAATGTTATTATGGATATAATGAAATAAAAAATCAGCTGATTCATCCATAATGTTAGTGGGTTTTAGTGGCTAACCTCAAAAGTGAGTTTTGAACCATTTTCAAAATGAGTGATTTAAGCTGCAAGGAGTTCAATTAACTCCAGAAGAGAAGAATGAAAAACAAATTCTGAGCCTGAATACGAAAATAACATGTATGTAACCAGTTTTTAAAGAGAAATTAATGTGCGTTCATTTTGAAAAAATGTTTTAATAACGTATTTCGATGAACTATCCTAAGAAAAAAACCAAGTTCTTAATATTGTTAGTCGTAAATAAATGTATACAACGAATGTATTATGCCCTAAAGCCATCCGTGACATATTTAAAACACTCACTTTGCTTGTGTACTAACTTACATTTCACTCGTTTAAGGCATCCATTATAAAATCGTTGCATAAACTAGCCTACTATCTATTAAGTATATTGCTTGCCCTTCGATTATATATTGCATAAGTAATAATGTTATTTAATATTATATTTTTATGCCAATTGTATGATAAACATATGTTGCAATATTTCATTTAATGTTTAATAAGTTTTGGCAGTACCTGATATATTGTTGTTAAGTAAGACCAAGTCGTCTTGCACTTCGTCACATAGATCCACATTCTTGTGATTAAAAGAGGCATCTGTGTATACGTCACACCATAAATCTTCATGATGGTAGAACTGTATTATATGATACGTTATTGAATTTACTTCAAATTCCATCAATTGAAATGAATTGCATATACCCATGTTTTGTATCTCCGTTTGGTAGCTATCGCCTAGTTCTTGGTGAGAGATGATTTTTTCAACCTCGTAGGTCGCAACTAACTTAGATTCCTTTTCTGTCTGTTTGTCGTTCTTATAGAATCGTATGATCAGCGATAGTCTATTCGCATTACGACTGAGACAATCGTATTTGACAACTTTCACATTCAGCGTTAGTATATCTAGAATACAGAGATCAAATGATGGATACTTCCTTGCAATATCTCTTCCGTTGTTTGTACAGCTTTTATGCTGACCTTTGGTAACTGAAACAATAATTGCACTGAACCAATCATTATGAATGACGAGCCGTACTGATAAGTCTAGAAGTATTAGCATAATATTACTACAGTATTAGGAAAACCAGAAAGAGAGCCCGTGATCAGACTGTTTCTCCCATGTTATTCTTATAGGGAGTATTTTTTAACAGAGCAAACAATTTGTAAAACCCCGACCCAATCTACTGTCTGATATTATACAACATCATTTTAATGAAAAATAAAACAAATTTTCACAAAGCACGTACCTTACAGGATTTCGAACCCTAGGCCCCGCACCGCGGCTCATGCAGCGACTCACCCATTCCATGTCGCACCATTGCACACGACTAGTAAATAGTTCACCAGATTGATTATAAATAGGTGAAAACGTATTAAAATTCTTTTAATAAATGTCCAATTTCGTACATTACCTAACGTGACCCACTGCAAGCTGTGAATTGACTTACTATGTCGCTGACAATCCACTACCCCAACACGACGATCTCAATTCTCATTTTGTCAACGGGCTTTCTAATCTCAATTCTCAATACGACTGGAAAAAGATGACTTAATTGTGAGCTGTATAAAGGATGTCAACCACTCTGTTTAAGTACTCGCGCAGCGTAATACAAGTCAGTGAAGTCAGTGAATTACACCAAATACAGATCTGCAGTGCTCACACAGGTTTTTATATTTTTAAAAAATGAATAACTATTTGTGTTATCTTTGCAAAACACAATTTTCCATGAAACGTAATTTAACGTCGTCACTTTAAATCAAAACATAAATCTAATTGTGAAATTTGTCATCTTACTTTAAAAAACAGAGAAGAATTAAAATCTCACATGAGAAAACATAACACTTAGTGTCATGAATGTAAACAAAATAATAATACAAATTTGTATCTACATGTTACTTCCTGTAATAAGAATAAGGTGTTTATGAAACGTGATTTCTTGGAGAATCAATAAAAAATGAAATTAAAACCTACAGATTAAACAGATACAATTACCAAAAATGGATTTTTGTTTTAGAAGTTAAATTTGTATATATTTATCATCTTCAACTGGAATCTTGATTATTGATAAAGAAAATGTTTGATTATGTTTAGAAGTTTAACTACACTATCCATTGAAAAAGAGATTTTTAATCTCGAATTAATGAAGCTCTAATAAAAATTGAAAGCTCAATGACTAAGTTTCAAGCTATTGGAAGCGGTTGAATTTATGATCATACTATAAAATGGGAACTATTTATGTACATATACGCCCCGGTGAAACCTAAATCATATATCCCCTCTCCAGATTACATCAAATCGAATCACTCTGTTTTGAATATTTATAATTCGGATAGCAAATGCTTTCTGTAAGCCGTCTTAGCAGCTTTATATCAAAACAAAATAGCCCTCAGAGAGTAACTCACTATATACCATATGAGAATCAGTTGAACATGAAAATATTAAAATTAGCTGTCCGGTTAAATTAGCTGATATAAATAAATTTTAGAGGCAAATAACATAAGCATTAATGTGTTTGGAATAAAGAACAATATATATTTAGTGAGAATAAATAAATCTTACTTTCCCAGACATTTCAATTTACTGCTATTAAAAAAGGACGCGTGTCCCACTACTGTCTAGTTTGAAACTTGAAGAGAAAAAAGTGCTATAGCATAAAACGAGATACGATTGCAAGAAACATCATTGCTACTTGTGTCTTCAAAGATTTTATACTAAAGAAAATCGAAACAAACACTTTGAAGATTGTAAAATCTTCCAAACTCAACTTTTTGAAATGTCTTCTATAAATGTTTGAGTTTGTGGAGGTAGTGGAACTCCCCGTAGGAAGTTCCACTACATTGTGGTAGATTTGGAACTGGACAAAGAAAGGTTCAAACCTACTTCAGGCTAAACCCAGAACATTTTAGTGAAGTGTTGTCACTAGTTGGAGAACATATTAAGGAAAATTATACCAACTACATGAAAGCAATAACCGCAAAGGAGAAATTGGCTGTTTGGGTCAGAAGCTCCTTTGCGCATGCTTAAGACCAAACGCCCGCAGCGGTAGTCTGAAAAATTTGCTCAGGAAACGGTAGTGGCGGACACTACTACACGCCCGCGGGCGCGGTGTGGATAGGTCCATTTGATAACATGATGAGCGATTTTTAAAAGTTCACGTCCGCCGTGGTAGCGAGCTTGGTGTGGCATGGCCTTTAATATCTCTTATAAGGGCACACTTATATAATAACTTTAATCTTTTGTCTTGTGATTTTAAACAGATACAATTACCAAAAATGGATTTTTGTTTTAGAAGTTAAATTTGTATATATTTATCATCTTCAACTGGAATCTTGATTATTTGTAACATCATCTTGTAACATCATTTTACTAAAATGATGTTACAAGGTGATGTGTATTACCTAATAATTCAGAGAGACTGCTGCTTTAACCTATATACTTTCACTTACCACTCAATTTAGGCGGGGTTTCATCCAATGCTAATTTTTCTTGTGTTTGTTCTTGCTTTCCTTGTGCTGTTACTGCTTCTTTTGGAATATTTCCAGATATTTCTTGGTGATCGGATTTGAGTATATCTTCAGGTTGTTTTTGTGGTACTTCTTGGAATAATTCTCGTAAGGTTTCATTCTTTGATAACACCTGTTAAAGTACATGATAAATACCTATAATACACATACACACAAACACACACACATATACATGTATATATATATAATTATTCAACTGGTTTGATAGCATATATGGAAAATGAAAATAAAAAGTTATGCGAATTTTTGTTCAATAAATATATAAACGTTTTCCAGCATTTAAAAATAGAAATGAAACAATAATAAACATTAAATAAATATTTTAACAGGTGATTGATTGTCTTGACAGTAAATTTTAAATAAATAAATATATATATATATATATATATAAGTATATTATATAATAGGTTGCTAACCTTACTATCCCGTCAATCCAATTCTCACTTGTCACTAACTTTGTGACCCAGGGTTTCAAACACGTGGTTAATTTTCAAACAAATATCAAATTATTCACTCCATTTTTCTGACACAAACCCACATTGAGCTAAACTTGCAAGTTATCACAGATATGTTGATGACATATTCATTTTTTTAATGGAAATAAGAGACAGCTAGAAATATTCAATAATTTCTTGAACAACTTAGGATCAAACATCAAATTCACTTTAGAGTTGGAAAAAACGGCAGTCTAAATTTTCTAGATGCAACAGTCACAAAAGTTGACAAAATAATTGTCAAAAAAAGAAGAAAAAGTCTGATACTGTGGATGAAGAAAACCTTAAATATGTATCAGTAGAGTTTAGTAAACAATTAAGTACTCCATTACAACGTGCATTAAAACCCCATGGAATAAAATTGGCATACAAAACAACAAATAAACTGGGTAAATTAATAAATCCTTGCCACAAGGATGATTCTAGTACTAACATGTTTACAGCCACGGGATTTTACAAATTAATGTGTTCTGATTGTCCCAAAGTCTATATTGGCGAGACTGGACGATCTTTTGAGACCAGGTTTAAGTGAGCATCTCCCTAAACCCATATTACTACGACAAAAATCTACATTTGCTGAACATTTGATTAATACCAATCACACTGTAAATAATATTAATGAGAACTTAAAAATTCTACATAGATGCAAGTAAAGCCCGTATCTTAATTCATTGGAAGAATTGGAAATTTACAAAGCACATAAAACAAACCCTGACAAAACACTAAATGACAAATTAAATTATGGTCCCAACGTTTTATTTAACAGTGTAATAGAAGTTTATAAGAATAAAAGTATTACTCCACTTGACAGTGGTCAACCTGACGAGGGAGGAGGGGAGGGAAGAAGGCACTGACTGATATGATGATAACCAGTCTGATAGTAGAGACCGGCCCGTACACGCAATGCTAAATAATTTAGTTAAATTTTTAAAAGTTTTAAATGTTTTAAGTGTAACTTTAATGTACAGTTTTTTTAATGTGTGCAGTTGTGTATTGAAGAGGATTATAACGATCTCCAATAAAGTGAATAACTTGATATTTGTTTGAAAATGAACCACGTGTTCGAAACCCTGAATCACAAAGTTAGTGACAAGTAAGAATTGGATTGACGGGATATTAAGTTTAGTAACCTGTTATTTATTATATCAAACAATTCAGGAGGCCTATAAATAAAAATGAATATATAAGTATATTTCATATGCATGTATGTATATATGTGTATATGTATATGAAAAATTCATACTAGGAAAATCTCCCAAATACGATATAAATCGACACAGGAACCAAAAATGTAGATATGGATTATCAAAAAAAGTATATATAAATATAGCTTTTTTCATGAGTTGAATAGATTCCATGTAAAAAGAGGAACAAATAAAAATAAATATCAGGTGATATAAAAACTAATAATTCCATATCCGATAAAAGAAAAAAAATCTTTAATAGTAAAATCAGATGAATGAAATACAACAGAATTCATTAAAAAAGAAACAATTATTGTTAAATAGTTCTAACTTTCATCGATAACTTGTGGGGTGTCTCTGATTCCCAAATCCTACACTACTTCTTAAAAACTTCCTTTCACAAAAAATCCACGTGTGTGGCAAGTAAAATCATATACTTAGGGTGTCAAAGTAAGAGGGCTCTGCTTTCCCAAAACGAAATCTCGAATCTCCAAAATCCAAAATAAAACTAAAACAGGTAACCCACAATTTACAAAACTCAAACTAATATGAGAGAGGCAAAGTCAAAGCTTTACTAATGTGAGCAAAGAGGCCAACTGTACTGGAAAGGTGCTTACTTGGTGAGCGTTGGAGTGAACTGAACTGACCTCATAATATCTCATAATACCACATAAAATATCATCCATGGTTATTTCACACCCTTGAAATATGAAACAGCTGCGTAGATCTGATGATTAATAGAATTTTAGACATACCACAACAAAGAGAAGATTACTCAAATTAAATAAATTCAATGAAGTATTCGGCACTTTGAATGGCTATAAATCTGATTTTATTTACAAAATAATTAAAGATATAAAAAAGACAGCGAATCAAGAAAGCAACAAGAACGAAATTTTAAAATATGCCCTTTAAAACTATGTTAAATAAAATAACCAGAAAAAATATTTGAGGAGGCATTTCCTCATTTACCTACACTAAAAATGTAATTGGTTACAAAATCACGCATTCGACTTCATCAAATATTCAACAAATATGATGAAACATAAAATGGCAAACTTGATACAACCAGGATTATAATATCAACTGTTCAGACTGTCCAAAATGTTACGTCGGTCAAACTGGTCGTTCAACAAAATTACGCTTCAAAGAACATATTCCAACCTTCAAACGTAAACACAGAACAGCAATGAAATCCAACTTTGCTGAACATCTATTACATACAGTACCACAGTTTTAAATTAACCCATGAAACCTTAAATATACTTAAATCATGACCAAAAGACTAATAATAGACTCTACAGAAAAATGCGTAATTTACAAAGGGTATAAATATACTCGCACGACATAAACATAATCATATAAAAATAAACACCCCAATATTTAACAAAATACGTCAATTTGAAAACACATACCTCTAGCCTGTACGAAAAATTAGCTTATGATACAAATTACTCCTCTACGATTTAAACAATAACATTTTTGTGGTACCACTTGATGACGGATAGTTCTTGTCGCATAACAGTTACATAAGCTTTACTTATTGTTATCCTTTTAACGGATTCTAAAATAAATAAATGAAAAAACATATTGTAAACAAATTCATATTTAATGTAATTTCAATTAGGTTGGGTTAAAGTGGCTTAAAATATGCCAAAACATGTTGATAATATATATATTAGTTTGAATATAAAATATTCCTAACATCTTAAAATCTAAAATATATATTTTAATCGAATGCATTCTCCAATCGATTTGGCAATCAAGCGCGTATTATAACAATACAGAACCCATTATTTTGCTATGTGTATTCTGACATAGCAACATAGAAGTAAAATAATTAGTTTAGTTTAATTTTGATGGACTACATCCACTCGATTTATGGTTTAATTGTAAATAAATCTTCGTTTACAATTAATTTATTAAAGGAAAATACAGCATAGTTATATGTTTCTGAAATGTAAAATTTTTATTACCTCCCACAACTACTATTGTATGATTTTAACCGGAGCTAATACATTTAGATATTTGGAATGATTGAAAGCAGTGTAATAAGTTACTGCTCACAGGGATAATTTGCTGAACGCAAAGACATAAGAATAAGTCATGGTCTACTTACCGGAAAAACTAGGAGGATTAGAAAAGAAGTATTCATTTTTCATAGAAATGATCAACTGAGAAATGCATGTCCCAATATTATTGATTGAATACACATTTGGGATTGAAATAACTTATGGCTTTAATGACATGACGCTCAGATGGAAAACACTTGCGTAAACAATTTCATAGTAGCGGCGCTCTTGCTGTATGTAGCTTTCCAGCTACATTTAGTATTGTATGTATTTTTGGAATATACACTAGGGAAGAAGTTTATCGAAATATATTTTGAAAAAATGTTTATATATCTTTTAGCGAATTTCCAATAGGGAAGAAGCTATTACCATAGGTCTCATGGTAAGACCTAAGCCCGGAACCATGTTTTTTTTTCTTCTTTTGATGCCTAGAGACCAAAAACAATAGTCGTCGAAGTTTATATAATATACATATATGTATACATATGTGTGTCTGTGAACACGATAACTCTCGTAGAAATGGTCCAATCGAGACCAAATTTGGTAGAGACGTGTCTACTTGCATTTGCTCGGACAAGTTCGTAGACCAGACATATCGGTCAATCAGAATGGGTAGTTTGGGGGGGGGGCAAAAATGGGATTTTTGCATTTTTCCCATGTAATTTAAACATTTTCAAATTTTATCTTTCACCATTACAATCAACTTAAAAAACTACACAATCAAGTTTCTTAAAGTATTTCTCTATCTCCAACGGTAACTGTTGTACTTTGGAGCTCCAATGTTAATCTTATGGAGGATAAGGAAAAATTAATATTACCCATATCAATCAATAGTTTTGGATTAAACTTGGTATTTACACTCCTGTTGTTGATACCCACCCGTTTATGGTTAAAAATCATAGTTTATGTGTTTATCATGGCAGCAAACCTGCATACTCTTTTCCCATGATAATCATATAGGGAATAGACAAACTCCTTTCATTATGGTCAGATGTTGATGAAAGTTGATATAAATGGTCAAAATGTATATTATTTACACTAGAAACACCTACTTCCAGCGTTCCTCACAGCAGCAAACCTGCATACTCTTTCCATGTTAATCTTATGGAGAATAGGCAAATAACTCACTTATTTATCGACAGATAATATTTACTTATAAAACTTGTCATATATTATTATTATTATAATGTTATTGATTTGGAAATTCGCTGAGTACACAGGTCTGCTGCGACGGGGATATTTTTTAATACATAAAATATAAAATTTTTTATGACTTTCCGTTATATTTTTATATATTTATTGATAATAATTCTTTTGACTCTTAGAAACCTTTTTGTTCTCGATGACAGTAGATATATAAAACACTACTCAGGTATAAAAGTATTTTTAAATGTCTTATATTATATACCAAATTATATAATAATAATTCATTAATAATAAATAGGGGTTTCTATAGGATAATACTTAGTTGACTACCGAATTAAAAAATAACTATTATTTGTAACAACCTTAAATACTTATTTTTGGACATCTCAAAAACCAATATAATGTTCCACACTTTAGGTTTGATGTCAGGTGCATTGTTCAAAAAGACTGATGGTGACTGTAGGCAACAAGAAAACTAAATTTATTTTAACTTGGTTTCTTTGTAGCTCATAATCGGTTAAGTGCGTCAAAATTTACTCAATCACACAAATCAACTGTCTCCATTTTAAATTCACTCTTAGATTATTAGTTTTCATTAATCCAAGTACAGTTTAAAAACCAACCAGAAGCAGCAAACCAAAGTATTTAGCTTTTATTATTTATTAATAGATTACTTAAGATGAAACTAACTAAGCTTGATCATGGGTCACGAAATGCTAATTACACTATAGTACTATTATTACCATTATTATAAATATTAAGGTTTTATCAATTTGATTACACTGCTTAAGAATAAAAAGGGAAATTGATAAGTAGGTTTGCTGCAATGAGAGAAATAATAAAGATAGGATTTTAGTCATAAGATAGTAAACCTAAAGTGTATGTAGCCGTATAATATATTGTAAAACAATATTAATCGACATATAATAAGAAGTTCTAATAATTGGCTTACTATCCTAAAGTATTTCAGAAGGAAATGAATAAACAGGACTGCAGCTACGAGGAATAAAACTTTAGATTTTTCAGAATACAAACTATACGATTGCATTACATAACATCGTTATGTTACTATCGTATTCAATACTAAATATTATATTTTATAGCCATACTTAAAATAATAAGCGATATTAAAGATTAATATTGGAGTTCCAAAAGATAACGCAATGTGTTTGCCAGTTCCTATACTTTAGTAACTGATTACCGTAGAACAATGAATCAAAATACTAAATTAAATTTTTTTAAATTGACTCCTACGGTGACAATAGCTTTTTATTTTATACATAAAAATCTTCCAAACGACGTAAATCTTCTACTTCTAAACGTGGGTTTGTAATTTAACTCCTAAACGGCTGGACCGATTCTGATGAATTTTTTTGTGCACTCAAAGGGATTTGGAAATGGTTTAGATTCACAATCGGTACAAAACCATCCTAATGGCTCCGATCCAGAGGGCATAATAAAAGAATGCTGTTCAGGTTTTATAAATTTAGTGTTTAAAGAATTAACAGCTGTGATTAAATAATTTGAAAGATTCTTTAAACTTTCAAATATTCAAATTTAAACAACACAATAAAACCAAACAAATTGATTGTAGTGTAATGTTACTATAGCTGATTTAGGATACTTGATTTTAATTTAAATGAAATGAATATACCAAAGATCTCCAACCCAGAGGGCTTAAAAGGGAGCGGTGTCCAGTTTAAAAAATTAAGTGTTTACAAAATTAACAGCTGTGATTAAATAGTTTAAAAAGACTCTTTAAACTGAAAGCATAACTATTAGGCGGTATGAAGTTCGCCAGGTAATGTTAGTTTTTATTATATTTTTAAAGCCCTATTACCCCATTCATGGTTAACCGCCCCCCAGGTGATATCTCTTTCTCTTTATAGGAACCACTTTCTTAAAATTTTTACATTCAGTACATTTTGAGATTTTTTTTTAAAAGTTTGAACACATACACACAAAACCATCAACAAATGGTATACTGTTATTCCTACAAATGCTCACACAAAAAATATCTCTGCAACTATTTGATTTAGCCCCAATTTGTTGCGCACATAATTTATAAACTTTTGTATATTACGAACGATTTCAGCTTAAAAAATCACAAAATCCTTAAAGTTTTCCTCTATCTAACTACAGATATAAAAAAATCTAAACACAGTCTGTTTTTTGATCATATTAACAAAGATTAAAAATAACAAACTCTTTTTTGATGTTGGATATTGCTCAGTGGTTAACATACATACAAAAACATAGTTTGTGTTTATGGAGCAATGATATTTTTCATTTATCATTGTTACAAACTCCTATATACAGTGGTTGATAATTGGTATAAATGCCTTAAAATAAATTTTTATTTAGGAATATGATTTAACAAAATATATTTTGTTTTTAAAATGGAATTCAAAAAAATTTATATTTACCAATTTCCAATTGAATAATATTTTATTATAATTTTGATTTAGGAAATTGCGAGTACGCAATTCCAGTATTTTATTATAAAACTATTAATATGGTTAACCGCGTAATATATCTCTTTATATACCCATTTACCTGGATTTCTAACTTTATCACACTTTTACATTTCAGTACCAAATTTCATTGAGATTCGAGTTTTTACGCAGGTTATTGTGTTTACACACAAGTGCACTTGCGTGCCCATACACATACACAAACACACACACAAAATCTATCACTGCATTCTGCATTGCAAGTTGCATCAACGCCTGTTATTACGAATAATATCAGCCCCTGCTCGCTATGTAGCAAAGTACATCACTACCTGCAACTTTTGGTATTGTGAGGGATATTAGGCCCTGCTACATATATCGCGTTGCACATAAGTTCTCATAATCCATATTACGAACGATTTCAGCTCCGTAATCCACATCACGAAGACCCACTGTGATCAGCCACAGTGAAGCTCGTTGTTGTGTCCCCATACAACTCAACTCCTAGCTATTACAAGTGTTCACATTTCACTGTTTGATACCTGCTATTTATACCAGTAATACAATAATAATAAAACAAACTCTTCGTATATGCCTGGATGTTGGATATTGCTCAGTGGTTTTATAGATTTGCATACATAGCATATTTCAAACAAACATGAAATACACTTGTTTATGGACTGCAATGATATTTTACAACGATTTTCATTGTTCCGGAACTAAATCTACATACAAAGTGAGTTTCGATACTGGCTGACGGTGCGAAAACTGCCTTAATACGCCTTCACTGAACATTTAATGTTTGTTAGGAAATATGATTGCACGTCAATAATAGAGCGTGGTATTTTTTCTTTTAATTCAAACTTACAAATTAGGTTATATTTGAGCCAATTTCCAATTGGGAATAAACTATTACCTTTGACTATAAATTTTAAGATGGATAGTCAAAGCTATTGCCATAAGAAGAATGGTCGAACGTAATTCAGGGACTATGTAATGTAACGATATATAAATAAATAAAAAATATATATGTGTGTATGTGTCTGTACACATGTACATTACTCTCGTAAACATCTTTCAAAAACAAATTTGGCAGAGATCCTATATTCTTCCTATTTCCTGCATTTTATTTGTGTACCTGAGCGCAGTTTTGAAAGAAAATGCGTTAATATTTGAAAAATTCCAAAACAATGTTTAAACGAGTAAAATATTCGTTTATTAATATTATGTGGAAAATATACAATTTATAAAATCTAAAAATTAGATAATATTGAACACATGGATACATATATATATATATATATATATATATATATATATAGAGAGAGAGAGAGAGAGAGAGAGAGAGAGAGAGAGAGAGAGAGAGAGAGAGAGAGAGAGAGAGAGAGAGAGAGAAAGAAATTATAGAAGAAATTTTCAAAATTAAAACTCCAAAAAATCAAATTTAAATAGTGCTTCAATTGTTTTAAGCATTGGTCAAAAGTGTAAAACCCTTGGAACAATATACGTTATTTAAATTTAATAATATTAAGTACCTGGTGACCGAGCTTTGCTCGTATAGAATAAGACATGTATTTTAAAAATTAATTAGAAAAATTAAAATACATTTATTACTCAATGAAAACATTTATGTGGTTGAAATAAAACCGATTTAATACACCATAATTAATATAGCACTGAACAAAAAGTATCGCCCCTGGGTGATGGAACTCGCGGCCTATAGTTCTTGAGGCTGACACGCTGCATCTCGGCTACGACGTTAGTCAATTGAGCGATGCCGTTTAACGTCTTATAGCCAAGCCGATCATTTACTGTTTAATTATCCATACCGTTATTATTAGCCTGTGATCAACTGATTTTGTTATAAATGGAATGAGGATTGAACAGCAAAAGAGAAATTTAATTTACATCAATTAATTGGTTTGTTACAGTGGCTTCAAGCAATACAACGAATACGTTTTCTATCAAAACACGGAGGATTTTGGAAATACTTTTTTCTGCTTTTATTTCGCACAGCTATGTTATCCTTAAGTTTTTACAAATTGTTTAGTAACCTGATAATTTTGCATTTATTTAATTCATAAAATAAATATTAATGCATAACCTCTATATTGTTCCCCGCAGTCTTCAATCAAGAACTGTCAAACGGTTATAAACAGCTGTTTTGGTTTGTATTGTTTACATTTTATTCTCCATAAGCGTAATGTTAAATTTTTAGATTTTAAACTTAATATTACAGTAAAACACGAATTTTCCTGGACATTAGACCTATCTAGAATTTATTTTCTACTCGGAAATTAGTTATTTCCAAAATTTAAAGAAATTCCTCGGTGCCGTTTTCGAGATCCGTGTGCAAATATATATTTATATACACAAACCTTGCTCGTATTATAGGTTTGGATATACAAACCTTTCTCGTATTATAGTATTGTATTGACGTTTTCAAGTACCTCAATAAGTATTAGTTGCAACCTTTGAACCCTTACTCGACTACTTAAACCCAACCCGATGAATCACGAAAAACTAAAATTGGGTTTCAGTATTGGCAGTTGTTAAATATTTCGACAACCTTACTAAGTATAAGGTTTTTCATGCTTTAAAAGGACCTCTCTTTATAGTGCTATTACTGTAATTTCCCCTTTTACTTTCCCCCTTTTACGTCTATCCCTTATACGCTCTTCCAGGGCGTCCTTCTAGAGAAGAAAAGCGATCTGGACCGCGAAGAGGCCCAGATAACCTAAAAAAAGTGCCAGGACATGGAGTGAACCTCAAGGAAAAATTCAGGCCTAGCCTGTTGTAATGTGACAAACAGTTCGAGAGGAGTTTTTTTAGTGGGCAACCCTGCTTGTTAGGGGAATCCCACGCTACAGGCTTACAATGACGCTCAAAGGTTACACATTATGTTTCAGGAAAAATTTGATCTTTTTTATTATATGTTATTTGTGAATTCTAAATGAATATATGTAAAGTTTATTTATTAATAAATTAATTAATTAACACCTTCTTAAAATCATGTGAGTAGCAACTATGCAAAGGCTGCTGTTCGTTTACTTGAATTTTGAATTAAATTAATAATATTTCTCAAGTAAAGATGTAATAATAATTATCATACAGATGATTGCTTAATTGAAATACATATTAAGTATCATAGCCCTGTGTTAATTACTCAGAGAACTGTAATTATTTCCTTTAAAATTACTAAGAATTAAATTTAAGTAATTAATTTAAGTAATATTCACAATTATACTACACCGAGTTGGTATAATTATGCATACGCACCTGAATGTCTGGTTTAAACTATTTGTTCAATGTGTAAAATATTTGTTTAAATTATAGTGGACGCTATATTAAACATATATATTTTATTGACAGTTAAATATATATAATGAACGCTAAACACACTGATCTTTTGAGGGTGAGATATCTACAACAGTTTGTAGAAAATATTAAGAAAAATTTAAGAATAAAAACAATGTAATTATCTGGTTTGTTGAAATCCTTGGAAATTTTGTTCACTAATAAGTTTGTAAAACTTACACCAAGCAAGGCGCAGTTCGAGTTCGAGTTTAGAACGGAAAATATTTCGCAATAGGCTCCAATAGGCTACGTACGAATGGGGGTATAGAAAAAGAGGGCAACTGATAGATATTGCAGCTCGTACTTCAGATAGCAACATCAGCTGATAATTAATTACTGATATATGATGGTGGTGGCTAGCCACACTCGTTACAATTTTTCAGGAAATAAAGGATGCGGGTATGAAGTGCGTTGAGAAGGTGCTGATGCCCGGCCAATGCAACTACAGAATGACGTATCAGGTGGTGCTAGCCCGCACTGCCGCACTGCGAGAAAAGGTGAGCTTAGAACGTTCGAAGACTTCCACAAGTAAAGGACTGTATGTAAGTGAATTTAGTGTACATTTGATTGGTAATCACTGACCATTAAACATGTCGACAGAGTATTCTACACTTATTCAAGAAATGCAAGTCTCCCCTACAGTAAATGAACCAAATACATCTAGCATTCAAAAATTATTATTCAACAAACATCAATAAACATTCATCATTTCAAGTTACGAATACAAAACCCCGAAGTAACTTCCACTTTTAAACCTATGTTCAAGGATCCTGCATTTGAAAGGTATTTGTTGAACTTAATTGATGATGACGATGAAAGTACTCTGTAGAACAAACTCACAAATCCTTAGCTTGATGTAAGTATTTACATTGAAATAAAATACCGTTAACTATGCAACCTATAGTGCGATATATTTTTTTAAATCTCACTAGGTTAACCTTGAACTTCATTCAATTTTTCACAGCGCTCCAATCCCCAATTATCCCCAATTATGACGTCACCACGACACCCCTAGCGTAAGGAATCGGAATTCGCCATACGATCAAAGAAGATTTGTAGTCCTCTCCTGCCGAACTTCTATACGGTGAACCCCTATGATTGCCCAGCGAACTTCTAGTTCTGGACACATCTCTATATATAAAATTGAATGTATGTATGTATGTCCTTTATGCGTTGCCAAACTACTCATCCGATCGCCATGAAATTTCAGGAAGTTGCTCTATATGTGTCCGGGAATGTTTTACTGAAAAAATATTTTCGAAAACACAATAAGTTTCCATTTTATGGCGTTTTAAATTTCTAAAATGTTAACCTTATGGAGAGTAAGTTTGTTTACAAATTGTCTACAATGAAAACATTTGATTTCTTAGCTACAGCTGATTGGTTTACTTTCCATTAGCAATGTGCTTTACTATCCAATGCCATCTGAATCATTCATTAATGTAAAACTATGAAGTAAATGTGTACTGTAAAAAATAAACAGCTTTATTCACCACGTTATTAGGTTAAGGTTTTGGGGGATTATGTATTTATATTTTCATTTTCTGTCTGATTAAAATCACGTGTTTATATGATAATTAAAATGTTTATATTATAATACTCAGCTGTTGTATATCTTTCCTATAAAAGTCGTATTACAGTTAGGTTAAGTTTGGGTTTGGATTCGATTTGAAAATTGTGAATTAATCCATTCAGATTTATTTGTTTTATATGAATGTTATTAATATGCCTTATCGTTTCAGTATTGTTATTCTCTATACCGCGACCCAGGATATATAACCTTCCACAATGAAGCTGTATTGCTATTCGACTTCAAAACATGGCAAAACTTAAAGGTAACATGTATTTACTGTCAGGCGTTACGAAGTTCGCCGGGTCAGCTAGTTCCCGATACAACCAACTATGTCAACCGACTTTGACAACTAATGTTACGTCTCCGACCAACACCTGCCTCACATCTGATGTCACGTCTCCGACCAACACCTGCCTCACATCTGATGTCACGTCTCCGACCAACACCTGCCTCACATCTGATGTCACGTCTCCGACCAACACCTGCCTCACAACTGATGTCACGTCTCCGACCAACACCTGCCTCACAACTCATGTCACATCTCCGCCAAACACCTGCCTAACATCTGATGTCACGTCTCCAACCAACACCTGCCTCACGTCACACCCAACCAGGGACATTCGTCTTCAAAGAACTCTCCACATGTTCCCATGCGTTTCTGCGAAAAGGCTCTCCCTGATTCCGATTCTCTCCGTTCCGACCACATCCCACTCCTGTTTGATATCAAAATCCACCCGTATCCTTACAAGTCTGAAACCCACCAATCCCTAGAGATCACAGACTACCGAAATGCCGACTGGGATGTGTTCTCTAAATCCCTAACAACCGCCCTGTCCCCCCTAGTCCAAAACCCCCCACCCCGCACCCAAGACCAAATTGAAAACCTTCACACCTCCATTACCACAGCTATCCTATCCGCCAAAGCAGAAGCCATACCTACCAAACAGGTCCTCCATACCCCCCTTCGACTCCCCCCCGAAATCCTGGGCCTCATCAAAGTCAAACGCCGCGCACGCCGCCTCCTACTCAAAGATCCATCCTCTCCTTATCTGCACGACACATACCGAGCTCTGGTTGACCGTGTGAAGGCAGCAATGCGCTCCTTCAGGGATGCCAGAGCACTAAAGGTGTGTGAGAAGGCAGACTCCGACTTCTCCAACAATCCCCGTAGCTTTTGGCGCCTCGTCAAAAGATACAACAACCCCCCCAGCCAACCAGTACCCCTCCGATCAAAATCCACCCGTATCCTTACAAGTCTGAAACCCACCAATCCCTAGAGATCACAGACTACCGAAATGCCGACTGGGATGTGTTCTCTAAATCCCTAACAACCGCCCTGTCCCCCCTAGTCCAAAACCCCCCGCCACGCACCCAAGACCAAATTGAAAACCTTCACACCTCCATTACCACAGCTATCCTATCCGCCAAAGCAGAAGCCATACCTACCAAACAGGTCCTCCATATACCCCTTCGACTTCCCCCCGAAATCCTGGGCCTCATCAAAGCCAAACGCCGCGCACGCCGCCTCCTACTCAAAGATCCATCCTCTCCTTATCTGCACGACACATACCGAGCTCTGGTTGACCGTGTGAAGGCAGCAATGCGCTCCTTCAGGGATGCCAGAGCACTAAAGGTGTGTGAGAAGGCAGACTCCGACTTCTCCAACAATCCCCGTAGCTTTTGGCGCCTCGTCAAAAGATACAACAACCCCCCCAGCCAACCAGTACCCCTCCGCATCAACGACACCCTAGCCTCTGATAGCCAAGGCATGTCCGAAGCTTTCAGGGATACCCTCTCCTCTATCCACTCCACCCCCATGCACCCCGACTTTGATGAAACCCATTTTAACTCCGTCAACAATACTATAACCCAAAATCCTGACATTTTCACACAAGCCGACACCATCCCAGACAACCCTCCCGACCACGCCTTACTTGCCCCAATCACTTCCCAGGAGATTAACCGGAAACGGCGAAACTTCCGAAACACCGCCCCTGGCCCGACGGCATATCCAACCTCCTCATCAAACAAGCCCCCCCAGCTTTAATCAATCTCCTGACCACCCTCTTTACCTCCATCCTGCTCCTAGGATACTCCCCCAAATCCTAGAAGCATGCCCACGTCATCCTCTTCCCCAAACCCCACAAAGACCACCGTGACCCAACCAACTACCGTCCCATCAGCCTTACCTCCACCCTCTCAAAACTCTTTGAGAAAATTTTATCCCAGAGAATCCACCTCCACCTAAACTCCCTGAGCCTCCTTCCGCCCTCCCAAGACGGTTTTCGCCCTGGGGTAAACATGTACGATCAGCTTCTGCGGGTCGTTACATGCCTCCAAACGAACAACTCCCTTCACAACCCCTCCCTCCTCGCCCTAATGGATGTCCAAAAGGCCTTTGACACCGTGTGGCACAATGGCCTTACGACAAAACTCCTTGACCTCCAGCTCACCGCACCCGTCATAAGGTGGGTTTCCCACTTTATTGACGGGCGCACCGCCCAAGTCCGCTGCCGTGGCTCCCTCTCCACCCCCTTCACCCTGAACGCTGGGGTTCCCCAGGGTTCAGCTATTAGTCCCCTCCTGTACATCCTTTCTGTCCGTGACCTCCCCGCCCCCATCCCACCTGGTCCCACCGACACCACCAGTGGCCTGGCTCAGTTCGCTGATGACACGGCTTTCTGGATTTCCCACCGCAACCACGATGTCATAATCCGCCGCATGACCCAAACCCTTTCCGACTACCTATCCTACTGCAACAGGTGCGTATTTTGATTAACCCTTCCAAAACCCAACTCTATTACTTCAACTTCTGTGCCCGTCGCTTCCGTAACTTCCAATCCAAACCTATCTTCCTCAACAATGTCCGCCTCCCACTTACCCAGACCTGTACCTACCTCGGGGTAAAACTCGACTCCCGCCTTACCTTCTCCTCCCACATCCTAGACACCAAAAAGCGTGCCACTTCCCGTCTCCGTGCCCTCCGGATTTTAAATAACCGCACCCGTCCCTGCTCCACTTCCACCCTAGCATCCCTATACTCATCCATAATCCGCCCAGTCATTACCTACGCCCATCCTCTACTACTTACCGCCCCAGACCGACTCCTTTCCAGCCTTGAAGCCACTGAGAGAAGGGCCCTGCGCCTGGTTTCTCATCTCCCTCCCTGGGCCCGTAATGCCTCGGTATACGACGCCCACTCCATCCCACCCCTCCTTGACTTCCCTCATCACCTCAACACCAAGTACCTCGACCGAGCCCGAACCTCTGAAATCCTACAACCCTTCTTCGATCCTTATTTCACTAACCGTCCTAGTCTCACTATACACCACCTAGTCAACCTCCCACCATAGCTTAATGTGTCCCTTTTGAAGTAAATTTTAATAACACCACCCCAAGGTTTTATTTTATTCTATCTTATTTATTTTATTTTATTTTAAATTTCACGCCGTCATGAGTTTTTCAATAGATTGTAAACTGTATAGCCTGACCCCCAGCACCCCAATGTAACCACCCCCACATAACCCACACACCGACCATAGACCGGACGCTCGTTCGGGCTAGGGCAAGTACGCCCAACCTAGTCCACAGCTATGTATCGCCTAACCTAACGCCACCACCTTAAATTGAATGTATTAATGTTTTTTATGTTTCAGATGCATACCCTTGTTTCAGTTCTTAATAGTAACACCCCTAAAACCCATATTCCAACCCACCCTATCCACCAACCGACCACAGTCTTGACGATCGTTTGGGTTAGGACACACAAGTCCGGCCTAGTCTATGAATGTGGTTCCCCTATTCCCTACTCCCGTTCTTCTACTACTTAAATACATCCTATAAAACAAAGCCAGATATTCGTTTGGGCGTGGGAAACAGATCCCCGCTTTCTTCTGGTCTTTGATACCAATCCCCTTCCACCCAAACCTACAGATAATAAATAAATAAACTAATCCACCCTAAACCCTATTCCACCCAACACAACAACCAAAGCCAGACATTTGTTCGGTCGAGGGCAACCTGCCCTCGGCTAAGCTCTGGTCTTTGTTCCCAAATCGAAACCATCCATTCATTAACCATAACCACAGTACCCGCAACCAAAACCCCACTCAACCCGCAACCAAAACCTAACCTCAAATCCTATCCTTGGCTGAAGAGGACATAGTCCTATAACAGCCGCAGTCACATCCGTTCCGTTCCGCTCTCTCTGAGGCGCACTACAACCCCCGTACTTACCCGTGCCTTACCCATGACGACAAGACTATGACGTTGCTGATTTGAAACATGAACATCAGAGTCAGTGTCGACCGTGTCCTCTCAGATGACAACTAGAGCAGTTCCACCAACCCGAACAAGCCACCCTTTGCCGACAGCTACTAGCCTCGTTCCGGGAGGCGTGTCAAGATTCGCCTTCCGCAACCAATTTTCTCCGTGGCTTTGCCACCACATGACGAAAATAATACGATATGTTTTATTATTTATAACTCATTATTACCTGTTTTTTTTTACCTTTAGTTGTTTCCCTACCTTCCTGTTCAGAACACTTAATACTGAACACAGAGATACCTTTCCTCCTACCAAACTCGGCTTATTTATTTTACGGTATGACGTATTTTCCTTCAGGTAGGTTGATTTACTGTGTCAATAGAAAGCAGTTTCATAGTTCTTAGTTAACGGAGGTTGTTAGCGTTGATGGTATGGTAACAGGCGACCATTTTTATCACCGGGCAGCAGTCTTAGGGCTCAAAAAGGAAGTGGTAGTAGTGTGAATATTAGTGGAACTAAAAGTAGTCACGGTGTTTAGAGAGACATTATATAAGCTATTAAGGTTATATAATGTTTTTCTTTATTGGACTTTATATAACGAATCGACAATTTCATGTAACAGATAATTACTACATACACATATGTACTTTTATCTACCATATGTGTGAAGCTACATCATTACAGTCCCTTTATATTTAGTGGAGTACCGGTACATTCCGTAGAAATACTACATCGAAACCGCTGATAAACCCTTCCTCAAGAATTTTTGGCTGGAAGCCAAAATATTTTAAGGTAAAATTTGTTGTCTAGGTTTCTGTCGCTATTAAATACTTTATGATTTTATTTCTCAATATTAACACTTACTAAATAAATATCATTTTTATATAGCGTAGCTTATGTGTAAGTCGTAATTATAGTAAACGATTAAATTGTTGTATCAATTACTATTTTTCCCAACTACATAAATTTACTGTCAAAAATTTTAAAATTTTAACATTAACATCCTGAACCATTATAATTTTTAAATTCCATTTTGACTGCATCAAATGTTTAAACTAGTTCTATTTAATTTTCTATTATCGTAAAAAATATTCGATCCACAAATTAACGAAAAATTTCTTTAAGAACGGATCATTATAGAATTTTTCCGATCCTCTTTAATCGATATAAATAAAATTAGAGGTTTGTCTGTACATTTCTCAGAATTATACATTTTTTAGCTATCTTACGTTCCATGCGTTAGAGAAGCCAAAACAAGTATTATCTCAATTTGTGTCTCCAGGAGGCTCCAATATTAGTACTGTACATGTATAAATAAATAGTACACAATAAAACAATAAAATAGTAATAATTAACTACTGTGAAAATTCAATTTATGAACTTATTTCACATTAAAACAAACAGTATCGGTGCACTGACGCATACTTTCTCGTTTCCAAATTTAATTTTAGAAAATAGCATGCATTTTATAGAAATAATTATCAAATCTTAAAACGCATATTAAAATAACAACAAACAAAGTTTTTGTTTCAGTAGTTATAAAGTTTATTTAACACATCTCATCCTTAATACAGTCTAAAAAAGTTTTTTTGGAAACTTGAGTAGTAAAGAATTTGTTTTGCGTGGTTTTGTTTTACAGTGCGTGAACAGTGGATGCAATTTAAAAAAGATTTTTATGGCTAAGAGCAAATCAAATACAAAAAGTTATGCAATACATTTTATTTATAAATATGTGAAGTATATTAAGGTCCAAAGTTTGAAATTTTCCACTGATAAAAAAAATAATACAACAGAATTGTTTTGTTAAATTCTTATGGGATTTTAATTTTCTAGTTTCAAAAAGTAAAATATTTCTAAACCTTACTTTTGGTGTTTTAACACATCAATATATTGATAAGGACCTATAAAATACTATGTATTCGGTATTTTGTTTTTAATAAATTTCCTTTACGAGCAATTAAAAGATAACTAAACCCATCCCATGCCAAGCGTGTGAGCGCCTGGACTGACTCCTGCCGCCTCTTAAACCTTTTTTCCTATATTGTCACAAAATTATTTCACAACTAACCAAAGTACCCGTTCTTCGCACGGGCTAAAAAGGCTGAAAGGTGTTGGCTCTACTGATACATTTAAGGTATTGTTAATTAATTCTTCATTGTTTACAAAATGACAAATAAGGAGTGTCTACAACATTTCAAAGTAACATATGTCAAATATTGGGAGAGTATAAGGATTATTGTAATAGAGACAGTCGTCGGAAAAAAACTTAAAATCTACCATTCCGCTATTTCAAATAATTCACTAATTTCGATCCAGCAGTTTATCTGAAAAATCAACTTTATTTCTTCTTCTTCCCGAACTGTCAAAATATAGTGCAAACGGATGTTGTCATTAGAAAATGTAAACATTGAAACCTAGGACGATCACGGCAGCTCTTTCTTCTTCTTCTCCTTCTTATCGAACTGTCAAATTTTAGTATTCACTAAAATTGACATTCAATTAATTTTATGTTTTCATTCTCTAAAAAATGTAAACATTAAAACTTAGGACGTTCACAGGGCGTAGCCCGAGAGGATTTTAAGGAAATGAGTATGCCTATGTGTTGCATGAGTTTAAGATCTACCTTTGTGTAAAATTTCAAACCGGTCGGTTCAGTATTTTTCGCATTTACTTGCCACAACAAACCCACAAACCCACAAACAAACATACAGAAACTACCTCTTCTTTATAATATTATAGATTACAATTCCCTTGTAAAAAAATAGGTGACGTGGTCAGTAAAACAAAACTAGACACTGTCGTGACCAGGATGGAGGTGTGGTAAAATGAAGTAAGAGTCTCACATTTAACAAATAGACTTTATTAGTCACAATAAATGGATAAGCCAAGAAAATGATTACATCTTATATAAGAACAGAAAGGCCACTAACTACTTAACCACACCAAGCATGGGATGGATGATGTATCCAGGTGGTTTAGAAGTGAATACAAGTTAATAGACTTAAGTTAATGTTTTAAAACTGAATCTACTCAAACCCTACAGCCATTGGGAATGAGGATGGAGAGCTATTCACAAACAGAAGCTCTGGAGACTTGAGAATACCCGAGGCTGAAGAAGGAATGATCAGTTTTCCTGACCAAAACCCATGAGTCGCAAAATCCCCCACCCTGCTAAACTGCCATATTGTCAAATCCTTATATGGTCGATCCTTGGAATCCTAGCTTCTCATTGGTCAATTTTATTTGACGACAACGAATGTGTCACAGGATGTTACTTATCTCAAAGTCCGCGCGTGGCAACTGATACTAAAAAAAGTGATCTATTTCTCATAACCTGAATCCATAATCAAAAAAGTTAAATATATATACAGGGTGTTCATTAAAGTCGGGGGCAAACTTAAAGGGGTGATAGTACTCATCAAAATAAACAAAAAATCACTTATAACCATTTGTCTAAAAATCCTTCGTTTAGCCACTAGCCGCCATTTTGTGTTTTTTACAAAAAATCTTATGTATCAAGAACTATTTAAGATACAGAAACCAAACTTTGCACTCATATTTATTGGTTAAAGAGGAAAATATTTTCTAAGTTTCATTTAATTTGCATTTATATTTTCAAAATGGCGGCGGTTAAAAATATTTTAATTAAAATAACAAAAAAACCATTAACTTTATAAAATTTTTACAAAATACAAAAAAGATTGCAATTTTAATTTCAAATCGAACAGTACTTTGGTAAACGAAATCCGTCCACGGATAACCGAGAAAATGCACTTTTAACGTTAGATTACAGGGCCCGTGCGTCCCTGCGGAGTTCAGCTGGCACATCGCGGCTTCTTTGCCACGGCCGCGCCGCGGTGACGCACGGGCCCTGTAATGTAACATTAAACCAGCGAGCACATAATACAATAGAGAGGACACGGCGTTCTATTCCAATGCTTTGCTAGTGAAGCCAGATCCGCCATCGTGGTTCGATCCATTGCCTCGAATACGCGCAGCAGTGAGCTCAGTTCACATTAAAACGCCGCGACAAATACACAATCATAAACTAAACTATTAATTGAATGAAATTGCTGAAATTTTGCAAAATTGTCGTTTAGATACTGAGGATAGCGATAGTGTTCATTTAAAGATCATATTAATTATAATAACTTATTAATTAAATTATATTTAAACACTTGTCGTTCCATTTTCTAGATCTAGACATGAAAAAGTTGTATAGCGAGGATTTTTTATTTTTTGGTCAGAGACTTTTTGTCAGCGAGAAAGTTTTAGGTAAATAACCAAATTTAATTATACAATTCACAAATATTTTTTATCATGTTTGGTTTTCTTGCAAAGTTAGGTATAATACCGGTGGGAATTACTTCCGTCACATCGCGCCGCGCCCGACTACGCGACGGGTCGGCTGCGGCCAAATGTGAGTCAATAATATCCTTATGTGATGTTATTAATTACATTTTAAATTAAATGTTCACTATGAATTTCACAATTATGATTAAATACATTTAAAAAAATATATAATCCTAACATAATTAGATTATGTTTTTGTTCAAGTTTTATTTAATGAAGTGAAAATTCAAGAAATTATTATCCTTGTGCCTAATGATGGCCTAATTAGGCCAAAACTATAGTTGCGCCACTTCCACTACTAAGATTGTTATAGAGAGGTATATAAACCATTTAATTTAAATATTTATTAATATAAATGAATGATGAAAGATTTTATTTCCAGAAATTACACAAAAAGTACAAATAATTTACGGTAATAATGAGGAGGAATAGTATTTACTAAAGAAATAAATTTATTTTTTAGAAATTTATTTGTTTTTTAAGAAATTTAATTTAATTTTTCCAAGTTATGTGCCAGGAAAAAATTTTAACAGCACTACATTTTAATAACGATTAATCTGTTTAAAAATTTTAAATGCTTACACTACAGAATTGTTCTCATTCATACAAAAGATTCTGTAAAGGTTAAAATAAAAACAATTACACTTTATAAAAAATGCACGCGAAACAACGAAATGACAGCCGACTTGGCGCGAGGCAGACGCTCAGGAGTAGGCTTGCGCCGCCATCTCGGTATGATCCGCTGCTCGCCAGATGGCTTCACTTCGGCGTTCCAAGTAGCGCTTCTATTTTGTTATGTATTCGCTGCATTAAACCTGCATTTTCTCGGTTATCCGTGGACGGATTTCGTTCACCAAAGTACCGTTCGATTTGAAATTAAAATTGCAATCTTTTTTGTATCTTGTAAAAATTTTATAAAGTTAAAGGTTTTTTTGTTATTTTAATTAAAATATTTTTAACCGCCGCTATTTTGAAAATAGAAATGCAAATTAATTGATACTTTGAAAATATTTTCCTCTTTGACTAATAAATATATAGGCAAAGTTTACTTACTGTATCCCAAATAGTTCTTGATATATAACGTTTTTTGTAAAAAATACAAAATGGCGGCTAGTAGCTAAACGAAGCATTTTTCGACAAATGGTTATAGGTGATTTTTTGTTTATTTTGATGAGTACTATCACCCCTCGAAGTTTGTCCCCGACTTTAATGAACACCCTCAATATATACCTACCATATTACCTAATAAATTTTAATCTAATTTAATTCACTTGAACCCTGGATCTGGTCCGATATGCAGGACCAGATATGGTCTGTGATATGGTCTGCATCTTGAACGACTACTTGTTCAGGCAAAGGCACTTCCGGTTCCCAATCGACATCGCGATGATCATCTGGGGGTTCATCTATGTTACTACCTCCAATTCAAAATCAATTGGTTCAATCTCATGAACCACATCATCAACGAGATTGTCATCTACAAGTATCGGACCACCTACCCATTTCAACTGTTCCGATATGACGTCGGCAGACTCCAGTGTGTCGCTGCTCGCGTCATGCCTACTTATCGCTTCCGTGACGTACATGAGAACGAATGGGGTGTTCTTGATTTATTCCAAAAAAAATATTGAGGTAAAGTTTTCTTAGCCAATACATTATTTATAATTGTTTCTTCGAAATCAGTATAGCTGTGGCAGTATATCTATCTATCTACGGGTTGCCGCCACTCTAAACTAGGCGCTAAACTAGTCCACTACAACGTCGTGACTCGTGACCTTGTCAGCTTTAGAAACGCTGTATTTGATGATGAAGATTTTCTTGCCCGTTAGTGAGGTTATGTGTTAACCGAGCACACTTAAGTGCTTTACTTAAGTTCCACGAAAATATATTGATAAAACTGTACGTTTAACTAAGCCTTACTTATATAACTACCAATATTTAATCGCTTGAAATCTTTACCTCTAAAACACCTAATATAAACGGTAAAATAAACAAGCCGCTAACAGTACGTTCTGCACCTGTCGCGACCCACGACGCTCCTCGGGGTTTATAGGCTCCAGCGAGAAAGTCCCAGACGTCCTCCACCTCAGGTGGTTGTATTGGGGTTATAGTGTTAACTAAATAATTATTACCTACACTAGCAAAGAAATTATTGAATTGATCACTGATTACTATGATATCGGATTTTGATACACTTTCACCGTTCACGCAGAAACCCTCAACTGGAAACCGGTCCCCCTCTCTGGGACAACCAGACACTTCGTCCACTTTATACCGAAACTTGCTGGCATCTACCGCTGCCACATCAATACAAACGTTGTATACTTCACCCATTAATTAACGAATGTTGCGATATCTGACACATCGATTTTTGAGTGTATTGTTATGTGGTTCTCCTTTAAATTTATTGTGACTTAAATCACGTTTTATAATTGAATTTATAATACCATTTTTTATCTAATACTTAATTTTTGGATTTTTTTTAATGAACAGGGATTATTTTGTAGCTAATGTTAATGATTCCTGAATATTTCGATCAATTATTTTAAAAAGCGTTCATCAACACCAGTATAATCTAACTTTGCACTACCATCATGGTTTCTTAAATAAGATTCAACTTTGTTCCAGTCTAATTTATTTCGTAAATAAATTTTACCTATCCATTTTTGGCTCCTATTTTTTCATTTTGACAGCGATACTCTAATGATCCGTGATATTACTTTGAATAATGATTGGTAAGACGTTGAATATTTTTTAAATTTAACAATTCATTTATCCAAACAATTATTACTAATAATTTGTCTTATAACTTTATCAATGCAAGGAATAAATCCTGAATCATAGAGAACATATATAGCGTAAAATATTTCTCTTCAAGTGAATTTTGAAAAGCATTTAAGATTTTATAGCAATTTATATAATCTGTAAAATAACGAATATTATAAGCTCAATTTTCTCTATAATAATCTCTTATGTTGTCAATGAAGTTTTAAGATTGCTATTAGGGCTTCTGTACAACCCAGGATTTCATATGGTTTGCAGTCTAAGGTCAGAGATAAGGCCGTGGCCACTCCACCCAGCAACAGCTGACGGCACTGTTCCGACAATGAAATGTCCAGATACACATACACTACCACTCCATCATTCTGGTTGAGATGGTTCTCTGAAGTGTAAATTTTATGGCCTGGAATCGCTTGTAACTCTGAATTATTTCTGAGCTAAACTTCAGTCAAGACTATGTTGTTAAATTGAACTGGAGAAGAACCTTGTAAAAAGACAAATAAACATCAATATTGTTGTAACTCCGAATGTTCTGATGAGTTAAACTAAATGTAAAATTGGTATTGATTTATTTTTGAATACATTAATAATTTTTTTTTAATCTTCAATGTACACTCATTCATTAAATAGGAAAAACAATCACATCATCATTGTAATGTAGCTTAAGCCACATAGTGTCTTGAGCCACCACTAGACAAAATTAAACTTCATGTACCTTTAAATGAAAACAACTAAATTGTTACAAAATATTTAAACAGATGTAGCGTGTACAACATGCCTATTTAATAATAAACAACAAATATATAATAAACCTAACATTAATGAGAGAATATTAGAGAAAAGTATTCCCTGGAGCAGGCTATTCTATTCGAGTTAGAATACGAAAATTCTAATTTTTAGTTTTTAGTTCTGTTTCATTATGAATTATTTTTTTACATTTGTTAGCATAGAAATTATTTGTGGAAATAAAAATCTTGAATATTTAATTAATTTAGTTAATATATCTTATTCAATTACAGGAATATGGGCATTTATGTCACAGTTTTCCTTCCACTGTTGGTAAGTAGGAATATAATAGAATGTTTTGTACAAGATATATTTCTGTTTAAGGTATATTTAGGAGTAATTTTTGGAGGGGGTTTAAACGGGCTCACACCCACTAAAACTCCCCACCCCCACCTCTCCGTGCTTCTGTCAATCCATGGCCGAACAGTGAGGATTAACCTCGCGGTCCACCGGCCTCGCGACTCAGACCCACAGGTCTCACGTTCTTCGTTCGCCCGGCGATAAAGTGCCTGGCGCTCGTGTGCAATAAAATGTATAGGAGGCGTTCCAAGGCGAACCAAGGCGTTCTTGACGTCAAGCGTCACGAGGACAACCACGCTGCGCTTGTGGTTACAAGTGGTTGTGGCTCTCCGCCCTCCGCACCGTATCGACGACCTCCTGGGTTGCGTGAATAGTCGAATGACTAGAAAAAATTAATATTTGTCTTTAATAATGGGAGAATGGAGAAATTATTAGGCAAAACATTAGACTTGCCTAATAGGAGAATCGGCAAACTCCTTTATTTATGGTCATATATTTATGCAACTTGATATCAATTCTTAAATCAAAACCTTTTATGCTAGAATTGCCTACTTTCAACTTTCCTCACAGCAGCAAACCTGAATACTCTATTTCATGTTAATCTTATGGAGAATAGGCAAATAACTCTAATATTTATTGACATATATTGATAAAACTTGTTGTATATTATTATCATGTTATTGATTTGGAAATTTGCTGAGTACGCATGTCTGCTGCAACGGGGTTATTTTCTCCGGCTAATTTACGGCGAACCAGCAGCTGCTGATTGTCGCCGAATGGTAGACGTCCTCGAGAACGAAAATTGGAACGTCGTAGGAGGCGATTTTAACGTTAGAGCGGTGGAGTGGGGCATGCTTAAGACAAACACGATGGGACGGTACATCCTCGTTATGTCCGCCAGGACCTACCTCCATGTTCTTAATGTGAGTGATGTTTCCACCTTCTGTCACGGACGAGAAATCCAGACGTCTTACGCCTCTGAAGGCTTTCAATTTCTCACTGGCGCTCCGGACATGCAGAATTCCAGACGTTTCTTACGCTGGGCTTTCTTTCCCGATTTCTCACTGGCGCTCCGGAATGGGCAGAAATGATCTTATAGGATTTTAATGGTGATGAAATTACGCCTCATTTCTTTATTATGTATCAAAATTCCAGGACGTTTCTTAACAGAGGCTTTCTTTCCCGGATTTCTCACTGGCGCTCCGGACACGGGCAGAAATTCCAGACGTTTCTTACGCCTCAGAATTTCTTTATTTCTCACTGTCGCCCCGGACACGGGCAGAAATTCCAGACGTTTCTTACGCCTCAGAAGGCTTTCTTTCCCGGATTTCTCACTGATCGGACATGGCAGAAATTCCAGACGTTTCTTACGCCTCAGAAGGCTTTCTTTCCCGGATTTCTCACTGGCGCTCCGGACATGGGCAGAAATTCCAGACGTTTCTTACGCCTCAGAAGGCTTTCTTTCCCGGATTTCTCACTGGCGCTCCGGACATGGGCAGAAATTCCAGACGTTTCTTACGCCTCAGAAGGCTTTCTTTCCCGGATTTCTCACTGGCGCTCCGGACATGGGCAGAAATTCCAGACGTTTCTTACGCCTCAGAAGGCTTTCTTTCCCGGATTTCTCACTGGCGCTCCGGACATGGGCAGAAATTCCAGACGTTTCTTACGCCTCAGAAGGCTTTCTTTCCCGGATTTCTCACTGGCGCTCCGGACATGGGCAGAAATTCCAGACGTTTCTTACGCCTCAGAAGGCTTTCTTTCCCGGATTTCTCACTGGCGCTCCGGACATGGGCAGAAATTCCAGACGTTTCTTACGTCTCAGAAGGCTTTCTTTCCCGGATTTCTCACTGGCAGGTCTTTGAGGACTACTCTACCAGTGATCATCAGGCAGAGATTCGGTCTTTCTGGCGTACCCTGCCTAGTAAGGTCTATGCGATAACTTTTCACTCGAGGCGTTTCTCGTCGTGAGACTGTGGAGGACATGGCAGGATTCTCAGACGTTTCTTGTGATGCCTCCATGCCACTTTCTTTCCCGGATTCTAACTGCCCCGGAGCTTAGGAAGAAATCTCGGCTTTCGATGTGGCAGAAGGCTTCGACTCTTTCTCACTGCAGTGACAAGGCGACATGGGCAGAAATTTCCAGACGTTTCTTGGGACTGGCCTCCGAAAGAAATTCTACTGCCGTGATTACTCTCAGGGCTTTTTCCTAGTTTTTCTTGTGACACTTGCAGTACACCGAGCAGAAATTCCAGACGTTTCTTGCATGGCGACTGTTCCTAGTTTCTTGTGACACTTGCAGTACACCGGCCAGAACATTGCCTGAGCTGCAGTTCCAATCATGGTGCAGACACTTTGTTTCCTAGTGCTTGTGACACTTGCAGTACACCGAGCCAGTTTGCCTGAGCTGCAGTTTCCAATTGGAGCATAGCTCAGACGACTTTGTGTGGCCTAGTTTTGCTTGTGACACTTGCAGTACACCGAGCCAGAACATTGCCTGAGCTGCAGTTCCAATTGGAGCATGGCGCAGACCACTTTGTGGGGCCTAGTTTTGCTTGTGCTTGTGACACTTGCAGTACACCGAGCCAGAACATTGCCTGAGCTGCATTTCCAATTGGAGCATGGCGCAGAGACCACTTTGTGCCTAGTTTTGCTTGTGACACTTGCAGTACACCGAGCCAGAACATTGCCTGAGCTGCAGTTCCAATTGGAGCATGGTGCAGACCCACTTTGCCTAGTTTTGCTTGTGACACTTGCAGTACACCGAGCCAGAACATTGCCTGAGCTGCAGTTCCAATTGGAGCATAGCTCAGACGACTTTGTGTGGCCTAGTTTTGCTTGTGACACTTGCAGTACACCGAGCCAGAACATTGCCTGAGCTGCAGTTCCAATTGGAGCATGGCGCAGACCACTTTGTGTGGCCTAGTTTTGCTTGTGACACTTGCAGTACACCGAGCCAGAACATTGCCTGAGCTGCAGTTCCAATTGGAGCATGGCGCAGACCACTTTGTGGGGCCTAGTTTTGCTTGTGACACTTGTGATAAATATTCCGCCTACAGTATCCTACAAATCTATATCAAATCGACCTTAGACTTACTTTTTACACTTTATAATAACCTTTTAACAATGTTTCTGTCCAAGGAAGAACCCGATTTCGACGTTTCGTACGATTTTAGGCTTTATTATGACCCTCTCAAACCATACCGTCTAGCTAGGAGATCGGCGTGAATCGGGGTTCTGGGCGGGAAAACAAATCACTCAAATACACTTATTTCACTCTCTAATAACATAATTAACAATAAAAACACCTAGGAACACAGTTTTCCCGACGTTTTCTAACGTTTTCTGGCCAAAATAAGGCACCCTTCAAACACCAGTCAACCTTGTTGTCTACAACAATCTACGTTCTGAGCTGGGAGAAACGAGAAATATTTGGGAATCAGGGATACAGAGTATTTTAGGGAATTTGGGATACTTTTAGGGTAAACGGGAGATTCTCGTGATTTACAATTTTGAACTGGAAAAGCTTGTTTGATTGTAGATTTAAGGCGTAAGGTTAAGTGTATGTTAAAGATTTGTTATTTACTTTAAATTAATTTAACTTAATTTCATCAAACTGAATTAAAAATTAATTAGTTGGGAATGTACTCAAACAAATAAAATGGCGCAACAAATCATTAACTGAGCTCAACTATATTTAGTATTAGTTCATTTCATTGTCAATCAGCTGATTACAAATCCGTTATTCCCTTTAGCACAATGCAATTGAAATATACAAAGAGGTACGGCAAGTACAGAAACTACTTCTAACCAGTGATATATTTGTTTATTTACACAAATAATTGAAGGATGTTTATTCTATAATTGGTTTGTTTTATAAAATATAATAATTCTTCTTTCTTGTAATTAACGTGTTAAGATGTCGTAAAATGACTAGTTGTTATGTTTTAGACTGTCAATTAAAATACATTGGGTTTCTGCCGTATCCTTGAAAAATATAACTAATTGTGAAAGTTGTATAAAGGCGACCAATACACGTTGAGTTACATCGTAATAGACGAGATATTGCCCACATACAGTGCTCTACGGAGCTAAGTTCTTTATTAATAGTAATAACTATTATTAACGAGAAAATATCAATAAATAAATTAACTTAACTTTCGCAAAGCGCTGTTTGTAGGAAACTAATACACGTTGAGTTTCATCGTAATATACGATATATTGCCGACATACAGCGCTCTGTGGAGTTAAGTTAGGTTTTTATTGATAGTATCAAATATATTATTTAACGACATGAGAATATCAATGAAAAAACCTAACTTAACTCCGCAGAGCGCTGTATGTCGGCAATATCTCGGATATTACGATAAAACGCTACGTGTATTAGTCGCCGACATACAGCGGTCTACGGAGTTAAGTTAGGTTTTTTATTGATAGTATAAAATATATTTAAAGACATGAAAATATCAATAAAAACCTAACTTAACTGCACAGAGAACTATGTCGGCAATTTCACCTAGATCATTATGTGATATATACGTATAACTACAATAAAATCATATCAAAATATTTTAATAATCATAATAATAATGATAATTTAATAATAAGAATATAATAATAGTAATCATTATGTATATATGTATATACACATAATATAATAATATGAATCCCATAATTTCATCGGCATAGTGATGTGACATTATGAGGATTGGTGCTCTGTGGAATAATGTTTCATTATTACTCCTCAGTCATCACCTAGTCAGCTGTTGCCAGCGTTGTTAAAACCTTATTAAATATACCTATTAAAAACTTTAACTAAAAAGTTTAAAAACCTATTAAATATCCCGTTTCTCTCTACCTAAAACCGATAATCGTAGACAAAAAAACCCTGATTCTTCAATATTTCCCTTTCCCCGGCCCAGTAGCCAGCTGCGAGATACCTGTCGACCTCACTGTTGACTGGACGTTATAGAGTGTCGTATTTCGGTCCAAAAAACGTCGGGAAAACTGTGTTCCTTGGTGTTTTTATTGTTAATTATGCTATTAGAGAGTGAAATAGAGTGATTTGTTTTCTCACCCAGAACCCCGATTCACGCCGATCCCCTAGCTAGACGGTATGGTTTAAGAGGGTCATAATACAGCCTAAAATCGTACGAAACGTCGAAATTGGGTTCTTCCTTGGACAGAAACATTGTTAAAAGGTTATTAGAAAGTGTAAAAAGTAAGTCTAAGGTCGATTTGATATAGATTGGTAGGATACTGTAGTCGGAATATATACCACACTTGTAGCCACACCGTACCAGAACATTGACTGAGCTGACGTTCCGATTGTAGCATAGCTCAGACGACTTTGTGTGGCATAGTTTTTACTTGTGACACTTGTAGCCACACCGTACAAGAAAATTGGCTGAGCTGCCGTTCCGGTTGGAGCATGGCGCAGAAGACTTTCACTGACTTCGGGTTGCTTGTGATACTTATCCTACATAGCAAAATATGCTTTTGAAAAGGTTTTCATACCCTTATCATTGAAAAGCTTTAAGTCTTTTCAAAAGCTTGTCAGCGACAATGGTTCAAGCCTTAAAAAGCCCTTTGAAAACGGTCATACATGAAAAAATGTGATAAAAGCTTTTTATGAAAAAGTTTACTCAATTAAAAAAATTATGTGTATATATATATATATATCATTCGGTTATAAATAAAAACCATAGTACTCTTTTTATGATTAGATTTTATTTCACCACAGCATGTTTCGGGTTCTAATCCCTTTAAAAAAAAATTGTTTTACTGTCTATGATAAAAACAATTCAATGTATTTTGATTTTAAGGTTACAATTTTTAATACACTTGAAGATACAACTATTAAACAAAACTTGTGAAATAGAAAGTCGTTATAAAAAGGTACAAAGGTTTTTATTCATAATACAATACTAACTAATATATATATATATATATATATATATTTA